>QEPC01014119.1:2022340-2040490 GCA_003113815.1 Sphenodon punctatus | reverse complement strand
GGTGTTATCCCAGTGTTTGGAGGCCGTGGCGGAATGGATGTGACAGAGCAGACTGATGCTCAACCCCAATAAGATGGAGGTGATGATGGTGGGGAGAGCGAGGGAGGTGTCGGCCCCCCCTTATTGGGGGGGTTTGCCTTCCCATGACTCAATGGGTCCGGAGGCTGAGGGTGATATTGGACGCAGATCTCCGCGTGGAGCGGCAGGTGGAGGCAGTCGCAAAGGCTGCCTTTCGCCAGTTGCATCTGGTGCGGAGGCTGCGTCCGTTCGTCTCCAGCTCGAACCTGGCCTCCCTCATTCATGCCTTCGTCACCTCGAGGCTGGACTACTGCAACGCACTCTACGTGGGGCTTCCCTTGTGCCTGGTTCGGCGGCTGCAGCTAGTGCAGAATGCGGCAGCCCGTCTCTTTTTGGGGACGGGTCGTCGGGAGCACATAACACCTGTGCTCCGGGCTCTGCACTGGTTGCCGATAGCGTGCCGAGCCAGGTCCAAGGTGTTGGTATTGATTTACAAAGCCCTTCATGGTCTCGGCCCCTCATACCTCAGGGACCGCTTCGCCCTCCACGCACCAGAGCGGCTCCTTCGGTCTGCCGGGGGTGCCTTCTTGGAGGTCCCCCGTGTTAAACAGGGGGCCACAATGGAGAGGGCATTCTCGGTGGCCATGCCGCATCTTTGGAACTCCCTACCGGAGGAAGCTTGCCTGGCCTCAAGCCTTTTGATATTCCGGTGAAGGTGTAAAACCTGGCTGTTCGCCCAGGCCTTTGGGGAGGGGAGGGGATTTAGTGGATTTTTTATCGCCCCTACCCTATTTATTTTTTAATGTATCCCAGGCCCTATTCTTAATTCTTAATATTGATATTGTATTTTAAAATGTTTTAAATTGTTTTATATTTATGTTTTTATTATTGGAAGCCGCCCCGAGCTGTGTTCAGGAGGGGCGGGGTATAAATCGAATAAATAAATTAATAGATAAATAAATCAACCATATCTCAGACACTGTAGTGCCCCCCACCCACTCCTTAGGTTCAGGGAGAGTACTTGTCAGGCTTGAGTTAGGCTTCTAGGAAGATTTTTATTTTAGAAAGCCTGCTTCCTCAGCACAATTTCTTTAAAAATCCACATTCTTGTGTTATTTTTTTAGGATAAGCTACTAGACTCCCTATCATGGATGGAGCTTCAGACAATAGGATTCTACTGAGCTTCAGTACCTCTAAATGAAATGACACTAAAAGCTGAAGAATTAGGAGAAAAGGATACCGAACATAACAGTAAAAAGAAAGAAAAGAAAGCTTGGGAATTGCCCCTCTGTAGCTTCTGAGGGAGGTTATTTGAACACAGGGAGTATTCTTCCCAACGACCAGCAGAGGTCAGCACAGACTTTCAACTGGGCATGTGCAGGTAGAGAATGCCCTCAATCTCCAGGTGTGACACAGCCAATAGATCAAGGACATCTGAAAAGAGAAAGAAACATCCCCTGCAAACTAGGGGTATAACAGAAAAAAACGCCTCCAACCAGGCAACAGAAACACAACGGCAAGCTGGTAAATCTGGGAAAACCAAAATCAGGGAAGTTGCCAAAAAGAGAGCAAGACCCACAGGAGGGCCAAATAACCTCCCTCAGAAGCTACAGAAGGACCATTCTCAAGGTAAGTGACCCAAATGTCCTTTCTATAGCATCTTCGTCCAGTTATTCGGATGCAGGGAAGTAACAAAGCAGTACCCCCAATTTGGAACAGGGAGGGAAAGATCGGGTGGCAACTGAACCTGCACTACCCACATGGAAAAGCATTGACACAAACTAATCTAAGAGGCTCTGCAAAATCTGCCTGCCAAAGGCGGCCTCAGAGGAATCCAGAAGGTCAATCTTATAGTGCTTGGTGAAAGTGTGGGGGTTCTTCCACGTGGCCACCCAACAAATTTCACCAAAAGAAACCCTCGTCCTGAAAGCCCAATTTGCAACAGCAGCTCTTGTAGAGTGGGCCAACATCCTCATCGGCAGTAAAATCTCTGCAGCTCTATGACACCCAGCTTTACCTCTCCTTTTCAACCAACCCAGGTCCTGCAATCTCGGTGCTGTCCCAAAGTTTGGAGGCCGTGGCGGATTGGTTACGGCAGAGCAGACTGAAGCTCAATCCTGATAAGATGGAGGTGATGGTGGTGGGTAGGGCGAAGGAGGTGTTGGCTCCCCTTGTAGAGGGGTTCCGCCCTCCCGTAGCCCAGCAGGTTCAGAGTCTGGGGGTATTGTTGGACTCAGATCTCCGCCTAGATCGGCAGGTGGAGGTGGTGGCCAAGGCTGCCTTCCACCAGCTGTATCTGGTGCGGAGGCTGCGTCCGTATATTTCCAGACCCGACCTGGCCACCCTCATCCATGCCTTCATTACCTCAAGGCTAGACTACTGCAACATGCTCTACGTGGGACTTCCCTTGATGCTGGTTCGGAAGCTGCAACTGGTGCAGAGCGCGGCGGCTCATCTCCTGACGGGGACGGGCCGACGAGAACACATCACCCCCATGCTCCGTGCACTGCACTGGCTGCCTATAGCGTACTGAGCCAGATTCAAGGTGTTGGTCTTGTCCTATAAAGCCCTACACAATCTTGGCCCCTCATACCTCAGGGACCGCCACACCCTCCGCGTCCCAGAGCGTCCCCTTCGGTCTGCCAGGTACGTCTTCCTGGAGGTCCCCCGTGTAAAGCAGGGTGCCACTATGGAGAGGGCGTTGTCGGTGGCCAGGCCGCGATTATGGAATTCCCTCCCAGAGGAAGCCCGTCTGGCCCCGTATCTGTTGGCCTTCCGCCGGGCCTGTAAAACCTGGCTGTTCTCCCAGACCTTCGGAGCAGGGGAGGGGGGGATGGGATAAAAGGTTTGGAGGGATAGTAGAGTTTTTAGATGGGTTTTTAAATGTTTTTATTTGTTGTTTTAATGTTTTATTTACTGTTTTTATGTTGTACACCGCCCTGAGATGCCATGGGCATGAGGGGGCGACTAATAAATAAATAAATAAATAAATAAATAAGCATCCATTATGCAGGATGAGATCCACTTGGATATTATCAACTTAGACTTCATTCTGACGTTCGCTTAATTCGCACAGCCACGGCGGCGGCAACATTCGATTTAAAGTAACGCGCACTTCCGGGTTGGTGTGACTGCACCTAGTGCACACAATTCAGCGTTATGCGAACTGGTGGAGTGTGGTTTGAAAAGCTACTCAACTCAAAGTTTAAAAAATTCAGTATAACGCTGAATTGTGCGCACTAAGTGCATTCACACCAACCCGGAAGTGCGCGTTGCTTTAAATCAAACGTTGCCGCCACTGCAGTTGTGTGAATTAAGCAAACGTCAGAATGAGCCCTTAGATGCCTTCCTCCCCCTCAAGCAGGGGTGGTAGCTGACCAGTCAAGAGGCTCGAAGTCTGTCTAATGGATTCTGTACGAGTCAGGTAGATCTTGAGCGCCCGAAGATCTAGAGTATGCCACAGCATCTCCAAACGGTGCTGACGGCGAGGGCAAAAGGACGGGAGAATAATCTCCTGCCCCAGGTGGAAAAGAGAGTTAACCTTAGGCACAAACAAAGGATCCAGACATAGGATGACCAATTCCTTACGAAAGGAACACATGGCTGGATCCATGAAGAGTGCCCCTATTTCTGATACCCTGAGGGGTTTGAAAGGGGGACCCATAAGAGCCTTCAGGACAACATTAAGGTTCCATGAAGGAAATCTATGTGCCACCAGAGGAGAGAGCTGTCTCGCAGCCCGTAGGAACTGTTTGATGTGCTGATGAGCCAAGAGGCGTACTCCCCCCCGCATTCCCAGGGTACTATCCAAAGCAGTGAGTTGCCTAGACAAAGTATTGGGGCGTAGACCCTTGTCCAGGCCTTCCTGTAAAAACTGAAGGACCTGAGCAATTGATGGGGAGTGGGGAGGTACCTGATTAGCCTGACACCAAGTAACAAACACCTCCCAGGTACATTGACATATGCATCTAGTGGACTTGCGCTTAGACGCTAGAAGGGTCTTAAATTACTTTCTCAAGTATCCTAGACTATGTAGGGCCTGGGTTTCAACAGCCATGCAGTCAGTCTCAAAAACCCCAGTTGCTCATAGAACAGGGGTCCCTGAAACAGCATGTCCCGGTTCTGAGGGAAGCTCAACCCCCTCCCCAGCTGACAGTTACTAGGTCCATGAACCACGGTCTGCAAGGCCAATGAGGGGCCACCAGGAGGAAATGTGGGAAAGGCGCATAGGAGACCCCTGGGCCACTGGTGACTGAGTGCATCTTGCACCTCCACCTCGAGATGGCGTCCCCTCGAAATGAATCGGTCTGTCTTGGCATTTGACGGAGAGGCAAGGAGGTCAAGAATCGGCTGACCGAACTGCTGCACTATCAGTTGGAAGACGGACTTGCTGAGGGACCATTCCTCCGGATCCACTGTCTTCCAGCTCAGCCAATTTGCTTGCACATTGTCCACACCCCGAATGTGAAGAGCCATCAGCGAGAGAATGTGCCATTCCGCCCACTCCAACAGCCTTGTTGCCTCTGCCATCAAGGTTCTAGACCTTGAGCCCCCTTGGTTGTTCACGTAAGCAAGAGCAGTTGTGTTGTCCGTGAAAACCAGGACATGATGTCCGATGTGTTGTAGGGCAAGGCGAACTGCTTTGAGCTCCAGCCAATTCAAACTGTGGATCAGATCTGATGCAGACGAGGTGCCCTGCGCCACACCTTTGTCGAGATGTGGCCCCCAGTCTAGTAAGCTGGCGTCCATAGTGATCACCGACCTGATGGGATCCATCAGCAGAACCCCTAATATGAATCGATGGAGTTCCTCCCACCACTTGAAGGAATCCAGAGTTTTCTGGTCCATGGGTATGGTCACCCATGTGTTGGTGATGATTTGCACCTGCCATGGGCGAAGAAGATGCTGGAGGGGTGGAGAATGAAAACGTGCCCACTGTAGTTGTCTGAAGCAGGAGACCATCAGCCCCTGGAGAGAGGCTAATTTATTTATTTATTTCTTCAAACTTATATCCCGCCCCCTCCTGCAATGCAGCTCGGTGACAGTAGCAGAGTAGCAGATGTCGGTGCTGTGATCGTATGGCAGCAATGAGATTCCGGATCTTGTCTTGTCATTGACAGGGAATAAATATACTGTCCTGGGAGGAGCTGTTCATCATCCCCATCGTGTTGGATCCAGATGACTTTTGTCCCTGTTAATTAGAAAGCCATGGAACTCGAGGTAGTCGATGGTCCACTGAACATGGTGTAGAGCCAACTCCTCGGAAGGGGCAGCGATGAGCAGGTTGTCGAGGTAGGGAAACACTGCAATGCCCTCCAGGCGAAGGTTTGCTATCAAGGGAATAAGCACCTTGATGAATGTTTGTGGTGACAATCCAAGGCCGAAGGGGAGGGCTTGATACTGCCAGTGGTGTCCCGCATAACAGAAGCGAAGGCATTTTCTGTGGGCTTTTTCTGCACCAGGAAGAGGAGAGAATAGAGACTTCTTCCCTTCTCTGATGTGGGAACATGTTCCATTGTCCCAATCTCCAACAGTCTTTGAATTTCCTGGGACATGGCAGAATGCCTGATCAGGTCACGTGACCATGGGGATATGCAAAAGAACTCCCTCGGGGTGTACTTGAGTTCTAGCGAGTATCCCCTGGCAACAGTGTCTCTTACCCAGCTGTCTGTGGTCATCTGCATCCTCCTGTTTTCGAAGAGTTGCAGACAGCCGCCGAAAAGCATGGAGAGTGAGGAACAACCAGCGGAATAGTCAGGAATCCTGCTTCTGGGCAGGAGACCCCGACCTTTTGGAAGAGATTTGTGTATCTGTGTGGTCTAGATCCCCGGCTGCGATATTCCTGGCTTTGAGACTGGTATGGCCATGAACCACCCTGGGTTTGGCTCTTCCTCAAGTTGAAGGAGAAGCGCTGTAATGGACGAAAAATGTTTTTAAATGATTGCACTTGATGCAATGAGTGTTTTTTCTTATTTGAAGCCTCAGCAAGGGTTTTATCAAGGGCGGAGCCAAAGAGTTTCCCTCCTTTAAACAGTCCATTTACCAAGAGGTTCTTAGTGTGCATGTCTGCATGCCAGGAGCGGAGCCAGAGTCTGCGCCTGGCAGTTACATTGGCCACCATGCCCCTAGCCACCCAGGTGACAGCATCCATAGAGGAGTCAATTAGAAAGGCCAGGGTAATATTATTGGCGAGTTTGCGTGACACAGACTCAGAGAGATCCTGTTCCTTGCCTATCATGCCCATCGCATGATAGCTCTAGACAAATAGGATGCTGTTGTAGTCATACACAGTACGTTAGCTAGGGCCTCATAACTCTTTCTAAGACCAATTTCCACTCCCTTATCAGTTGCATCTTTAGGTAGCAGATCTCCCTCTGAAGGGAAGATGGATTGACATGCTAGGGAGGCAGCTGCTGCATCAACCTGAGGCACGTTGAAGACTGTATCACTGTTTATTAAAGTCATATAGAGAATGTTGTACCCTAGAAAGTTTAGAGGGCTTAGTGGGTTGTTTCCACTGTGTTCTAATTATCTTTTTGAATCCCCTGTCCAGGGTGACGCCTCATGAAGTATTGGACAGACGAGGGATATGTCCTCTGTCAGAGCCTTCCTCCTCCAAAGAGTATTCAGACTCTTCATTCTTTGGGGTCTTTGGTGTAATTCTCAGGACCCTCGCCACCCTTTTAAGGAGTTTAGGACTCTGGTCAGAGGGAAGCTCCCTGCCCAATTCTTTATGGCCTTGTGTGAGGATCGCCTCCAGATCGGGGGAATCCTTATCCGAGCACTGAGAAGAAGAAGAGGGGCTGTCTTGTGACTCCTGATCGGAGTACTCTATAGAGGCATCCCTTTGTCTAAGTAGAGCACTGGCGGTCCTGTTCATCCTCCTCTTTTTTAACTGAGGTGGGGCAGTGGAATCAGAGTCTTCCTTGGGGGGTCACCCTCCTCCATGCACTCCGTCCAGATCCTCTGCCTCAGAGGAGGAACCCACGAGATCCCTAACAGAGGGGTTTTGTGGGGTTTTATGGGTCTTCCAAGTGGGGGAGGGGTCCCCTTCCCCACTGGCTTCGATGTCCTTTTAAATGACTTTTTAGGTTCTGAGGATCTGGGGTGGTGGGCCCGTTTGCAGGGGCGGGGGCTCTTAGATTGAGTCCCCTCAATTCTAGCCAGCACTAACATAACTGGTTGCAGGGCATCTAGTTTTAGCTGCTGGACTGTATCTGGCACAGGAGCCCCCTTACTTTGTGGTGGGAGGCACAGGAGGCCTCCTCCTCTTCTTCCTCTGATCTATGAGGCTCTGTCCTCCGCCTGTGGCTTTTCTCCTCGACGGCAGCCGCCGCAGTTTCACTTTCCTTTCCCACACTGCAAACCGCAGCCTGGCAGGCGGCAGCTTGGCAGGTTTGGGCCGTTTCAGCCATGCCTACAGGTTTTCCCCCACGAGGGGGCGCACCCCTTGGGGCCTGCCCCTGCCTCGCCCTGGTCTGTACCCTGGGGCCGGAACCGGAGGGCTGATCGGAGACGGCCACACCGCTGTAGTTGTTGGTGCCCGGAGGCGCTGTAGAAGGATTAGGGAACCATCCCCTCAAATAATGAACTATGCCCCTGTTTGGGGCAAAAAAGCCTGTCTGGGTGCAGAGCACCATCGCTGCACTCCTATCCGGACCAGAGGCAGACTTTCAACTGGGGATTGAGGGTGTGCTCTGCCTGCACATCCTGTGCAGCCTCCTGCTGGCCGTAGGGGAGAATACTCCCTGCATCTGAATAACCGGACGAAGAAGCTATAGAAACAAACAAACAAACAAAGAACTCATGCAACTTCATGTACCACTTTGAAACGTGAGTGCTCTTTCTGGTCGAAATAACCAGCAAAAAAGCACCGTCTACATGCAATACTTGATCTCAGTATGCTTTTAACAAGCACTGAAAGTTCTCAGCAAAGGCACCCTGTGCATAAACTGGATTACCCATCATCTTTGTTTTGGTCACCAATAGATTAGCCAGTGAGAAGGGTTTCATAGCCACCCAGAGCCTTTGTGGAAAGGGCGGGGTAGAACTGAATGAAAGAATATCCACAATAAACAAATTACCAATTATGCTTAATTTTGACACTTAGGCCCCATCTAAAGTATTTGTGTTCATGCACAGTTGATATGCGAATGATGTGTGTAGTGCACATATGGTGTGCTCATGTTGTGCACATGCTGACTGCATGTAGTGTGCACACCCAGCATACGGACCTTGGATTGGCTCCATAAAGAAAAATGAGATATCAAGGAGCTATTAATACCTGGAAAGTTTAAAGGGACATTAACAAGTCATTTGTAAGCTAAATGGTAACAACGAAACAGTAAATAATTTGAATTGGGATAAGCTTTAATGCTTGTAAAGAAGTTTTTTTGTTAAAAACTAGATTTTCTCTAAACTTTGCAAACATATTCTTCTTTGCCTTCAGATTGTATGGTGCAACTTTGAGACCACACTAAGTATAATTTCATGCTAAAATCATGGAGGAAAAATAAGGCTTTATTATGATGGTCAAGTATAACCCTTAAAAAGGAAGTTACATCTCTTCACAATAGTGCTAAAATGTACCTGTTTTGTTTGTGGCAAATCTGTTGATGTTTCTTTTTTAGCTTGAGATTCAATCTCTGTTGCCTGAAGTTCTTTTTTAATTGCTGGTTCCTTCATTGAAAAAGGGAAAACATCAGCTTAGAAGATTTTTATTAAAAGCACATTTGCTGACACGTTTTAATCCCATGGGACAAATTTGCCAGCATAATATTTACTGTTGTGTTGTGATTCCCCAACATCACCCTCATTAGCTACATTATTTTACCAAGCAGTTAGAATATTTGATCAGCTATAGCTGAAACCTGTCAATTTCTCTGTGATTAAATGATCCTACAAAGACAGAATAGTAACTAATTGGAACTGCAACTAATTACACTAAAAATAAATATTAATAGAGACTTCTATTTAAAAACTGACAGTATTATCTGGTTTGTGCTTACCAGAAAGTGTACTAAAAAAACAGAAAATAAAACACACATGAGTTCCTCAGTTTTTGGAGAACACCACAAGAATTCCAGTGATGGGATTTAGGGTAAATACAACGGTCTGACACCTTTTCACTTCCAGCAAAAGCACCATACACCAAATGACTGGCCATTTGTATTCTATTCATTCCCCTTATGGAGGGGGGGCAGGCTCATTCTTGGTATGTATTTATACTTCGTGATTATGAGTCTACCAAATATTGTTTAAATTAATTTGATATCTTATTAAACTTGTGATTTTCTATTATGTCTTCATAGGCCATTTTTAGACAGATGCCGCAAGGTTTGTGAGGGCGGGTCTGTGTACCCTCAGTGGAGCGCACACGTGCTTCCGGTGGGTGGGGAAGGGTTTACACAGAGGCGGATGGGTGTGTGCTCAGTATGCGTCCCAATTTACCTGCTGGCCACCCATGCCCCCGCATGGAGCAACCTGGGTTTTTCCTGGTTGCTCCATGCAGGGAGCTAGGCAGAAATGGGTGGAGGTGTGTGGGTCACGGGAGCACATAGCCACCCACTGCCGCTTTTAAACAGGCGGTACCATGTGTCCACTGGGTGGACTTGCATGGTACCGTCTCGTCTAAAAATGGCCATAGTCCTTTGATAGTTATCTATATTTGGTTTGTGATAGAACTACTGGTTGGGTCCTCTTCTGGAGTGCAATTGTGACGAGGGCCGTTTTTATACAGACAGCCCCACCCACCACTGGGTGTGTGGTGGGGGGGATCCATGCAAATGGAACAGCAGTGGGTGGGGGGATGGGTGTGCATCCATGTAAACACCATGGGCGATGGGTGTTTGTGCGTGCACACTCTCAGCACACACCCATCACCCACCCATCTCCACCCATGGGGCCATCCAGAAAACAGGAGGAGGCCCCGTGGGTGGAGATGGGTGTAGGTGGATATAGGTGGGTGTGTGTCCAAGTAAAAGGACACACACCCACCTCCACCCACTGCGCAAAAGCACACCCATCCCCCCACCCACCCTGTCCATGTGAAAACGGCCCATGTTTCTCAACAATGCCCAATTTTAAAGCCATGGAGCTGAGACTGAGGGTATTTTCAGACGTGACAGGGCCAGTATTGGCCCCGTCACGGAATCACCAATTGATCCCCCGCCGGGATCAAAACGGCACGGCCAACAGACATGCCGACTGATCCCAGCGGGGAATCAGGAGAGGGGGCGAGGCTGCGCAGCCAACGTGTGGCCGCACAGCCCCACCCACCCCCCCACGCTCCCTAGGCCGCCCGCCCCCTGGTAGACAGTCAGGCGCCACAGCCAATGCAGTCGCAGCGCCCGCCCGCCCGCCCGCCCCCGGGGCATTGACCACGGCCCGGAATCAGCAGCAGGCACGGTCGCTGATTCCAGGCTGTGGTCAGGGGACAGACGTGACGATCCCGTTGATCACAGGCGGGAATCTCATTGACCACGCAAACAGCCATGGTCCGGAGGGCCGTTTGCATGGTCAACGAGATTCCCGCCCGTGATTCACAGGGGTGAACATCTGGCGGGAATCACCTGTTGGGTCAATAGACGTTACGGTCCCTTGCTCACCATGTGGGTATTCACCGTGGTTGAGCGTGGGATCGTAACGTCTGAAAATACCTAGAAAGAAATGATTTACCCAAGGTCACTATAGGAAACCAGAATTCACATTCAGAGTCCCAATTCTAAGCCCAACACAGTACCCAGGATCACACAAGTTCTCATACATCTAAGGTACATAATGAAATATACACTACACGTTAAAGCAAATAGTGGGCATCTCTCAACCGTTCAATTTACAAACAAGAGCAAACATGAGAACTTGTCTAAATTTATGAGTAAATGTATGTAGTTAGAAGACATGCTACATTAAAATTAAAAATACACACAAATACTTCATAAAGATAAAAAGTACACAAAAACACAAGAACTTTTACTGGGATTGTGACCCAGGAGTCCCAGTACTTCACTCACTCAACACAAGTGCTTCCCCAGTGGGAATCATGTATAATGAGAGATTATACCTAGCTATGAAGAGGAAGAGAAAGAAAAGCAAAGAAAAACAAATATTTATTACAAAATATATTTACTATTTTTATGGAGCATTGCGTAAGGGACATGGGGTGTGGGCACCCAGGACATGGGTGGACATCTGGCTTGGGGCTTGAATTCAGGATTGGTGCCAGGCTAGGAATCAAGTGCCAAAGCATAAGGCAGAATCATATTCAGAAGACAAAGACAAAGTTCAAGACAAGGTGTCAGTCCAAGTAGGAGTAGGAAGGGAGCAAGGCTGGGAGTTGGAACAAGGCTGAGGAGAGCAAAGGCAAGACAGGAAATAGATAATTGCTCCAGCAAGAATATTGAGGTAGCTGGGCAGCCTTCCCCCCTATCAAGGGACCAATAGCATGATCTAGGGGGCGGGGGGGGGGGGGGGAAGCATGGTTGGGCCAGCACAGAGGAGGTCTTACATGGGAGCTCTGGGGCCTGAGCAAAGAAGCAGTGGTAGTGTTGCTGAGTCAGCCACCACCTGGCAGGACCAGCCTTAGAATTTACAGATCTCAGGGCAAAGATAAAACATGGAGCCCCTGGTGGCCCTGCCCCCATGGTCCACCCCCCAAGGACCACCCTCCACAGAGGCCTACAGAGAGTCATGTTTGGGGTCCCACTGGGACCCCATTAGGGCAAGTTTCATTAGGGTAACTTGCCCTAATGAAAAAAGAGACAATTGCAGGGGGCCCAGAAGTAGAGAAAATAGCAGGGCCCAGAGTTGTCATCCCAGATCACCACGTGTAAGGCTGGCCCTGACACCTGGGACCCCAAGATCACCAATTCGAGGCCCAATTCCTGGCATACTGTAAATGCGTATCTTCCTTTCAGTTTTATCCATCTGAAACGTTAATTGGCTATTTAAGCAACAGTAAAACCAAGTTAAAGCACAATAAAACAAAACAAATTTGTTTTTCATTCCAAGATAATGCTGAACTTTACCACAACTGGTTGTGGAAAACATGTTGGAATTTCTTCTTTTGTTTGAGGTTCAGTCTTTGCCTGGGATTCAGCTGATGACTGGTTTGAGAGGAAAAAAAATGAAAATACAAAATCATATGCAGATTTACAAATATTCTACTTTTAAAATATCAATAGAATGCTGTTTTATGTTACTATATTGAATCAGAGAACCTACACTCACGTTCTGTGAGAAAATTACTTTGGCCTGAAACAAAGCCGTTGAGTACCTTGAAGACAAGGATCAAGACTATGAATTTGACATGGTATTCTACGGGGAGCCATTGTGAACAGGGTTGACATGTGCACAGCAGGCTGTGTTGCTAAAGACTAGTACCAACACTAATCAGCCATAGGATTGCACCCTATGGCAGATACAATTAGCAAATGTAGCAACTGAAAGGGATCAGAAGAGGAGAATGAGGGAAAGAGTAACCAGAACTTATAAATAGCTCTATGAACAACTATATGATTTTAACTATTTGTTTTAAAATGAATTATAACCCGAGGTATGCTAAGGAAAGATGAAGACAGACAATTTTAAAGGACAGAAATACATTTGTTGATTTGTAAATAGTTTCTTCTAAAAAAAAATTTATTCTTTTCTTGTTAACTGTGTGTATGCTTACATTTTTGCTGCTATATTTTTTTATAAATATAAAAAAATATTCATTCTACCATTCATAGAACTCAAAAGTTGAACTGCCAAAGAACAACTACTGTAAAAAATGAAGGTGATCAGCTGCAGCCTGCTTAATGCTGAACACTGTGAAAGGAATGTATTTCTAGAATGAATATAAACTCCCTATGGATAATAAAGCCAACATGTAACATGGTAACTCAATATGTTTAGAGCTAGCAACAGGCTTTCAAGGCAATAGAGTGATTCCAAGCACTGCCGATCAGATTAAAATTATGATGAAAATTCTACTTCTCAACAAAACGTAGTGGGAACCATTATTCATAACTGGTTCCCCTTGAGGAATCCAAAGGAAACACAGTTGAATGGCCATGTCCCACTGGGCAGGCATACCATCCCCTGGATAACTACCGTCTTTTTAAGGCTGTGGGGTGAATTGTGATCAACCCTGTAACAATATAGCAGGTTATCAACATCAAGCAGAAGCTCATCCAAAACCAAGATAAAGAGAAGGAAAAATAAAAAGGGGGAAATCTTTTAATTCAAAAAGCTTCCTTTTCTTTCAATAGAAATAATTTTTAAGATAGTTCAAGTTCACTTTAAAAAAACAAGTCTTGCTCAGAGGAAAGGGTAGTATGAAACAAGAATGCATATTAAATAATCCATGATAAAAACCTACTAAACTTGACATCTGTTTAGTGGTGAAATCCTAAATGCTTTGAAGTCAATAGTAAAACCCCCACTGATTTCAAGGGAGACATGAATTAACCCTATATCAACTATTACTGGAACAAGTATCCCTTTTAAGGTTCATAATCATCTTCTAGATGAAAGTGCCAACAAACCAGCCATAAAATTTCTCTATGTTCCCCTTTGATTTTTGAAAGATTCTGAATGCTCTTGAAATGCAAGAGCATTGTGCAGTAGAGGCCATATTCTCCCAATAAGTCAGCACTCATCAGTCCCACCATGGCAAATCTTCCCTTCCTCAACCCAAACTGAGAATAACAGCAACTACCAGGTGGGAAGTGTTTGTTTAAAAATCATTTTTATTTTTAAAAAAAAACAAAGTTTCTTTGTTTTTTAATAAAAATGGGCTCATATATCTCCTTCAATGGAAAAACTACTGAGTGCTGAACTCTTTCAAAAATCTGGCCATAGATGTATGCAGTGCTTATAAATAAGACAAGCAGTAAACTACATAAAATACATCAGCAACAACTATTGCCTTTTAGATGCCAACTGGGTTTTTATTTTTGTATATTTTATATTTGTACTGCCATTTTATATTGTTAGATGCCCTGGGGATCTGGTGAAGGGTGGACCAGAGATCCTACAAACAAAAAAAACTGAAAAGTAAATCTCTCTCTTACATCAGTGTATACTACAATTTGTTCATTTAAAAGTAATGTCAGCAAACTCATGCAATGATTTGCTCTTATATTCTAGCTTTGCATTTGATCATATGAGACTGATTACCTCACATGAATTTAGTGTCCACAAAGGATCTGAGCTGAAGCAGTGGGAAATTATATTCTCTATCTACCCATAAAATGAATGTAGCCACATGGTGTCACTAGTATGGCCTCACCTTTTCCCGGGGGCCCACCTCTGCATGAAAGAATAGTTCAGTCTCTACACCCCCTGCATTCCTGGGACACTCTGCTGATATTACAAATACA
The DNA here is from genome assembly GCA_003113815.1 of Sphenodon punctatus. Lineage (NCBI taxonomy): Eukaryota > Metazoa > Chordata > Lepidosauria > Sphenodontia > Sphenodontidae > Sphenodon > Sphenodon punctatus. Next base: position 2,026,106 of record QEPC01014119.1, on the reverse strand, counting down.
GGTTCCAGTTATGATGGTGTTTTTGTGAACTGGACAAATACCTCTAGGAACTGGAATAAAACCACCAACTTCTTTCATGAAGGCCAATCAACAGTCATCTAGTGACTTTTGGTCACTACTAACCTAGTGAGGAACCAATGACTTACCTATGAAATGGATTCCCTAATAATGTCCTCTGAAGCATTTCATAGGCCTGATACCTAACATTACTGAACTAATTTTGTGTTATCTCTAACACCAGTTTAATCAAATGTCTGTCTAGAAGTAACATACTAACTACTGTACTGTGACTTCACAAGGCTAAGTAGTAATTCACAATGGACAGCAATAACATTGTTAGCACTTAAATTCAACATTTCTATTGCTAATATCAAATACCTGCCTTTTAAAAAGGAGAAAGAATAGCAACTTCAAAAAGAGTACTATTAGTCTATCAGTAGTTTGATAGAGCTGGTGCCCAAAAAGACACCTTTCAAAAGAGGGTATCTTTTAAACTGGTCATGGCTTAATTTTTCATTTAAAAGGCACTGTCAAACCAACAGCAAGAGACACAATGAAGGAATTTCTATGGCATGTCATTGGTTTTTTACTCATTTGTTTTGTCTGGCTTTTGTGTTATAACACTGTAGGATATGAAAAAAATACACAACTTTTATAAAAGTAATATTTTCTTAACAAAAAATATTGCTTTTGTTCTGGTTCACCTACTTCCATTTTTATGCTGTAGTTCTGGCCAAGAACACTCTCCAGGAGTTCTTTGATCATTTTGTCTGAGGGAGTCTCAGAAGGAGACTGCAGGGAAGCAATTATTTCATCAATAGACCTTGCAACCACTCTCACAGGCAACTTTGGTGTGGAAGCAAGCCCTTCTGGTTTGCTCTGTTGGAAGCTCTTCTCGTATATTTTTGAAGTGTCTGGTCTGGTTACATTTTTCGCCTCTTCCAAGAGTTCTGAAACAGCAGACCTCACACTTGGAGGACTGCTGGAGACACTGCTTCTTTTGCTATGTGCTCTTCCCATCTCAATAAGTGAACCTTCCTGACATGTGACTACCTTAGATTTATGCTTCATTCTTTCTTTCTGTACAGAAATATGCTCACTTGAATTGGAGTCTGTAGAACTAGATTCATCATTTTCTTTAACCTCAAAGCTGGCTTTTGCGGATGCACTTGGTTTTATATTTTGGTGTATTATTGGAGAGTAAGTTCTACCCATCACCCTTCTAGTATCTCTTTCTATCTGTAATGGGATAGGGGGTTTATCACTTGGTGGTCTCAAACGAAGAACAAGCTTGCGGTATCTAGGCTTCCGAGGGGGCACTGGTTGTTTGGAGATGGCCATTTTTTTACTGGTACCTGCTAAAGATGCTATTACTGGCATCTTTTCACTTTGAATTTCTTGGTTATTGCTACTATTCTCCATATTTGTTTTTACAGAGGAACTTTGATTTTTGTCAGCACTTTCCTCTTTTAAAGGAGGCTTATTTCCTTGACTTGTCACTCTTAGATCATCAGTTTGTTCTTCTGGGTCTTTTACTTCAGGGGAGATGCTGACTTTTTTCTGAACTTTGGAACCGTCAAATTCATTAGGAGTATTTTTATTTATATTTTTGATGGACTTGTATGGACTTCTTGACCTCTGAAGAGGGTAACATTCTAACTGATGTGACTGATCTGGTGTTAAAGCCTCCAATATTTGTTGAGTGTTCACATCATTATGAGCAGCAGCTGCTTCTTGTTTGAACTTAAGAAATTCCCGCCGAGATTCCTTGCATATATTCTCACGTTCCTTAACAATATTCAGTTCTTCTAGATAATTTAGTCCAAAATGCTCATGTTTTCTAGCCATTTTCGTTTACTGTATGTGTCTTGAAAAAACAAATTTAAAAATACATATATTTATTTGATAAACAAACAAGTTGAAGACCTTCATGACTTAACACACATTCTTATTTTTGTGCACAGTGAGTAGTCTTCAGACGGGCACACTGGGCCATCCACATCATGGGCACGTCCTGTCTAATAACAGCCCCAAAATGATTACGAAATAACAACCAACCCACCTACCCACACCCACCCGTCCCGGCAAGAAAAATATCACTCCAACCAATTTTCCCCCAAAGATGATGATGATTATTACTTATATAGCACCAGCAATGTACCTGGTGCTGTACAATCAAGTAGTTATAGACAAGTCCCTACCCCAAGGGGTTTACATCAAACTATTTCCCCCTCTCCTGCCCCCCAAAGAACCGTTCCCCCGCCTGCCCCCAAAAGAACAAACCGTTCCCTCTCCTGCCCCCCAAAACAATGCCCCAGCCTTTCTCTCTCCAGAAAACCATCTCGTCACCAGCTCCCCATAAAGAACTATCTGTAGCCCCCATCTGCTTCCCCAAAAGAAACCACCATCTCCCCCTAACCTGATCGCCTCCCCAATAAACCACCCCCCTGACCTCTTTCCGCCGCCATAACGGTGCTCTTCTCCCCTCCTGGCCTCGCGCTCCATCCTCTCCCGCCCGGCGGGCGCTGAAGCTACAAGCGGGTAGCGGGCTGACTCAGTAACGCCCCCCTGTAGGAGTCGGCCTCACCTGTCCCCAGGGAAACACCCCGTCTGCCGCTGGGCGCGGAGCACAGTCTGACCCCGCTGGGAAGAGCCTGCGTCCCCAGCCTCGAGGGCCTGGCTCACTCCCTCTCCGCAGCGTCTCTGAGTGATCGGGAGCCTAGCAACGGCCCCGAGCTGGGGGAGGGAGCGGAAAGCTACCGACGACTGAGGAGGTCTCGTGCTTCCAAAGAGCGACACCCCCCCCTAACAAAGGAGGGAGCTAGAGCAGAGGGAGGGACCCCCGCCCCATTGAAACTCCCTCTGCTGGGAGGGGGGAATCTAGACTGGAGCCTTGATGGGAAATTTTACCCAGAAGGAATGTGTAAGGGTAGGGGCATAAAGCTGTATGGCGCGCGTGGGCTGGGCTGGAGGAGGCCTGGGTGCAGGGCAACCCCACTTACACATATATCATGGGGGGGGGGGTTCCCCATCCCTCACCGGCCTCTGCCTGCTAGTGCTTCAGCGGGACACCAATGGGACTGGGAGATAAAGCTGTTTGTAAACAAACTCCATGTGAGTGAGCAGAAGGTTGTTCTTGGAGATAGCTCCTAACATTTTGGGTGTTTTTAGACACACATTTCTCCTAGATGTTTGCTGTAACATCCAGCACTTTCTGTGTGTCTAAATCACTCAGGCTGCATTCTCACCTGCGGTGGCGGCAGCAGGAGGGGCGAGGGAGACGCGGCAGCACGGAGGAACTGGAGGCTGGGAAAAGAGCTGGTGCGAATGGGAATCTGCCGCGGCTTATATTGCGCATGTCAGGGCGCAGCACGAGAGAAGCCCCGGCAGATCCCCATTCGCACCGGCTCTTTTCCCGGCTGCGGGCTCCTCCGCGCTGCCGCGTCTCCCTCGCCCCTCCCAGCCTCATCCAGATCTTTGAACTTCTGTCTGAAACTTCTCCCAGAACTTTTGTGTGTAAAAGGTTCTCCTGGTAAACTGCTTTGCTCCAGGCAGCTGGGGTCACTAGGTTTCCATGGCAGCCTGTCACGTTTACAGCTGCGGCTACTTTAGGCTGCTTCAGGGCAGTGTCTGTGTGGAGAATGCATTCAGGAACTGCCTCAGGGAAGTGTGTGTGTGAAAAATGAATCCGGAACTTACTCGTGGGCTTGTAAACCCAGAAGATTGAAACGTCCGGAACTTTAACGTGTGTCTAAAAATGCCCACT
>QEPC01014119.1:2004180-2016001 GCA_003113815.1 Sphenodon punctatus | reverse complement strand
GATAGGGGGGGTTTGCCCTCCGATAGCTCAGCAGGTTCGGAGTTTGGAAGTGGTGTTGGACTCGGATCTCGGCCTGGATCGATAGGTGGAGGCAGTGGCGAAGGCCACCTTCCGCCAGTTGTATCTAGTGCGGCGGCTGCATTCATACGTCTCTGGGCTGGACCTGGCCTCCCTCATCCATGCCTTTGTCACTTCGAGGCTGGACTACTGTAACACGCTCTATGTGGGGCTGCCCTTGTTCCTGGCCCAGAGGCTGCAGCTAGTGCAGAATGCAGCAGCCCGGCTCCTGATGGGAATGGGTCATCAGGAGCATATAACACCTGTGCTCCGGACTCTTCATTGGCTGCCAATAGCGTGCCGAGCCACGTTCAAGGTATTGGTATTGATCTATAAAGCCCTTCACGGCCTGGGCCCCTCGTACCTCAGGGACCGCCTCGCCCTCCGCATCCCAGAGTGGCTTCTTTGGTCTTCTGGGGGTGCCTTCTTGGAGGTCCCCCGTGCTAAGCGGGGGGCCACAATGGAGAGAGCATTCTTGGTGACCAGGCCGCACATTTGGAACTCCCTCCCGGAGGAAGCTCACCTGGCCCCAAGCCTTTTGATATTCCGGCGGGCTTGTAAAACCTGGCTGTTTGCCCAGGCCTTTGGGGGGGAGGGGGGCTAGGGTTTTATCTCTCCCCTTACCTTTTTACTTGTATTTGTTTACCCCCACCCTGTTTTGGTTTTTAAATTGTTGGATTTTTTTAAAATGTTTTTTATTCTTTTTTTAATGCTTTATTAAATTGTACGTTGCCCCGGGATGCCATTGGCATGGGGGGCGCCTAACAAATGTAAAAAATAAATAAATAATAGTAACCTCAGCAAGATTGCGGGTGTACATTTTGGAGTGTCAAGAACTGTTCTTAACATTCTGTTCTGGTCAGCTTCTAACTCGTTGACCAGAGCTATGCTCCACACTTGGGCTCCGTCTAGTAGCTGGGGAATTAGTTTGGCTCTCAGGAGCTTTAAAGCCAGCCTGAACAACTTGCCTCCTTTAGCCCAATAGAAACTGATAATACCCTGGCCGGTTAACTTTCCTGCTGACCTGGCAGCCTTAAAGTGCGACCGCCAGGAGTGGGCCACAGAGACTATTACACCCAGATACTTGTAATGCCTAACTTGTTCGATCAGGTGCAACTCCGTCACCCATCTATACTGGGCCTGACTTCTGCTTATCACCAGTACCTTGGTTTTCATATAATTAATTGTTAGCAATTCTGTCCTGCAATAAGAACAGAAGGCCTCCATTGCCCTTTTCAGCCCTATCCGAGTACAAGCTACAAGAGCCGTATCATTGGCATATAATAGGGCCGAGAATGTCTGGCCCCCAAGCTCTACTGAAAAACAGGGTCTGCAAATATCCCCTTCATATCATTAAGGTAAATATAGAAAAGCAGGGGTGCCAGAATACAGCCCTGTCTGACGCCCCTACCCACTGCAATAGACTGTCAGGCTTCCCTGCCTGTCTATTGTAACTTGAAGGGACGTGTTGGCATGAATAGCCTGAATCAAATATAATAGTCTCAAGTCGATCTGGAGAGCCTGCAACTTATGCCATAGTTTCTCCCTATTAACAGTGTCAAAGGCTGTTTTTAAATCTACAAAACAAATATATAGATGAGATTTGGGACTCATTTGAACAGATTTTGCAATGAGTTGGTCGAGCACAAAAATATGATCGGCGGTTGAAACACCTTTTTTGAAGCCTACCTGCTCGCTGCCAATGAGCTTCCTGGAATCTACCCAACTTTGCAGTCTGCTCAGTAAATACTTCGTGTACAACTTACCAATGGTACTCAGCAGACTAATTGGGCGATAATTTGCAGGATCTTTGGGATCACCTTTCTTAAAAATTGGGACTACTATGCTCTGCATCCAAGCCTTGGGAATTTTCCCAGATTCATTGATGACAGTAAATAAAACTGCCAAGGCCTGGCTCCACCAATCAACATTGCTTTTGAGAAGCTCAGCCGGAACAAAATCCATCTGTGGCGCCTTTTTTGCTTTTAACTAATCTATAATTATGCCCACTTCAGTCGGAATAACTGGCTCCCATTGTGCCAGGGTTTCAAATGAAACTATTTCTAGTTCTCCCATTGAGGTTGGAGCCCCAGAGAAAATTGCCTTATAATAGGTTTCCCAGTTACTTGCTGGGATAGAAACAGCCTCCTGATTAACTCCCACGGCCCATGCTGATTTAATTAGGGACCAGAACCGAGAGGAGTTACCCTCACCTGCAGCCTTCTCCAACTCACCCCAATAGATCACTTGGCACTGCTTTTTCTTATCTCTGATTAACTTTTTATACTCTCTCCTTGCTGCTAAAAAGTTATCAAGCAGGTGTCTATTCGGGCTACCTCCTTTTATTGCTTGAGCTAGTTGATTTAACGTACGCTTAGCTATTCTACAGCTTTTATCATCCCATTCGGAGTCTCTATGCCCCCTCTTAACTTGCTTAGGCAGAGCTACCAACAGGGGATGTAAGGGCTTCATATGCCTGTATAATTTTCTCCGGCTCATTTGGATAATTAACTATAAATGCTTCTAAAATTTGGGGTGAGAGTAAGGGCTCCACTGACTCCTGAGTCAGTGGTGACCATTTGATCCTCATTTCTTGTGTCCCAACAGGGAAATCTTCTGTCTTGACATTAAACACTAACAAGGTGTGTTTTCAAATGAGCAAGGCAATGGGGGAGGGTCAAAGGCCACTGGGTGGCATGCAGGTGGAAAGGGATTCAAATGTGCATGGCTACTGCAGCCACAGAGGCAGCTGCCACGCACTCCCTGCCATCAACCATTGGGAAGGGGGAAGCACGCTGGACTGGCCTTTGCAAGTGTCATGTCCCAGGCATGAGCACTGGGGAACCAGGGCTCACTCCCCAGTGCTCCCGTACAGTTCTTGTGACTTGCAGAAGTTGATCCCCCTGCCCACAATGCCTATGAGAGGCAGACCTCTGCTGGTGATGACATAGCTGGCTGCCACTGTTCATACGGGCAGAGGTTTCATGGCTGCCCATTGCCATGGAGCTATTTGGCTGGCCCCACACAGAGCACTCCAGGTTTCCCAGCAGTGCTCTGTGTGTGGCCATAAGTGGATGCTCTGTGGCTCATGGGAACACACATCCAGCCACTCCACCTTCAGACGGGTGTTCATATGAGTGACTCCTGGGTGGCCATGTGGGGTAACATCTCCTCTGAAAACACCCAAGATAAAGATGCCTGGGATGAGTTAAGAATAAGGCCAGAACACTTACCATAGTAAGTATACCATTGTGCAGTGCTAGGGCAACATGCATCAGGGACTAACCCAAATAATCCTTCCTCATACTTTACTCAGAGAGAGGAAATCTATAGGGTAAGGGCGCTGTTAGACGATCCCTCTCACAAGCGGGATCGTTCAGCGCTGGCATCTCTCCCCCGCCTTCCTCTCTATGCCGTGTCTGATGTTCAGACACGGCGTACAGTCGTTGTGCGCATGCGCACTCGGCCAGGGATCCCGGAAGTGGGCGTAAAGCCGGCACTTCGGGGATCCGCGTCTGAGGGGCCAGGATCGCCAACCCAGTCAGACGCAGGGTAGGATCTGGCCGTGAAGTTTAGACGAGCGCAAAGAAAGGCGGCTGATCAAAGGATCAGCCGTCTTTTTTGTCTCATCTATAAGCGCCCTGAGACAGCACAAGGATATGCAAAAAGCAGCCAAGTATAAACAGGAATGATATAATGTTGATGTGCCCTAAGCAGTGTTTGATGGCATGGAAAGGATGTAGCAATAGATGCTGGATAACACCCCTCATGGAAGAAAACACATAGCACATAGAGGTGTTATCTCTGTCTGCATGGTGTGCTGCAGCAACAACATATAAAGCAGACAAATGTCCCAAATTTGAGAGCCTGGGGGACCATATTGACAATTTTTCAGAGATTCATAGTTGAATCATAACTGTTTGCATAGTCTGTCAATACAAATAAATGCTTTGCCTACACTGCTTTCAAGCTAGTAACCCCAAAACTGAAAGGCAGTGACGATCGCAGAGCCTATGTTATAATGATCCTAATTGGCCAGTATCTTGAATTCCTATAGCTCAGGAGAATCATATGTGTTTTTCACAAACAAGTAGACATGGGAGAAAACTATATATTGTTTATCTTCTTCAGGCAACTAAACTAAGGAACTGCAAATGCACAGCTACGTGGAAGAGTCTCACTTCCTCCAGTAGTTCATGTTTTACGGATGGGCTACGTGCGATTTTTGCACTAGAGTGAGATGTCATTGCTTTTGTGTTTTGTGCTTTTATTGCTGCTATGTTTGTATTGCTAGCCTGTCCACTACTCGAGACTGCATTGCATAGTCTGCCACCCCTCTCATAACCCCTTCCATAAGCAGTACACTAAGGACTACAGGACTGCACATACTGTGGTGACATTTTCTGGAACTTGAGGTGATGCATTTTGAGTGCTTCTCTTTGCATTTTTGGCACCATGAAAAGGGGACTGTGACTGTGTGCTGTGCAAACATTTCAAGACATCATTCTTGAGTTATGATACATTTTAGAAGCTTCTTTCATTGCATTTTGAGTAGCACTGTAGATGCTTCTTGCACTAACTGCACTTCCTATAACTGCCAAGTTTCACACAATGCCTCCATTTTGTCAATCAGTCATCTCTTCTCATGTCCAGAATAGTGGACTTTCTGACTGTGCCCTGTGGACTGCAGTGGACTTTCACTGTGGCTGCCCAGAGCATGCAAATGTCATTGTTAAAGGTGGAGGCCTGAAATTACTTCCAGCTCTACTTTTGGGATGCGTTCCTGAATGATCTTGTGGTACATGATCTTGTTTTGGTACTATGCAGTAGGATGGACTGGATTCTCTCATGTCCCGAAAGTGATAAAAGCCATGGTCCCCAATGCTCCTCACAGAAGGTCATGTCTCTTGAGCAACATCACTCTTGGCATCTCTGGAATCATTTGAAAAAGGCTTTCTAGCATTTATGCAACTAACAAAGAATCCTTATGTTTGTGGATTTTTTTAAAACAGAGGGAAGAGTCCTTGAGGTCTGAACCACAGAGACCAGAAAGCAGTACAGAAAGTCCTTATTGTAGCCTTATGTGCAGAACTCCATCATCATGGGCTGTCTAGAAGATGGGCAACCAGCCAGCGGTTTAACCACACAGCAGATTCACTATGCTTGCACACACATGGCATATGGTGAGTGGTGGGGTGCTCCAGTTTAAACACAGGCAACTTGCCATTTTTCACTTGATGACTGCCACCCAAGTGTACCCACACACAGTGAACAGAAACAGAGCAAACCTACTGCTGCTGGACATGACTTTCCTATGGATGCAGCCAACTTTCTCCCAATTGAAATTAGCAACATAATTTCATCATTAAATATTGTGCCAGCTTACACTGCCCGCTGTAGCCAAGTTATTTGCTGTATAATTTGTTTCCTATTCTTTCCCAAGCATATATTACTTGGTGTATTTGTTTTATGTTGCAAAGATCTGATTAATCATTCAGATCATCATGCTGCCAAAATCTCTGCCAATAGGATCCCATCATACTCAACAGGAACGGAAGCAAAGGTTGATAATGATAAAGGGGTAAGAATCATTAGCCGATACATACAGCTGGGGAAGCATAGTCCGCAACTAGCCTAACGGTAAATAAGGTATCAGCATCTCAGTTTAGCTACAACAGTTCTTCTCTGTAGGTATCACAGTAGGGGATGGAAGACGAGGCACTGAATGTAAAGAGAGATTTGCATCAAGAAGCCTCAGGAAGGAGGTGCTGAATGGGAAGAGCTATTTGCATCAGGAAGCTTCAGGAAGGAGGAAAAAAACCTTAGAATTGGTTTCCTCCCGGTCAAGGTTGTGACTCACTGATGGAGTATTGCAGAGAAATTAGCACTGTGTGCTGCCCATACACTGTACCAGGGATGAGTCAAGCAAATCTGGGACCCCCTTCAAGGTCATTCATTCAGACTTCAAGAAAGGCTCAAGATTCAGTGTGCAAACTTCCTTCCCCTACACCACCTGCCTATGTGCTATGCAAACTGATTGAGGGTTAAACCTTCAAAGGGGTAGGGATAGAAAGAAGTAAATAACATTACACAATACTATGGGAGAGAATATTGTAGGTGCAAGAGAGGGAACTGATGTCAAGTTAAATATCATTCTACGTAACATGCCACATTTAATTTTCTTTGTAAACTATGCTATATCTCAGAGGACATTCCAATAGCTAGTATTGCCAATTTATTATCCAGCAATTTAAGCAAAATTCAGATTTTACTGTCTGCAGTTCATGGATCAGCTCCAGAAGAGAGAAAATGGCAAACTGGAAAGTCATCAAAATGAGATCATCTTTGTACTGAACTATTATTTTCTGTAATTCTGTTTCAATGACATTAGACCTTTCTTTTATCTTCTGAGTAAATGGTTCCAATGAAAAGGTGAACAGACCATGGACAATCGTGCATTCTACCTCTTTTAAGATGTGATTTTAATGCCAGTAATTTAATTTTAATAGCATTAAAAGGTTCTGCCTGCAAAAATTCAGTCCTGTGTCTAAAACCTAAATTCCAGTCTCCTTTAAGATCTACATTTTTCTCATTAAGCCTAGTAGAAAAGCACTCAAAGTGGGTTGGTGTATATCACATATAATTGTACATAAAAGTGGAAAGAAATATGAATGCATTTTTAAGAGATACAAGGAGTAGAAAAACATGGATCGATATAAAAGAGCAAGTGGTGTTACAAACAATTGATATCAGTGGGAGTTATGCATGCAGATTGCAGAGGATAAAATATGGCCTACTGTGAGCAGTTCAATGAAAATCAGGGCCAGCCCGAGGCATGTGCCACCAGTGCCCAGGCACATGGCCCTGCGGTGGGGAGGGCCCCCGCACCACCGCAGGCTAGAGACTGACAGACGCCGCCGTTTTTTGGTTTTTTTCCCCACCTGGAGTCTCTGAGTCAGTGCTCATGGGGGTGGGGGGTAAACTCCCTGGGAATCCCTGGCCAGTTATACGCTGCGGAACTGAGCTGACATAGTCAAGTTGCAGGTAAGTAACCAGCCGCCCATCCCTTGAAAATTCCCACCCCACCCCACAATTCTAGTGAGTGCCTGCTGGCCGGCCTTTGGGACCCCGCAGAAAGGCTTGGCACATGACCCCTGAAACCCTTGGGCCGGCCCTGATGAAAATATGTGCAGTTAGCCCTCAGATATCAACTGTGACTTCATCATCTCCAGGTGTTTCCTCTTGCTTTCATTTGTCAGAGCACCTTGGCTTTCTTCAGCTATCTATGGGCTGCCTTTCTTCTTTTGCTGTTTTTAAGTCTGAGATTTTACTTCAGCCAAACAAAATGAAAGAACTCCATCAGAGAAAACATATGTCCAACAACTTAAGATGGTGAATATAAATAAGTCTTTGAATAAAGCAAGTGGCTCCATGCAGCAAACACCCAAACTAATGAAGCCTGGTTTCCGAAGGGAGGGGTGTGAGAAAATATCCAATGCAAGTCAATAGAATTTTCCAACTACAAAAAGAACCATATCTTCCTTCCAGTTACATCTATTGTTATGAAATTTTAGGTCTCTACTAACCTTTGGACCTTTTGCCCCTCTAACAAATGTGCATGAAATTGGCCTGCAAAATCAAAAATTATTAAGGACACATGCAGAAAGATTTCATAAACCTTCTTCCCATAGGAAGCCAAGTTAAAAACATGGAAATGATTTCTAGGCGCACCAGAGGTAGAAAGAGCATCTTTAGACTTATAAAAGCAATAAAATTGATTTTATAATTTTTGGCTTCCAGCTGACAAGAAGGCTTCTTATGGAACAGAGATATGAAAGTTAACCAAATACACTGAGCAGCTGACAGAGTGCTGAGATAGTCAGAGTAACTGATTCAAGGATTCAGCAGATGGATGTGAAGGCTACCTGCTCCCAGAGCTGCTCTGAGAGTACATCCCTGCATCGTTTTAGATGAACCCGACAGTTTCCCCAGCCTATCTGCGAGGCGCCCCACCTCCATACTATAGAGCTGCAGGTGGATTGCCCAAATCTCTAGGCTAGCGCCCACAACTCAGTAGTACTGCCTAGGGCAACAGCCATCCAGAAGCAAAGCTACAGCATGGGTCCACCAAGTAGACAGACGGCAGCTCTATCTCAGGCCATTGCCCTGGGTTTGGCTAGCCTGCTCTGCTGGTGGTGCTCCAGAATGTTCTGGAGCACCACAAGCAAGGGCTTCCACATCTGGTGGGGCACTTTTAAACAGAACAGCCAACCCAGGGTGAAGCACTGGGGCAGCCATCTATATAAAGCACCCAAGGAATCACTAGGAAACATTTCAAAACAGATTACTGGATCACCAGCCAGACGAGTCAGAATACGTTAATAAGGGATCATTGGGGTGGGAGGAAGAAGTATTGAGTAAGCAACATTTATTTTATGAATATAACAGCAACCAGTGACTGAACTGATTAATTCCAAGGGGAATAAAAGCAAAGGTTTGCTAAAAGTATATCTCTGATTAAATAAAGACACCTATAGGAATAAGATGATGAGACTCATTTGGGATAGGGAAAGTTAGAATAAAGCCTGTGGCTTTCCCAATGTATTGTTTTGCATGTGACTATAGAATTTATTTCTGTAAGTTATGCCCTTGATGTCCTAAGAATAAATACATACAGAAAACAATGTGTGCATTTTTCATTTATTATTATTGTAGTAAAGGCATGATGCCCAGGAATTCTGGTGAAAGACTGATCAGTAGTTCCTGACCCCAGGCAGATGACACAGGTCAGAGTTACAGAGGTTATACTCCCATCACATGGCAGTGCTTTCTAATATTTTTTCATTCCAACTAACAAAAGCAAAGCTGCAATTTTGGCCCAGGCCTGTAGTCTTCATGGAGGCAAAGATCCTATCACCATGAATGTGATTTTACTTGTGTGAAGACCATATCCAATTTAAGCCCCTAATATTTTAAACTAGCTTGCCCTATCATATTTTTTAAGTTATACTTGAATGCCTTCCATGACAGTACAGACTGTGTATTTTTCTTGGGTTGGCAATATCCTGAACAACTACTGTGATGTGCATTAAAGCCTGTAAGGCTAGGAGTGTTTTTAACCAAGCAAAGCAGGGCAGTGCGGGAGGGGTCCGTGGCTGCTGAGTGGCACAGTTGTGGAAGAGCCACTCAGATGGCATGAGTGGGGAGGGATTCTAACAGGTGGCTCAGAGCTTTGCTACTGTGGTAGCCGCCTTGCACTCCCCTTGCCACTGACGGGGGGGGGGGGGAGCACACTGGGCTGGCCTTTGAAATTGACATGTCCTGGCATGAGTGTTGGGGAACCAGGCTCCTCAGCACTCGCGGCCAGTTCCTACTTTGCAAGCCATTAACTTGCAACGGCCATGTTCCCCACCCACCATGCCTATGAGTGGGGGATCTGTGTGCTCGCATGGGTGGCCGCCCCAGTTCATATGGGCATGGGCTGCGTGGGCACCCATTGCCATTCACTTTTTTGGCTTGCTCCGTACAGTGCACTCCTGATTTCTCAGCAGTGCACCATGAGTGGTCATGAGTAGATGCTGAGTGGCTCACGGGAGCATGCATCCCCCTGCACCACCTTCAGATGGGAAGTTGGATGGGTGGCTCCTGGCTGGCCATGCATGGTATCATCTCGCGTTTCCTTCTGGGCAACAAAATAAAAAACATAAACCAATCATTATGATTTCAAATGGAAGCAGAATCATGTCAGATATGCTCAATTTAGTCAAAGCCCAACTGTCCCTTCTGCAAATAAATCACAGAAGGAGGCTCCTAGGGAGAAGAGAACTCTCAACGTTTTCCCCAAATTATTTGGGATGAAGCCAGGGAAAAGTGCTTAACTCCTGTGTGAAAAGTGTAGCATGTTCTCCCTCCAAAACCCAGTGATTCACACACATACAAAGAAGGCTACATTCACATGAGTCTCTTCTCTAGCATTTTTAATTTCATGCAGCAGACAACTATTTCTCCAAATTGTTTTTCACATGTTGCTTCCATGCTGTAAATTTTACCCCTTGTATTTCCACAGTTGCTACTAGCAATCCCATAAAGCTGCGCACCTAGGTTTTGCCTGGTGTTTTGGAGGGCATTATGTAGTTACATTACACTTTACAAAAAAATGTGCATGAAGGAATAAGCACAATTGTTAAACCTTGGTTTCCTGAATTAAAAACTGTTGATTAAACACGCAATACACTCACAACATCCTGCGCCACAATCTTTTCAAGCATTAAAAAAAGAGAGAGATTTTCTCTAGCTTAGTGTCTTGTGTGAATGCAATCTAAGACCTGCAGAGGTCACAGAAACTAGACCCATGCGCATCTTGGCTGATCAAAGCCAGCCAGGAGATGCTAGGACCGTTGGTGGCTGGGGTGAACAATGCCTCCCTTAGGGTGCCAAGCCACATCAAGGAGGTGGTGGTTTGGCCCCTGCTCAAAAAAACATCATTGGATGTTGATTCCCTTGCCAGCTATTGGCAGGTCTCTAACCTTCCCTTTTTAGTGAAGTTTACTGAATGGGTAGTGACTCAACCGCTTCAGTCGCATCTACACCACATCAGTTTCCTGGATCCCTTGCAGTACAGCTTTCACCCAGGTTATGGCACTGAGATTTCGCTTGTGGCCTTGGTTGATGACTTGCTCCGTGAGTTGAACCAGGGGTGTTTGACTCTGCTGATTTTGTTAGATCTATCAATGACTTTTGACACGGTTGACCACAAGATGTTGGTGGAACCAAGCTGGGGTGGGTAGTACTGTTCTTGAATGGTTCCGCTCATTTCTGGATGGAAGAACTCAGCAGGTGGTCTTGGGGAACTTTTCTTCGTCTCCCTGGGATCTTACCTGCGGGGTCCCGCAAGGATCCATTCTGTCCCTCTCCTGTTCAACATGTACATGCAGCCATTAGGCGAGGTCGTGTGGGGTTTTGGCATCCGGTGTCATCAATATGCTGATGACACCCAGCTATACCTCTCATTTTCAATAAAAACATAAAATAGTGCCATACTGAGCCAGACCAATAGTCCATCAAGCCCAGCATCCTGTCCTCTGACAGAGGTCAAAATCAATCACATGGGAGAAGAACCAACAGTCACAACTGGGCTGAGGATTTCAGTGTATTGTCCACAATCACTCCCAGATCCTTTTCCTGAGTGGTAACTCCTAGCTTCATCTGACCCAGGTGTCAGCGCAGCAGTCTTGGTGCTTACGCGGTGTCTGGCAGCTGTGGGGAACTGGATGAGGGCGAGCTGTTTAAAATTGAATCCTGAAAAGGTGGAGGTGATGCTGATGGGCAGGACTGGGGGTAGGGGAGACTCCTGTCATTAATGGGGTTCACCCCTCTCTAGTCTCTCAGATTCGTAGTCTGGGAGTGCACCTCGATGCACAACTCTGCCTGGATTCCCAGATGGCGGCTGTCTCGAGGAGCGTGTTTTGCCAATTACATCTGGTCCGTCGGTTTTGACCTTATATCTCAGACTCAGCCAGTCATCCATGCCTTCATCACCTCAAGACTGGACTATTGCAATGCACTATACGTGGGGCTACCCATGGTGACGGCTTGGAGACTGTAGCTGGTGAAGAAGGTGGTGGCCCATCTCCTGACAGGGACGGGTCGCCATGAGCGTATAACACCAGTTTTGCGCTCACTGCACTAGCTGCCTATAGTCTTCCGGACCTGATTCAAGGTGTTGGTTCTCACCTATAAAGCCATTCATGGCTTGGGCCCCACA
>QEPC01014119.1:1961932-2004057 GCA_003113815.1 Sphenodon punctatus | reverse complement strand
ATGATGGGGAAGGCATTCTCAGTGGCCACTCCACTGCTGTGGAATTCCTTCACGGTCAATGTCTGCTTGTCCCTGAATCTCCTCTTCCTTCAAAAACATTGTAAGACCTGGCTATTTTGGCAGGCATTTGGTGAGGGAGTGGGTTGGGGGGGGTGGAGGGGATATGGGATGTTCTCGGGACTTTCGTATTTTTTTTAAATGATTGAATACTGTTTTTATGTATTTTATATGCTTTTATATATTTATTCAACTTGTAAGCTGCCCTGGGCTGCCAAAAGGTGAGAAGTGTGGGGTATTAAATATTTTATAAATAATGTTTTTAAAATAGACTGCAGGGGAGGGGGACCACCTTCCCTGCTTCATGCACTGGTCACGCAGGGATCAGGCCCTCTGCAGCTTGTGTGGCTGCTCCCCCTGTCTCTCCCTATGTTCCTCTCTCCATTGTCTCTTCCCTTTTCTCTTCTAGATCAACTGTAACCAAGCTAATCATGTGACTTCTCAACCTCATGAGCGTTTGTTTTCCTGTCTCCCCCATGTTCCCCTCTCCCGTATCCCCTCCCTTGTCTTTTTTAAATTGCAAGCCCCTTTGGGGTGAGGGCCTGTCTCTAATTAATGATTGTTCAGTGCCAGATACATTGATCACACTATATAAAAACTTAATAATAATGCAGAAAAGAAGAAATCTATGCATGGAGCACAGGGATGCTATAGGTACACAACCCGTCCCAGCAAGTACTAGTTTGTTGAATATTAACTTCCCTTACACACCTCAGTGATGCCTGAAATCTGGAAGGTTCAGGGTGGAGGATTATGTAACCCATTTAGCTGAGCAATTTAACCATCCTATCTGTCGTCTGCTTAGTCCAAGGATTTATTCAGTAGATGAATCCTTGTAGTTAAAAAATGGATCTAACTGTGGAAAACCATGTATAGTTTAGTCCCTAGGTACACACTATTATTTTTCTTAATTATGCTTCACCATGCCACTAAGCTTTCCAACTTCATGTAAATTGTACCATCTCAGTTATCCGGCTATTATTGTTACAAGGAAGGTTTTACTTCTTTTAAAAAGAAAGATGTCCATTTATATCATTTTTTTTCTATAAAAGTATCCTGTTGACTGAAGAGAATATATACAAAACCAAATACAAACCAGTTTCCTATGTTTCTAATTAGCACAAGCAGTTTAAAGAAACACTCCTAGGAAAGTTGAAAAGCTAATGATTTTCAAATTAGACCTGCTATAGGGCAATAAATGATAGGCATATACAAAACTACTTTCCATGCAATGTTATAATAAATATTATTACTTAATACCTTTCATTCTAGGTTCTCGATGTGTTTTACAGAGATAGAGTGTGGTCACCATGTTGGTCCCAATATTAACTCTTTTTACATATGGGGAAACTGAAGCACATGTACAGGACTTTTCTAATGCTGCAAAGTCTGAGGTGTGTGAAATAGCTGAATCTGTGCCTCCTAATCCCCATAAACTGCTACTTGTCTGAATCCTGTGTATTCTGCCCCAGAAAAATAGTAAATCGCTTGTATAGAACCATCAAGCCTGTAGTCATTAATTTGCTTTTGAAGAAACCAGTAAATACGTTTTCACATTTCAGTTATGTCACATATACAAATAACATATCCCAAAGAAAACTCAAAATAAACCTTATTATTAATAAAGTATTAATTATTTTAATCCTATATCAAGTATGTGTAGTAAACTAAATTACAAAATAAACCATTATCCAATCTTAGGATCATTTGATATCATCTGGGATTACTTCATTTTCAGGAAAGTTGCTAACCGGTGCTGTGCTATGAATGATATCTGAATGCTGTGAAGAGGATTCAGTTTTAGCAGTGAATCCCTTTCTGTCCCCAAATCAGTATCATCTAAACTACAGGCTTTTTATAAAAGCTCCACATACCATTAGAGGTATCTCTTAATTTCAAGCAAATCTGGGTGATACAGATGTGTTCATTTATAAATTGAAGGATTTCCTAATTAAGAAATAAATTATAGCTCCAATACAACTCACAGTGGGATTTACAAGATCATTGCCCTGGACAGAATCTGGCCTATTATAATTATTGTGGTAAGTATAATGTACTAGAAAATAATGTTGTATGTTTTTGTTAAAACAAACAAACAAAAACAGGTTACATTATAACCTGATATATATACACACTACAACCAGGTTACACTGATATATAAATAACAGTTTTATCATTTATAAATTACTAGGTAGATAGAAACTAATAATTATGTCACAAAGAGCCAAGAATACATAGCAATATTTAAAGAAATTGATTTAGGACACAGTCCTGCTAGCTACTGAGAGCAATTGAGAGCAATAGCTATTGAGAACTATGAGTACTGCTGGGAATTTTCCCATTAGCTTCAAGGCCTGATCCAATTCAATTTACTTCAGTTTGTCTTTCTGGTGACTTTAGAAGCTATTAGTTCAAATCTCCAATGCAACTACTTACCATAGTAAGCAGCAATGTGCATTTCCAGGATTGGGCCCTTAAGTAGCACATTCAATTAGCTTCTGAGAATGGTGCTTAGAAAACTGTCAGTCCTATAATTATTATATCATAGCTCTGACCCACAACAAATATTCGCACACTGACTCTGCTAAGCTTCTCTGTGTGTGTTTGCCAATCTTATACCAACAGAAATAGTTTGGTAGTTAAAACTCTCTTCCTCCTAAGTTCCTGGGCTTTGCTTTATTTGTTTGCCAATTTAAACATATTATTTAAACACAGACATTTCCTTTACAGCTCAGCCTGGAGAAGCCTACTTGATAAAAATCTGGAACATTAATGGTGTCGTTAATTTTTTTTATCATTTTTTCAATGAAACAGCAAGGATAGAAGTTTTTTCTGGCACGTTGTAACTATAACATTCATAAACCACTCAAATACAGTATCACCTGGTCTAAATATCTAGTTTACTTTTGCAAGTTAATTATCATAGTCTTTATTACATCAAGAATGGCAGAGCATCGTCTGCTGTGATATTTGTATAAGTAAAACATCAGTTAGGTAATGTACCATCCTATTTATATATTGACACCCTGATCCTGAATGCAGAAGATTTATAAATGTGTTCAGTTTCAAGCACATACATAGTTCCCCTGACAAGGGATTACTCAGGTGCTTGAAGTTTAGCAACTGTGTCTTTGCTGGACCAGGCCCTCAACTCTTCATTTTTATCAAAATGAATTTATTACTAGTTTCTCTCCACTTACTTTAGTTATTCCAGCTTTTCATGCAGAGTTTTGTCCAAGTCACTCTAATGAGCCAAATGTTGATTGTGTGTGTATTTGTGTATAGATGCAGCTCTCATTGACTTCACCTGCCTTTTGGAACATACAAGGTATAGCCCTAATAATTTTGATGCTGCAAGTTGTGCTAACGTTTTCAACAGGAAGATCAACCCAGACAGGGGGCAAGAGGAATCTTCTATGTGTAGTCAAGTTGGCCAGGACTGAGAGACTGAAGTAAATGAGTCTTCTGAGAAATGTTGCTCCCTGCTCTGAAGAGAATTGCAGTCTTCTGCAATTCAGTTGTTCTTAACTCTGTCTGATAAACCACTTCTGTTCTAAACGAGGTTGCAGAATCAGTGAGAGTTACTGCAGCCCTGAACTGCGTGGTGAGTCTGACCTTCCTGCATGGATCCAGCTGTGCAGAGATTGAGGGGTCCAGATGCTGATGCAAGGATTCTGCTGGTGACATTTTTAGACTCCCTTCACTCAGTCCTGCAAAACATGGTGAGGAAGGGATCTTCTTGTGACCCTGATCTTTAAAATGGCAATAAAAAAGAGTTCTGCCCTCAGTCCTGCAAATGTTGTGGAACAGCTGATATTGGGTGAGTTCTGTTTAAAAGGGCTTAGGTTCCCTTCTGTTCAGCTCAATTAGTGTTGGGTGGGTGGGGATTTCCCTTATTTCTCATTTCACGAGGAAGACACCTCCATTAACTCTCTCTGGCTAAGCTCGTTTGTGAGTTGTCAGTCAGGAAGAGGATTTCATGCTGCTTAAGCCTTCTCGGATCCTTCCACAGCTCGCTGACTTCCTGTCAGCCAGCCGGGAAATCTCACCCCAACAGAGGATGGAAGGGAAGGCATTAAGAGTGCTAAGTGCCCCCTGATGCCATAGTGTAGGAGATTCCATCCCAGCAGAGGAGTGATTTGGGGTAGCTATGTGGTTCCTCCTGAGCTGGCTGTACAAGCAGATTATGACTCTAGAGACCTCTCAGTAGGGACGGTGGAGGAGCTTGAGAATCACAGAACTAGAGTGGTCTTTAAAACCACGGGAACACTAACTTGCTGACTAGAGCCCTAAGTGAAGTAGAACAGACTCGCCCCTCCTGCCCTACTTTGCAGTGATGGGACTTGCTTAATGCTTATGGTTTCAACGAGGGAACCCTCATGAGACTAATTTCTCCATTCCGCTTCCTTGATTCTGTAGGCTCCACTGAGACATCCGGGTGCAGGGATAGGTCGAGGGAGGTTCTCCACGTGCCATGCGCTGACATCTGTTGGAGGAAATGGCAGGTGCGCTCTAGTGTATGTGGCGAGAACAATGCCTCGCAGCAATTAAAGTCTACTGCGAATGAGCACCCCAAATCATTCTTTCTCTAAGAGACTCTCTCCCTCTCCCGGACCCCCAGCTGCCAAGATACTGAAATTTTATTTTTATTTTTTATTTTGGATGGGTAGCAGAAGGTCCTTAAAATCTAGGAGGACATCATGACCAATGAATAAGGAACAGATCTCACCAGACAGGGAAATGAGAAGAAAGAGATCTCAGGGTTTGTGTCAAGCCTCATCATTCCAATTTGGGCTTCCAAATCCACCCATTCTCCTGACCAGGAGAATCAGTTCAACCTAGAGCTAGACAGAGAAGCACATTAGCATGAGCCCTACACGCTCAGCTGGCAGGGGGCTTTGTGGTCAGAATGGTACAAACATTTACTCCATTCCAGGTCCCGAATCCAAAAACATGTCTGAAAATCTGCTGGTGTTTTCCACAGTTAGCAAGACCCTGTCTAAGGGATTGGTTAAATTAACACTTGGTCTGTGTTGCAGAAACTCAGGCAAACCCTGCAAGGACATTATCGTGGCTCGCTTGGAGCGCCAGACTAGGGTGAGGGACTGTGTTTGACAGACGTACAACACCGACAAACATTTATTTTAGGTTAATCTGACCATACTGGACTATAGTGCCCAACACCGAAAATAAATGTGCGGTATGTCTTAGGTGAAAATGGGAGCATTTTATTGTGACAGTTTTCCAGAAAAAGTGGTTTGTGAATCGCAGCCACTACTTGTAATTATAATAGCAAGAAACCGTGGGCTGTATTGCTAAATGAGATGACAAGCTAGGAAAAGTTATCTCCCTGTGCCAAATCAGAAGGGCTGCTCCTATGTGCCCCGCTCCCTGCCCCTGATCGCCGAGCGTTACTGGGAGTTTTTAATGAAACAGCTTTTTTAGATCCGGGATGTCACTAAACATATCGCGGTGGTGTGATTCAGTCTAGAAAGGGGACAGTTGCAAAGGCATCAGGGAAATCCCAAAGGAAAACTTTAGCCGTGCAATCGGGTTATATTACGGTGATATAACTCTGGTGCTGTGTCTGGGATCCTGAGCCAGAGCCATCAGGAGTACTGACCCGCTAGGGTCCAATCCGGTTTGGTGCTGATCTCTATCCCACTCCCAGCATTGTTGCAGGCTTCCGATATATTTCTTCAGCACCGATCTGAACAGGGACCTTACGATTCACTTTGCAAACAAACAGCTTTGTTGTTTATTTTTATGAGCCTGATCATGCCCACCCTGACTGCAAGGAACCGGCAGCGGGCCCAGGAAAGCTTTGGAGCTCTGCTAGAAGCTCCCACAGTCGCTGTGCAGGGTGATAGCGGGGCTGTTTAGTTGGGGGCGGTTGAAGATAGATCACAGCGCAACAGAAGTGCTCGACCCACGGAGGCGTGGGCTCCACACCGGAGTAGCTGGGGAGGCGCAGGTTCACCCACCCACCTGTGCTCATACTTCATGACCTTCGGGGACCCTGGCACGCCACCACTCTCTTTCTGATGTGGGGGCTACAGGCGCATCAACGAGAATGAATACCGCCCCCATGGGAAAAAGGAGGAGATTCAGAACTCCGGGTAACTGGGCGAAGGAGACACAGGCAGCTTGTCCCATTTCTAACCTGGA
This sequence comes from Sphenodon punctatus, assembly GCA_003113815.1. Classification (NCBI taxonomy): domain Eukaryota; kingdom Metazoa; phylum Chordata; class Lepidosauria; order Sphenodontia; family Sphenodontidae; genus Sphenodon; species Sphenodon punctatus. The sequence continues at coordinate 1,997,832 of QEPC01014119.1, read as the reverse complement.
TACATTTCCTCCTAAACGGGGTGACTCCGGGTTGCCTGTGGCTGTTACTGGAGCCTACCCCGTTTCAGTCGGTTGTGATTTCCATACAGCCGTCGGTTGAGAGCGGTTCGGTTTAATACTGTCCCTTGCAGCCCTCAGACCCCTTTATTTGCATAAAACCGCAAGTAAAAAGTCACCTAACCGGCTCATTTGAATATGGCACTTGATTCATCTTTCTGCTCCTTCCTCTGCAGATAACGCACAAGCGCGCAAAAAAAAAAAAGAAAGAAAGAAAAAGAAAGAAACCTTAACAAAATCTGGTTGAGATCTGCAAACCACTTACTCCGGAGTAGCCCCTTTGAAGCCCGACATACTTCGAAGTAAGTGATTTGTGGATCACGGCCTCTGTCCCTGTGGGGAACCCTGAACCAATTTAATTCAGACAAAAATGTCACTGGTCCGTGTGTAAGTTGAAGGGGAAATCCACTTCCTCCCAGTAGAGGATCTCTGTGTAAACATAAACAGTGAGCCAGAGTCCAAGCGAAGTGAATCCAGTTAAATAAAACCACCCAAAAGTGGGGGGCAGCAGAAAAATGAAAAAGTGTTTGAGCGTTTGTTATGGATGAACGAACGTGCTTGGTATGGAAACCTGGTGGGTGAGGATAACCCGTGGGACCCTGTAGTACCAACTACAAAATATGTGCGCTAGGATCCACAAGCCTCTTACTCTGGATTAGTCCCAGTGAAGGCCTGCGGACTACTCGGAAGTAAGGGGATCGCGGCCATAGGAATGACAGGACAATAAGCAAGGGCAGACAGAGGCGCTGGATGGCGGCGCAGATCATTAGTTAAGACAAAAACCATTTAACTGACAGCATCTGAGGCATGAAAAGTTCACGTGGAAAAAGCTGAATGGAAGTGTTGACCCAATTAAGTGTCTTTGCCTGTCTAGGCAGGTAAACCGATCCCCAAAGAAAGGCAAGTCAGTAAATGGTGGAGTCTTATCGCATCTCACCTGTTAGTGAACCCTCCCGCAGCGAGTCTCGGAGTTCAGCCCTCACCCCAGAGAATTGGGGAGGAGGGGGGTAGGTTTCGGAACTAAAACGGTTTCTGAGTAGGGCTGGGAAGGGGTGAAACCAACCGGGGCTACCTCCTGCCTTTCACACTGGTTCTGGTGGATCCTGCAGTCACCGCTGATTGATTCTCAGTTGAGAAAGCGCTGCAAACTACCTGAGTTACCGAGATTGCCTTCCCTCTCACTTCTTACCGGATTGGAAAAGTTCTTTCGATCTGTAGAATCGAAATACACGCGGGGAAGGAAAGGGGGAATTCTGGATTTTCCAGTGGGGAGGGGGCTTAAAATAATGTTTAAAATAATGAACTCTGGCTGCACCCGGCGCTCTGGCTGCTGGAGGCTTTACTTTGACTCCTGTTCCCGATCCCAGCAACTGCGCTTTAGTATGAATTATGAAATACAAAGAATGGGCTTCTCCTCAAGGAAGGAAGAAGACAAATACAAGTGGATCAGTATTAGTTCAGACAAGGCCGCAACCCGCAACCACAAACCACTTACTCCGGGGTAGCTGCAGACTTCCATGGGGTTATTCCAGAGTAAAGCCGTTTGTGGATTGTGGCCACGGTTCCCAGGAGACCCCCTCCCCCCACCCCCAAGTTTAGAACACACAATTTAGAAACCCCTATCTATGCTAGTTTGCCACAAGGTCATCTTTCCCCTCTGACCAACTCTGGTGCAGATCTGCAGAGAATGGAAACCGGGCTGGGATGAAAGGAATGTGGACAGAAACAGAGATGGGGAAAATAGCTTGAACTCGGTCCAGTAAGACTGGAGTAGTCCTTGTGCACGTTTCCGGGTTAGTCCCGACCCCTTAACTGGACATCAGGGAAGGAGGAAGGAGGATGGGTGAGAAAATCTCACTAGGATAAAATCCACTAGATCTTTTTGTAAAACGCAAAGAACAGGCAGAAGCTCCGGGATCTTTCAAAGACTGATTTCCTGGGGAGGCAGCTGTGGGGATCAGCCTTTCGCTCTCTGGTTCCTGGGATCGATGCTGTTCTGTTTGGTCCAGAGTTTGTGAAACCGTGTTCTGGGATTTTACCTCGCCACAGTCAGATCCGCGATCCACAAGCCACCTACTCCGGAGTAACCCCACCGAAGCCCGTAGGCTTAGGCATAAATGGTTTGTGGATCGCAATCAGCATTTATTGTAGCATGAATGGGCAACTCGGACTGAGTGGGCAACTTCCCTCCCCAGAGATGAGACGCTAGTGCCCACCCCTACCCGAGGCCTCCGTGCTGCCCCTTTCCCTACTGGAACAGCGCGTGGCTTTTGCTGCGGGCGCTTTCGGGTGCAAGAGGGGAGAAATAATGTGCTTTGCACTGACTCGGGAGGCGTTAGCTTCCCATTGCCGAATATTGAAAAGTTGTGTGGCCTTCCCATTCCACACCCTCCCTTGGTTTCGGATGCGGGATAAGGCAGCTGAGCTGAGGTGAGGGTGTGTGTGAAGTAAACAGGGGGAAGGGTTGAGAGGACGCCGCGGCGTTCCTAGGTGGCCAAAGCAAGGAGGGAGCTGTCCCCGAGCCCCGGCCCCAAACTAAGAGGAAACATCTCCCTTCTTTTTCTCCCCAGGGAAGGTCCCCACCCCCACCTCTCATTAAGCATCCCACACCACAGTCTTCAACCCCACCCTCTTTTTCACCAGCCCGACAAGCTAGTCAAGAAAATTGCCCCAGAGATTCCTTATCTATAGGGCATAACCCAGTCTCTAGGAACACCCTCCTCCACCCCCTTTGCATCTTAAAACAAGTCTCCTTTTTTCCAAAGTAGGGCCAAAGGCTCTAGGTCCCCGGGCAGGTTACCGCTCTGGGAGGAAGCTATTCTGAGGAAGGCCTTCGTCCTGACAGCCAGGCCAGTTCCACCAAGGCAGGAGGAAGGCAGCCGGGGGAGATGCAACAGAGGAGGGAGTTGTGGGCCGGGGCAGCTTGATTTGTAGCAGTAAGGGGAAAGGGTAGTAAAAAGACTCAAGCTGCGAATATTGGTGTAGTAAGTTTCAGTCGCTGTGTTTAAAACAGGTGTGTGAATGTGACATGGACAACAGGAGGCGCTGTGACTTTATACAATCCATTCACCCCTCTGCACACCTCCAGGTTCATTGAAAGAAAGGGGAAAAAGCAACCACCACCCAACCTTACAGTAACCTTTCTTCAGAGACACCCTAATATAGAAATGAGGCCGATTCCTTAACCGAGGGTGCGGGTTGTCAGCATTGCTGTGGTGCTGTTGCTGGTTTTATTTTGCTTACGCTTTGGCCAGGTGTTGTATCTGTTGCAGTTTGTCTTGCGGAGTTTGCACCTATTTGGAAAATGTATCTAACAAGCAGGCGGCTCCGGCGGCACTTACAATCCTCTTTGTGGTTTCCACGCCACTCTTTTGGGGAATTCAGTTATTCCTGTAGAATTAAATTGCTGGGGGAAACAGGGGCACAGGGGAAATTCAGTTCAGGCAAACCGAGGGGAAATTTTTAGAGGAATGTAATAATGGTCGTAAATAGATTTTAAAAGAGTACTGATACTTTCCCCCTATTCTGATAGTGTAACTATGACATAACTGTGGGTACCAAGCAGAACTAAACATACTGACAAACAACTTCAAATAGAACCTATCTGCGTCTGCTTATCTGTCCTACCAGATAGATGATGATGATGATGATGATGGATTGATTGATTGATTGATTATAATAATTAATAGATAGATTCAATATAAATAGATGCCAGACGTAAGAGCTCTATTGTTCAATGTTGTCTGTTGATGATCCCTTCCGTGTGGATTTTGTTTCAGCCTAAGTCTTTTATTTACAGTGTAACAATTTTTGTTTTTAAAAAGCAGATTGTAATCCAACGCCTTTATCTTTTGATTTCCTTAACGGCAATTTTCATCCCCTTGTTCTCTCCTGCTGATTTCAAACGTTTGTTTGTTTCAAGGATTTGACTTAATTCTGTTGCCAGATTTAAAGAAGAAGAAGAAAATACGGACAAAGAAAGGGATAAGAGAGACCGCATTTTGTAGACAAGTTAAAACATATTTCTTTGAGCAAAGGATGTGAGGGGGAGAATGAATAATATATATTTATATTCATTATATTATACACACATGATAGATAGATAGATAGATAGATAGATAGATAGATAGATAGATAGCAAAGGATGTGACGGGGAGAATATATATCTCGCTAGAAATGATGTAGCGATGTCATGCCACGGAATGTATAGAGATAGAGACAATAAATATATAACAATCAATCTAGAGATTATAGCTGGGCTAATGAAATTAACAAAGCACGACAGTAAAAATATTCGAGGGATGTTAAATGTGAAAGAAACCAGAAGCGGTTGTATTTGTGCTTCCGTTCTCCCAGCCAGAAAAAAAGGCCAATCCATTATTTCAGAGGAGCTGTGTATTTTTGATCTGTTGACTATGATTAGCAACCAATCGATTTGCAAACTCTAGGAAATGTCAGGAGGCTTTTCCCTCCACATCAGGGAGCTTTTTTTTTTTAATACGAAGAAAGACAAATCAGTCCGTCCCCGTCCCCCCCGTCCCCCTCCCCGCCCCCCAGCACAAATAAAGGATTCCACTCGGAAACCCAGGAAAAAGAGGCGTGTGTGAGGTCTTGACGGGAAAGGCTCTGTCCCCCTGGCTGTCATCATCAGGGAGCTTTTTTTTTCCTGGACACTCCTGCACACCACCTAACACTCCCGTCCCCCCCCCCCCCCCCCCCCCCCCCCAGCACAAATAAAGGATTCCACTCGGAAACCCAGGAAAAAGAGGCGTGTGTGAGGTCTTGACGGGAAAGGCTCTGTCCCCCTGGCTGTCATCATCCCCCTGCCAGGTCTGAGCGACCCGGCAGTGGATCCTCCAGGGCTTTGTCCAGTCTGGTTTTGTTTGTTGCTATTGACCTTTTCAACTTCTCCGGACATCTCGCCTCTTTTCTTGTAGCGGATGAGAATAGCGCCCAGCTGAGGAAATCAGCCAGGCGCCCTCTCTCTGCTCGCTCTTCCTGGGTGACTATTCCCAGGAGAGCTTCTGGGCTGGCGGGTTTGGACAATAAAGATAAAATGGTTTCAGTGACTCACCTGGTGTTTGCCAAGCGCAGGTTAATGTCCACGGCTCCGCATTCAAGCCTCTGTTGGGCTTTATTGCTGGGCTTAACGTCATGTCTCACTGCTGCCGTGACTCAGATGGCAGGGGCTTGGAAACGGGTGACATAGCAAAAGAGAAGCGAGAGAGACAGTGTAGAACAACCCCCCAACCCCCACCACCTTCCAGGCTCCTGGGCTCGCCTTAGCCCGCCAGGAGCAGATCTTTAGGGCTAGCCTGAATTGGGATTAGCAGGACCCCCGCTCCTTTGCTTGGTGCGTTTGGGCAGGACGGGAGTTGTAGTGTGCAAACATGGCAAATACACTGGCGGGGTGGGGTGGGGGGAGTGCAGGGCTCAGTACTTTGCAACACACTCCGATCACCAAGTTAAAGGCGCATCTCCTGCACTTCAGCAAACACAGCGCCTAATCTCCGGCCTTTGGCAGGCTATTCAAACCCCTGCCTTGCCTTGCCTTTCCACATATCCCTGCCTAGCATTCGCGCTGGCCATTTGAAAGGAGGGTATTTTGCTTTCCTCCTCTTCCTCCCCCACCCCTTCCCTCCCTCCTCCCCTCTCCCGCGCGGCGTCCCTCCCTCCCTCCTTCTCTCCTCCTCCCGCTCCTGTCCTCCCTTTCCCCGTAGCTTAAACCAATTACACTGCTTTGCAAATAAAGTGCCGCCCCGGGGGAGTTGCAAGCGAGTGGGGCTGCCTTGTTTGCAGGTGCATCTCCGGCTTTGTAGGTGCGACCGTCTTTGTGCGGCGGACAAATGGGGAGAGGAGGAGGAGAAGGTGGGCGCTTCTGCGACGTAAGATCCACATCAGCTCAACTCCACTCACATCCCAGCCGGCACTTCCTCACTTTCTCAAGTGTCTCGCCCCACACCGATCCCTGACTCCTTTTGGGCTTGTTGTAGAGCCGGATCCAGCACCCCCTGCCCCACCCCCCCGCTGGTCTGGGGACTGCCTGGCTCCTTTTCCTGCCGCCTGGTCTCTTGCAGAAGGGCTGGATGGTTACACCGGGCAGGTTGGCTCCATGATGTTAGGTGCTGTGAAAATGGAAGGACATGAAACTAGCGACTGGAACAGCTACTACGAAACTCAGGAGGTGAGTGGAGCCGCGCAGCTTGCTCCTTGCACTGCTGCCCCTGAGCCCCTCCAGCCGGCAGGGGGAGGAGGAATGGGGGGGGGGGGTTGTTGGAAGGAGGGGCCCTGCAATATGGGGAATCAGGCTGCCAGGGCAAACCCCGCAGCTGGCCCGAGGAAGAGAGGAATCGGCACGGTTTCCCCCAGCCCAATAGGAGTTTGGGGGCTAGGCGAGCGCAGGGGAGTGCCGAGGGGTGGGTGGCGGAGCCATTGATCCCATTCAAGAAGCCTCGTTTGTACTTTTGGACACACAAAAGCGCCCCGTAAACTCTTGGCTCCCTCCACACGCCTGTGCCTGAACCCTTAGCGCCCCCAGCCCTGAGCTCTGCAGATGGTGCAGGCGGCGCGGAGGGACACGACTGGCAAGTGACCGCTGACAAACTGCAGCCTTGCGGCTTTGCGTTTGGAAAGGCTGCTTGTCCCAAGCAGTTTCCAGCGGTCTCACCTGGGCTCATGCCGGGCTTTTACTGGGCCGCTGGGCGAAATAATCATTTTGTTTGTACTTTGCAACAAGCTCTTTATTTTTTTGCTACCGCGCGAGCAATTCTGCCTGAGATCGGCGGGTGGCGCTGCCGAGAGTCGGATCTGACTTGTACCAGGAACCTGGATCCCTGCATGTCCCTGTTCTCTTATTTATTTAATTTTTTACAATATGCACCCTCGAAAGAACAGAAAGAAAAGATCAAACGCCAGCAAATGAACAATAATAGGCTGCGATTAAAACCCCATTACGGAATGAATTGCCTTCACACGGATTGTGGATTATCACGAGAGAAACTGGCAGAAACAAGTTTTTCAGATTCGCGGATGTGGTCTTGTAGCTTTCAGATGTGACTATTTGGGGGAAACGGCATGTTTAGCAACAGAAAAGTCACCCATGGAACATCCAAGGTCGCGCACAGATTAGTACAGGAGCAGGAGATGTGCCAGAGAGAGGTGCATTCATTGCATAGGAAATGCCCCTTGCTGGTATGCTGCATGTGCACAACTCGACACACATCCTACACACTGAGACACAGAGACCTGAATGTGGTTGTGCATAGACTCCCATAGCTTGATATCTTATTTAATACCGAAGAGTCAACAAGGGTCAGAGGCGGGTCAGATTGAATACATGTCCTTTCCATACTCACTGCTCTGGAGAGGAAGGAATTTTGCGATCCCTGGCTTGCTATTTTTGCTTTCAATTATCCGATTCATTTGTAATCATAATTAATCCACGTCACAGATTTTAAAATGTACTCCCAGAGAAATGCATTGCCGCCTTTAAACTCTTCCATGAAACAGGCTCCCGCAATTAAAATGGTATTCTAAAGAGGGAGGCATTAAGGAAGATAATAAAAAAAGAAGTTACAAATATTGCAATTTATCTATTTTATTTATTTATTTATTTATTTTAAAAATCAAGCGCAGCTTTTACTTAGCAATTTAATTTGTTTGTTGTCAATTGTTAAAGGGCGAGGGTAATTGATTGCCGCTTCTGTTAGGTGAGATGCAGCGTTGGAATATGTCTAGGTGTGTGTTCTTAGCTACTCTAAAGCGATATTATACACCAGTTCTAAGTGATAGATCGATTTTGGTTATTATAACTAAAGTTGTAGAAAATCATAGCTAAGGAAAATACGCTGTAGCAGTTAGAATGTATCTGTGTGCACATGTTCATAATGCATATGTGTGTAGAATTTGCATACATTTTGGGAAATAAACAAAGACACAACGCTTATCTTTCAAAAGACACTTCGACAACAAAAAATAAAATCATACCAGCATGACCTGCTGGTTTTCATGCAGCAGGATATTATTAAAGCTTGTTTAACCAAAAGAGGGGGGAAATCAGGCATACCTCGCAGAGATGTTTAATTATTTATGGTTATTTGTGGGGAAGCCTATCAGTTTAATAGCCTTGTCACGAGGTCAGCGAGACATCGCACAAGTTTTAATTAGCTTTTGCCGCCATCCACAAGCCACTCACTCCGGAGTAACTCTTTGGGCTTCAATGGGACTACTCCTGAGTAAGTGGATTGTGGATCGCGGCCTTTAGTAACAGCCAGCAGCATGCGAGAAATAAACCTGGGCATAAAGTGTGTCAGTATTTCGAGGCGGTGTGTTCGGTGGGGGATGTTTTGCTTTGGTGTGGGGATGAGGATGCCATTGAACCGGTACCAAAGCCCCACAGTTCCAAGCTGCCCGTGGAGCCCGAGGGGTTCTGAAAGCAGAAACAAGGGCTGAGGCCTGGTGGGCGAGAGAGCCCAGCTCGGCTCTAGGAGGGTGCAGGCCAAACCAAGGGTGCTCGGCAGCTCTTTCCTTGCGGGGATTAGAGATGGGGGGGCGGGGATAGAGAGCGGGGTCCTGGGGGCCTCGGGCTGCCTTGGGTAGAGGGGGCTGCGGGGTTGCTGTGTGAATGGGGGGGGGGTGTCACTGGTCCTGCCTCCCTGCCCCGCTAACCCCGCTCTTGCTCTGCTTCCCCGCTGCAGGTCTATTCCTCGGTTCCCGTCAGCAACGTGAGCTCCGGGCTGGGCTCCATGAGCGGCATGAACACCTACATGAGCATGAACCCCATGACCACCAGCGGCAACATGACCTCGGGCTCCTTCAACATGTCTTACGCCAACCCGGGCCTTGGGGCCGGCCTGAGTCCCGGCGGAGCCATGGGGGGCGGCATGCCGGCCGGCTCCAGCGCTGGCCCCATGAACAGCATGGGGGCGGGCGGCATGGGCGCGGCGCTGAGCCCGGGCAGCATGAACGCGGCGGCGGCGGCGGCGGCGATGTCGGCCCAGCAGGCGGCGGCGGCGGCCACCATGAACGGCCTGGGCCCCTACGGCAGCATGACCCCGTGCATGAGCCCGGCCATGGCCTACGCGCAGTCTAACCTGGGCCGCGGCAGCCGCGGGGAACCGGGGGGCGGCAAGAGCTTCAAGCGGAGCTACCCGCACGCCAAGCCGCCCTACTCCTACATCTCGCTCATCACCATGGCCATCCAGCAGGCGCCCAGCAAGATGCTGACGCTGAGCGAGATCTACCAGTGGATCATGGACCTCTTCCCCTACTACCGGCAGAACCAGCAGCGCTGGCAGAACTCCATCCGCCACTCGCTCTCCTTCAACGACTGCTTCGTTAAGGTGGCGCGCTCGCCCGACAAGCCGGGCAAGGGCTCCTACTGGACCCTGCACCCGGACTCGGGCAACATGTTCGAGAACGGCTGCTACCTGCGCCGCCAGAAGCGCTTCAAGTGCGACAAGCCCCCCGGGGGCGGCGGCGGGGGCAAGGAGGGCCGCAAGGAGCAGCCCCCCGGGGGGGCGGGCAGCTCCAGCTCCAACTCCCCCTTGCACCGGGGCAAAGGCGGCGGCGGCGGCTCCTCCCAGCTGGAGCACCCCAACCCAGCCGGCAATAGCAGCAGCCCCCACCCGATGGACCACAGCGGGGCTGGCGAGCTCAAGCCCTCGGCCTCAGTGGCCTCCTCCGCCACCTCCACCCTGAGCTCGGTCTCGGCGCTGGCGGCTGTGGCGCACCCGCTGGCCCACGAGCCCCAGCTGCACCTGAAGGGGGACCCCCACTACTCCTTCAACCACCCCTTCTCCATCAACAACCTCATGTCCTCCTCCGAGCAGCAGCATAAGCTGGACTTCAAAGCCTACGAGCAGGCGCTGCAATATTCCTCCTACGGGGCGGCGGGCATTTCGGGTGGGCTGCCCCTGGGCAGCGCCTCCATGCCGGGAAGCAGGGGCGGGATTGAGCCCTCCGCACTGGAACCTTCCTACTATCAAGGTGTGTATTCCAGACCCGTGCTAAACACCTCTTAGCTAGGCTAGCTCGGGCCTGGCCCGGCCTCTCCAGAGCTAGCTATACAGACTGGCGCACGCGCGAAAAAACCAATGGGACTGTTACTTTGTTACTGTATCCTACGCGGTGTGTATGTTATTAGCCAACTCAAACCTCCTGCATAGGCCAGCGACCCCCCTCCCTGTACATAACTCCCTCCCCAAAGGATCGCGGGGGCCCTTGCAGGGTGTTATTTAAGGAAAAAGAGAGAGAGAAAGAAACAGATTGTCTAGTTTGTGAACTATTTGTGCTTTTCGCCCCCACCCCCTCCTGTGCTCTATAATCTCATGCAAGTTTACAGGTACGTGGCAATACTTTAAGCAGACGGAGATGAAGAAGCAAGTAGACGTTTCAGGCTTTTTTTAAAAAAAAAAAGTTTTTGTTTTTAATTTAAAAAGGCTTTGAAGGCCAGTACAGCTGTGAAGTAGCAACACTAAAAGAATCTCGAACTATTTACTTTCCTCAGCTCATTCTTTTTATATTTGCAAAATACCATTTGAGTAGGAGAATACCCATCCTCCCAACCCCCTGTCCCCCAACAGCCTCCTGCGGGCCCGATCCTACCCGATCACAGCTGTCCCTGGGAGTCTCAGAGCGCAGGATTAGGCTCGTGTATTTCCAAGCTTTCCTTGCCCTGGGTTGCAATTTAAAGTTACAGAGGTCACAGGCAGCTGAATATTTTGTTTCTCCGAAGCTGTTACTGACGATTCCCATTCGCCAGGAACTTCCTGCAACATGCGAATGACATGGTTATTTAATTTCGCAGTCCGTTCATTGTGTGCAAACTAGAACTGTGTATGTAGAGCAATGTTATTTTCCCCTCTCAGATAATATTGGCCATCAAACCCAACCCGAAAGCAGAAGGAGCTCTTGTCTCTTCTGCAAATCTGTCCCATAATCACACATACACACCCCAGAATTTGTTATGGCCGCTCAATTATTGCCATCGTTAGCTTGTTTCATCCAGTGTTAATGCACTTTCCACAGTTCTACACGATGTTAGCATAGCCAGACGGGTTTTTATTATTATTCCTGTTCGCTTTCTTCAATGTTCTTAATTTATTGCATGGTTTATACTTTTCTTTCTTTTACAGCTGAAAAAATTGCTTTAAATGACGGTTTGAAAATTACACATGGAATTTTGAGAAAGAAAAGATATTTGTTAATTTTATAAATGTGATTGTAATTCAAAAAATATTTTGATTTTAAATAACTGAGAACTTAAGCCGTGAAGTATGGTTTTTTGGTTTTTGTTTTTGATCATTTGCAGTTAAGGACTTTAAATAAATCAAATGTTAACAATGAACGATTTCTGCTATTTCTTCCAATCGCGCATCGGTGAAAGATAAGGGAGAATAACTGCATTCCAGTGGTTTGGGGGGAAAGGAGAGTGGGTGAGGGAGAAAGTGTGTGTGTGTGTGTGTGTGTGTGTGTATGTGTGTGTGTGTGTGTGTGTGTGAGTGAGTGTATATTAAGAATTGGCAAAATATAATAAAGATGAATTGTAGCGGCCGGGGACTGCTGAGGTGAATGAGAGGCAAGGGAGATGCGTATAATATATCAGAGCGTCTGTTACAATATCTATAATATCATCATAAATATATTATGCATTGTGTTGTATATTAATATATAGCACTGAATATAAACTGTATATGATGCTATAGCTGATATTTTACATCTATGATAGTACTTAAGATATTTACACCAGGTGTGCTTATCTAGGTCACACAGAATCGTGCAGAATAATGCATCTCAAATTTAAAAATAGTCACCGCAGGGAAAAAAATTAAGACGAACGTGCAATTATTCTCCCTCCAAATATCCCAACATGGAGAATAGTTTAGACTTGCTTTTCCTATGTGCAGCAATTTTTTTTTTTCTTTTGGTTTGAGGGGCGATTCAATCTGGGTTCTTTTTTTCAATCTGCAAAAAGAAAACGAACAGGATTTTAGACAATCTAACAAAGCTAAGCTCTCTGGGGTTTGTTGTTGTTGTTGTTTAGGTTTAGGTTTTTAAATTCAAACCCTCTGCCTGATCTCTATTGTTGACGGTGCAGATGTTTTGGAGTCCAGTTGTGGAATTCTGGAACTAATTTTTGGACCATTTAAAAAACATTGTTTCAAATTAATTTTACCATTGTTTCTAATTAATTAATGGTCTCTGGGCGTTGCAGAGGACGGATATTACTGGATAGGTTGTTTTTCGGTCTTAAGAGGTGGCAGCAGCACAGCCACGTAGAATAGCTCTGTCCCTACAGTTTTAACTACTCCCAATTCTTCTGAAGACCCAATCCCCAGGCCTTGTTTCCAGAATTTAAGTTGCTGATTCCTCTGAAAAAAATCTCCTAAAATGCAACGTCCCAACCAAATGCTACTCCAAGTCACCAAAATCATTAATCTCCTTAGATCCCAGGCTCGGTTTCCAGTCCAGCTCCCCCTTTGTAAACCGCGCACAGATTGACATCAATAACAACAAGAGCCCGGGCAGAAGCTGAGCTGGAGCCAGTAGCTCTAGCCCGTGCGCCGCAGCATCCTCTCTCGCGCCCAGGGGTTTGAACTTGAGAACAGCTTGGCTTTGATCAGCCCACTCACAACAAGCAGGCGAGAGAAAAGAACTGTGTAATTCTCTTAATTATCGTGTAATTGCCCCCTGACGACTCGGGCGAAAGAGGCGGAAAACTAAATTTAGAGGAGGGGAAAAAGCAGAAGAACAGTCTTCGGATCCTACTGCTCGGGCGAGGGGAAAAGAAGGGACATGCACAAGAGAGGCACTGAAAAGTAGTTTGAGCGGTCCCCCTCCCCCTCCTAAATGTGGCGACTTAAGAGCCTGTACATGCCCAGAAATTAATCGAATTCCAGCATTTGCTCTAGGTTTAGTGTTTGTTCCAGTGTGCATTGCAAAATCGTCTCTCCAAAATTTGTATCAAATATCCTAAATCAATAGGAAGTGTAAACAGGGGCTTCATATGGGCAAAAATGTATTTCGCTGACAGTAGCTCTGGTTCGCTCAAACACACATTGTATAAAATAAACAAATCCCTCTGAAGTCCGTATGAGCCGCGGGTTGAATGTCAGGCCATGAGTATTACACCCTCCTGTGTTTACTGTCTCTAGACTCTCTGCTGTTTTGCTGCAATAAAGCCTGCAGGATCAGGGCCATTTAAAATAGAGCACTATGCAGGACATCCCTTCTTGTCTTCTGGCACCAGAATGATCTCGGTAGTAGATTCCAGAGTGAGCAGAGTCTACTCTACTATGTGAATAAAGTGCTTTCTACACAGGAAACCTCAATAGTCCCACAGTGGAAGATATCAGGATTCAGGATTCAATTGTGGAAAGTAGACACGGTGTAATTGACATGGAAAAGCTATTTTGCCCAGTATAATCAAATGTATTCGGGGCCATGCCATGGTGGTTCCATTTTCAGAAGGGGTATGTATAAACCCTAGAGAATTCAGTGTGCGCAGATACTCAGATGCAGGCATATACAGTTCAGTAGGACTTGCTGATGCTTCGCTAATATATGGCATATATACATTCATGTGTATTCACATACACTTTCATTTATATATTCACTAGATATACTGTCCACACACTATTGTGACACATATGGTCTGTGGTGTATACTGAATGTGTGTGTGTATAATATATGTACATGTATTTTATGTCTTTGTGCATACTTATAAACACACACACACACAATTTATTATAGTAGATTTATATACTATAATCTAGCATATGCGATATACTATACATAGATACACACACACGTGTTCATGCCATGCTGTGTATACACACGTACACTTCAGCATAAAAATAAAGGTTATTCATGTAGGATGCTTTTCAGAAGTGCTAAGCATTAGCACACCCCACTGAAACCAGTGTAGATCGCAACAATGAAAGGTGCACTCGCCATACACTGAAGTCAGTGGCTCAGCTCCGAGGGACTTCAGTGAACAGAGGTTTGCAACTTAATGGGTGCGCTGCACTCCCTTTGCTCCATGAAGATGCAGTGACACTCCTGTGGAATCTATTCGGAACATGCAGGAGAGTTCTCTGCGAGACCACAATAGTCACAAAAGGGTGGGAGGAAGCATCTGCTCCTTGCAGTCAGTGAATCTTTCTACCAAGAAAAAAATAATAATTCTAGAGGCAATGATTTTCCTGCGTTTCAGTGTCCTGTTGCTACTATCTGAGCGAGTTCAGGAATTAGGGGAAGCTTGAGTTTTGGCCATTATTGTAGTTGATCGGGGACTGCCCTGCCTTTTAAAAATGCAACCAACTAGAATCAGCCATGTGCTAGAAAGCTAAAAGTGTTGGCATCAATCAGCCTCAGTTAACTCCATTAACCTCAAACAGAGAGTAGTTCAGACTGTTAGGAGACCCCTTAAGAGATCTAACTGGATTGTTGATGGTGCAGGAGGTCCAACTCTGTGTGGGATCGAACAGGCTTGCCTAAGTGGAAGAGGGACAAATTGGCAGGGGCACAAGATTGGACCCTGTGGCTCAGTGCAGAGTGTGCCAGCATTTTCTCCTGCCGCTATTCTGAAACGCTGAATTCAGTCCTATCTATAGCAAACTCGTTGTCGAGAACACACATTGACATAGGACTAAAGGCAGCAGAGGCTTTATTCTCCGTAAAACAATAGGTGCCCAATCAGTTAGGTCTCTCCGCTGACTTTATTGCATCAGGATCGAGCCATGGGCTTGCTGCAGTTTTGCAAATCGGAGGAAACCGAATGTATTCTTCTTGGGGGGGAGGAGGAGACTCGAAGAACTGTAAGAAAAGAAGCCACCTCCAACACTGGGAAACAGCTTGAACAATCTCTTCCGTTTGGTTTAATATGTTTACAAAGGTTATGAATAGTAAAACAATGACACTGGGGGATATTGATCAAATGGAATTAAGGAAATATTGGGCGATATAGAATCCTGAAAACAAAAACCAGCATTTCTATGTAGTTTGGCCTCAGAGTTTGCTGTATGATCAAATACTAACAAACCTAGATTTGGGAAAGATACTCTTTTCTTTAGCAGGTTCTTATACCCATTGCTTTTTCTTATATTTTTTAAAGCAGGGTGGTTAATGCCAATTGCAAACCAGCCCATAGAACTAGCCTTGCTGTAACTAAACTTTCTTTTAAAACAAAAAACAAAAAAACACCAGTTGAATGTATGTTGATTGGGCAGTGATATTCTATATTAATCATGCCATCCTGGTAACGAGGAACATAGCAGCTATAATTTAATAGTGACTACATTTAAAAAAAATATGTTTACCTGAAAAGCAGTTACCTCTAAACACACACCCATACACACCTGTTAAGCACACTGCTGTGTCGCCCGTTTGGTTGGTCGAGTATGACGGCAACCTGAACCCATGCTACCCAAATCTAGTGGGAAATTAATTCTATAGAATCTATCTCTTTGCACTTGAAGCAAATATATAGGGGCCAGCTAGCATTAATCCCTATTAGCTTGTTCTTACTAGCAGCTAGCGTCCATTCCTAAAGCAATCCTCCTATGGAAGCTGGAATTAATATTTAGTACTAATTGGTAGCTAAAGCAATACAAAAATTAACCTAGTTTATCGATTGAAATGACACAGGAGACAGCTGAGGTAAATTTCCCTGAATCAAAGAACAGGTGAGGCAGCTAGCAGCTTGCCCGTTCATTTTCTGCCATTTGCAAGGGCTAAAGGTCTCTATAATTTCTTTTCAGTGGGTGAAGGGTGGAAAAACGAGTAAAAACCGAAGGGCGATAAAATGGAAAGCTGCCTTTGTTCTCTCTGTTTTATTTTCCACTAATTATTCTGCCCATTGTGAGCGAGTAACAGTGAAGGACAGATTAGTCCCAATAACCGCCCGTTCCATTCCCAGTCTACCCGAGTGCCACTCTCCAGCTCGGTCTGTTTGCATTTCTTCTCTGGAAACGCAGTGCGATTACAGAGCTTTAAACTTTGGACAGCTCAAACTGCTAGCCCTTACCTTTGTGTGCAGCCATAGAGGTTTAACAAGAGAGGCAAAATAGAGTGGGCGCGGAGATGCAACTTTCCCCTCCTCCTGCCCACCCCCACGCTACTCCCCCAGCAGAGCCAGCGGCATAAAACAAAGAACCGGAACATTCATTTCCCACTTCATTCACCTGCCCTACATTTGCTGTTTATTTATTTCTACCTGCCCGAGTAAGGGCCCTGCCTGGCCCGAATGCTTGCTTATTTCCACCAACAGCAGTTGGCCCAATAAAAGAGATCGCTGAACCACTCTCTCTCTTTCCTTCACTGGGCAGACAGCTCTCTCTTTTACAGGGGACACGGTTTCGTTGTTTAAAAAACAACCACCCGCTATTTGAGGATCAGCATTTATTATTCATTTTTAATTAATTAATTTGTTTTTTGATTTTTAAATCAGAGCTGGTATCTTCCCTTTACTCTAAAGGAGCCTTTCTCTAGCGAAAAGTCATTCCAAATAAAGTGCAATATTGTTATTATATTAACCAGCAGAGCGTATTGACTAGTCAGTGTGTCCCAAGCCCGGCTTTCCACTAGATCTGTCTTCTCCTGGGGGCAAAGCACAGTGCCTGGGAGGGGGGAGAGAGGGGACGCCAGCAAGTTTTGGGAAATACTTGCTGAGCAAAATACCTGGAAATAAGTTTTTGGCATTTGGCAAGCAGCTGTCCGTGTCAGTGAGAAGACATACGAGCAGGGTGCACTGCAACCCGAGTGTACTTCGGCTAGTGCCCTGCAGTTCCCCCCGCACGGCAGCTGCAACGCTTGCCTGGCCTGACTCCAGACCTGAGCTCCTTCCTCACTCCTCTCCCTGCAGCTCGACGATGCCCGCTCGCATTAGGCTGCCGGAGGGTCCCATGCACTTGATCCCCTTTGCGTGCCCCGGAGAATTGAAACATCTCTCTGGCACAGGAGGTGCCAGTGGTTCCCAGGTGGCTCTACCTGCACGCATCCCCGCGGTCTTGGAATAGCTCCCCGTAGCAGAGAGCAGAAGGAGATCGCCCCGGGAAGGAAAGGGCCTGCCTGCCGAGAGTGTGGGTGGGTGGGTGCCGCGTGATCCTTGGCCTTTGCTTCCCTTCAAATCGGGGTGGTGGGTCGCCCAAATCCCGGGATGCAACGCCTCCCCCCTGAGAGCCTGCCTGCCGAACCCTCCAGCCAGCTACCCCGGGGACCCTCCCTAGCTCGGGGTAGCCGGATGTGGCCCCAGGCGCTGGAGCCTGTTCCATTGTCATCGCCGCCTTTGTGCTTTGGGGCTTTTAAACGGTGCTCCAGCTAATAATCTCACTCCGACACGCACTATGCAGCGGCCGAGCCCCAACTTCTCTGCAGCCGGTTCAGCTGCCCTCCATCGCCTCCTTGTTCGGAATGGGGCGAGAATGGGCAACTGGGAGGCAGGAAAAGCTGCCGAGCTCCAGAACGACTCTCCGAATCCCCTCCTTGGGGTGGGGGGGTAGGCTGTAGCTCTCCTGAGGTGGGGGCGGGGAGAGAGGTATTTGGTGATTAATGCAAATGGCAGCAACAAGTTCCGATGGGCCTGGGACGCTTCTCTCTCCGACTCCTCCTCATGTGGGCTTAGCTAAATCAGGAACACACACACACGAGAGAGAGCGCGCTGGTCTATACAAACCCAGCGGTGATTGCAATAGCAGGGCTGCTTATAACTGACAAAGGGGGAAAATACGATCAAGACAGGGTCAAACAAACAAACAAACAAGCATTAGGAAGAAATCTAGAAAGTCGTCCCCCAAGCTGTCTCGGTCTGCGATACATACACCACTTACTCCGGAGTAGCCCCATTAAATCTTCTGGCTGCTCCGGAGTAAGTGGTCTGTGGATAGCAGCTCAGGTGGCGAGGGAGCACTCTGTCCTAATTGATTGGTTAGCTGAAGCTACTGATTAAAGGCAAGCCCCTAAACAAGAGCGAGCCCCCGAGCCACCTCTTCAAACCCCCCTCTCTAGCGGCCCCGAGAGAGAAAAGCCTGTAGTCTGCTCCGGGCAGGCTCGCAGCCCCCAGCTCGGCCAATTGTTCCCTTTGAGCCTCTATTAATGCGGGACATATGTTAGCCACAGGCAATAGGCAGCGGCAAAAGTTTGCCATCGAACTTGTTGCTCAACTTTGGAGGCGGTTCTCATCTTCTCATCAAAAGCCGCCGGTCTTTCTTCAGCCGTATGGGCAAAAATTTGAACAACAATGCCCGGCCCCCTTCACTTCAAAAGCCGCTATCAGGGAGGCTACCCAGAGAATTTTCTCCCTGCCTTTCATTCCCAGTTTGAAAAAAGCCACTACAGGGCCGAGGCGCTCCTAATACTCTTTGATGGGGATTGAATTCATTATCTCCAATAACACAATTGTGCTTGGCCAACGAAAAGAGCAAAGTAATACTCATCCAGAATTAGAGCCAGGGGCTCAGAAGAAAGGGAGAGAGGGGCTAAGGGGGGAGTGGGGACATTTCAAAGGCAGAAGGGAAGAAATGAGAAAACACCTATATCGGCTTGCAAGAGGGTGCCTCCCCCCCGTGTAAATTACAGAAGTGCATTAAGTGGTGTAGTGCTCGGCTCAAGGCACGTTGGTGGTCTGCCTGCCCATTCCCGCCTTGGCTGCCCAAATCGCTACGGCTTTGGCTGGGATGGGGAGGAAACGGGGGGCGGGGGGGATCCCCAGGAACTGCCTGGCACTGCACACCGCTTGCCAAGGTGGCTCAGGGCGCCTAGCCCCATTAAAGTCAAGGAGCCATTGGCCTCAGTGGGGTCAGGACTGCATCCATTGGGGGGCGCTAAGGCCGTAGCTAGGGCTTGGTCAGGGGGAAGAGGGCAGAAGAAGGCGTGCCAAGGGGACAATAAGAAACTGCAGGAAAATACCCTGAACACATTTTATCGGGGTGGGGAAAAGAGTTTAAAAGGGAGGCAATGTCTCTCTCCCCCCCCCCCCCCCTTAGCTAAGGGTCTGATGGGTGAAGATGCATTTTTTCTCTACCAATAGGGTTACCATGTATGCAAATGTTTAGAGGGCACTTATAAGAAATACAGGTTGCAGGGCTGCATTGGAGTCGATGCAAACTGTGCCGCCGGCATTGGAGTAAATGCAGCCCTGCAAGCTGTATTTCTCATAAGTGTCCTCTAAACATTTGTATATATGGTAACCCTATGTACCAAGCACACTTCACTGGGTGGCCCGCGGGCCGTCTCTCTGATCAGGTCGGGTTGCCCAGCTACGCGAGACTGTAAAAACTGCTGCTCCAGTGAGCAGGGCCAGGCTGCCTGCCGAGTGTGCCTGCCCGGGAGGGGTCAGGGCACTGGGAGTGCCTCCAAGCACACGGCCCGACATCAAACATTATGGCCCGTTAAAAGCGGCACAGTTTGAGGCAAGGATGGTAAACAAACTCAATCAAACTGCAACACTTCAAGGGAAAAGCAGCGGCAGCCCTTGCGAGGGAGGAGGATCCGGGGAGGCTACTTGTCTTCTGTATGTTGATTGCAAAGGACGGGGACAAATAAACAGAGGTGCGTACAAATCAATCGGCTGGGAAGCTGCTTAATGAAAAGGCCAGATTAAGATACTTTTCCTGTTTGGTCTAGAGCGGGGCTGTTTGCAATCGAAGGCTAGCCATTGCCAAGCAGATCGCTACTTTCCTCGGGCGCTCATGTCACAGGGAATAATACTGTAGTCACCGTGCAGGCCACCGATGCACAGTGCTTGAGGCTTAGGCCGGAGCACTTGGGATACTGCTCGGGAGTATTGATTAAAGGACCTGTGAGATGGAAGGAAGAGGGGTGGGCCGGCACACGGAGGAAGAGGAAGTAGGAACAGGCAGGAGGGTTCAGAGATCAAGTCTGTCATCGGTTTATAAGCAGAGCTCCTTGCAGGAATCAATGGGCAGCAGTTGCTTTAAAAATCAATGTTCTAATATGACCCTTCAACGTTGGCTTAGGCTGGCTACACGGCAATTGTGGACCTTCTCTAGCGCCCCTACCGGCTGCCTCAGAGTCAGCATGCATGGCCACACACTCCTCCAGCTGCTAGGACATTCAAATGAAGGTGGGGTTCAGAGTGGTGAAGGAAGCAGTCCCCTCTTTAGTTAACCCCTGTACGGGGGTGGTGCTCAGCACCTTGAAGGACTGGGACCCCAAAGCAAAACAAATTACAAATCAAAGGATATTTGAGGGCTTCCAGGGAAGTGGGTAACCTTCAATTTCAGTAAGTCCCCAAATTTTGCCTGCGTGACTCCATTTTGAGGCTAAAATATAATTTTTTGATCCTGTATATCAACAAAATCATGCAACAACAGCTGCCAAGACATGCAGGTCATCTCAATGTTTGCTAATAATAATAATTAATAATAATAATCAAACCCCCCCCCCCAATTGTGCAGCCCCATTTGGCACCCTGAGCCACTGTTCAACAGGATGTGTTTATTTTAGACTAACAACAGACAAAATCAGTCGTTAGCTCTTTCAGATGATTGCTCTTCTCTTTGGGTGTTAACAGACTGCAACTGCATGTCCCAGGGTGGGGGGGAGGCATGGCTGGCTGGGTCAGCTTGGGGAACACAACACATGTGGGGGTGGGGAGCAACGCGCAGCCAGTGCCCTGCTCCCCGCCATGATGGGCAGTCAATAACAGGTAGTCATGGCTGGCTGCTATGGCAACCTCCCACACCAGGCCAGGTGAGCACGAAAACAGACATGCCTGCCTGGTTTGGCCCATTCTGGCCCACCTGGGTGATTCCTGAGTCCAGATTGTGGGCCCAGTTCCTTCCTAGCTCATGTTTTTGGTCCAGCCGCCTACTCTGTGGGTGTCTGAACCAGGGTGACATCTGGTGGGCCTGGAACAGATGTGCAGCTTCCCTGCTGGCCCAAGCAGACCAGAGCAGGCCAAACTCAGCCAGCATCACATTTGAAAACACACTTTGTTGTGAAGGTGTGTTACTTACATACATTCCTCCCAGGGAGATGGAACCCTTCTGCCCTTAGACTTTTGTAGCTCTAGAGGATAGGAGAGTGGGAAGAATGATCTAAATGAAAGACCGGAGAGAAAGTCAAATGACAAGACCCAATTTGCAATCATTAATCTTTTTAAAGTTAGGCCCTGCACATTATTTACATTTTATTTAAGTGCATTTGGGTGAGAAGCTCTCTTTTTGTCTTCAGTCTTTCATGGGAGGTTATTTAATTAATTAATTAATTAATTAATTAATTAATAAAATTTTATATCCCGCCCCCTTTGTGCCTCAGGTACCTCAAGGTGGCTAACAACAATGATAAAAAACAATATAAAACAGCAATATGAAAGCAAATACATATATATTAAAACAACTAGATCTGGGGTTAAAAAACTACCCACCCACCCCGCACACTTCTTCCCCCACCAAATACCTGGTGAAATAGTCAGGTTTTATGATGGCGGCGGAAGAAGGGCAGATCCAGGGACAAGCGGGCCTCCACGGGGAGTGAGTTCCACAGCCTCGGGGCGGCCACCGAGAATGCCCTTTCCATGGCCCCCATAAGTGAAACCCAGGGAGTCTCAAGGAGGGCACCCCCAGTGGACCGCAGGGGCTGCTCCAGAACATGGGGGGTGAGGCGGTCTTGCAGGTAAGTGGGGCCTAGACTGTATAGGGCTTTGTAGGTTAAAACCAACACTTTGAATTGGGCCCGGAAGACAATAGGCAGCTAGGGCAGAGTGCGGAGCACAGGTGTAATATGCTCTCGGCGCCCTGTTCCCATAAGGATCTGGGACACCTCGTTCTGCACCAGCTGCAGTCTCCGAACCATCACCAAGGGTAACCCCACATAGCGTGCATTGAAGTAATCTAGTCTCAAGGTAACAAAGGCACGGATGATAGTGGCCAGGTTTGAGTCCAAGATATATGACCGAAGTCGCTGTATCAGGTGTAATTGACAAAAAGTGCTCCTCGCCATGGCCACTACCTAGGCCTCCAAGCAGAGCCTGCTCTCCTAAGCGCCTTCGTCCCTTCTCACTTGCTGCCCCCCATGCCTGGAACTCCCTCCCTGTCCACATCCGCCTTGCCCCCTCCCTTCATACCTTCAAATCTCTCCTTAAAACTCACCTCTTTCGCTCTGCTCTGTCTGACTCTTTATCCTGCTGAGCCACTATTCCTATACCTACGATCGGTTTACCCTTATCCTTGCAACATGGACCTGCCTGCTGTCATTCTCATCGTAACCAAGCCAAGTACGTGCACTTGAGACCTCGCATCTTCATGAATGTTAGACCCCTTGTCTCTCCCTCTGTTCCCCTTCCTAAGTCTCTCCCCCAGCTCCTGTCTCTCAGATTGTAAGCCCTAGGGGCAGGGACCGTGTCTATTTTATTACTTTGTAAAGTGCCAGGTACACTGCTAGCGCTATATAAATGTTTGTTAATAATAATAATAATAATAATAATAATAAATTTCACACAACCAGGCTGTCCCTGTTGTTGTTACCCTTGTTAGATATTGCATTGGCGTATTACCTCAATTTCCAGGTATTCACACAGATTAAGGGTGCTTCCAAATGAGCAAGGCTGGGAGAGGGGAGGTGTGGCCACTGAGTGGCACAGCTGCAGAGCAGCCACTCAGGTGGAGTGTGTGGGGAGAGATTTTAGTGGGTGGCTCCCAGGCATGGCTACCATGGCAGCCACCTCACACTTCCCCTGCCACAGGATCATGCGGGAAGGGAAAGCATGCTGGACTGACCTTTGAAATTGACATGTCCCAGCATGAGCACTGGGGAACCTGGGCTCCCCAGTGCTCTCAGCCAGTTCCTGTGACTTGCAAAGACCATGTCCCCCACCAACAGTGCCTGTGAGTGGTGGACCAGCCTGCTGGTGTGGTTGGCCACCCCAATTCATATGGGCAGAGAATGCATGGGCGCCCATTGCCACACACTTTTTTTGACTTGCCCCACACAGTGCACTCTGGATTTCTCAGCAGTGAGCCATGAGTAGCCAGCCATGAGTGGGGGAGTGCATTCCCCCACACCACCTTCAGACAGGCAGTCAGATAAGTAGCTCCTGGGTGACCATGCGTGGTAACATTTCATTTAAAAACAGCCACAGGGTGATGAGGCTACCTTGGGGGGAGGGAGGGGCTGAGCATTCTGGGAAGAAGGCATCTCAGTCAGTTGATTAAGCTGGTTATCCCTTAGCATGTTTTTGTTCACACGGTAACTCTGAAGTAAAAACTCCACTTTGCTCTACCTTCTGTTTCTTGAGGAGTTATAACCGTACCTTTTACCACATTTTAACCTCACTTATTGTGTGAACAAAAGCAGCATTAAAGTGAGGGAAGGGGATATTACTCTGGATTAGATGGAACAACAGCAAGAAGAAGTTTTGTTTGTATAAACCAAAAAGGTCATCACAAAATACAGCAAAGAAACAATAAAAAATTAAAATATATCTCAAGTCAACCAGAACAGAGAAATATATTAGTACCTTACTAGGTGACTTTAGACACAGATGCTCTAAGTTTAAAAGTAGCCGTCAAATATGTTGCCATCTGCTGTAAAATAAAAAGGTCCAGCCTTTGTAACAAGATAATAGGTGTATCATCTTGACTAGATAATGAAATGTTTGCAAATATGCATGATAAGAACTTCAGGTATAGAGCAGAGTATAAATCACAGTCAAAAATAATATGGGCTAAAAATTCGACCAAATACTGGCAGTAATAAATATAGAGTGTATGGTCATATGGGGCACCATTACACCTACCCCCCATAAATGTGATTAAACCTGGCAAGTGTTAAAAAAAAAGTCTGAGCTCCCAGACTGTCAAGGTGTGTAAATATGATGCACCCTTTGGTTCCAGACAAAATGACTTAAACAATAATGATATTTTCTGTGAAGTAATGGCTGCATTTAGAATCTGGCTCTCTTGGTCCAATAAATATTGCCTCACCAGGAAATAGGCACTAGCAAATCCTAAGGTGCACAAAGATTCTTTGGCAAAACCTAGGTGTAGGAGGAGTGAAATAAGGTCCTCTGCCCAGGGGCCTGTCCGTTAGTTTTATTGCTAGAGAACACAGCCTATCCTGGACAACATAAACATCTCAAAGCCAAAACTTAACAAGAAGATATGTGACCTGATAAATCTGGTATACGTTAAGTAGATATTAACGGATTTTTGAATTATTTTTATATTTTTATATTTCAAATCAAATCAAATCAAATTGCTTTATTAAGACAAGACCGAGGTCATAGCCAACATATAAAAATAGACAAACAAAAAAGCAAAGAAACAACACATAATACAGCAATTTTTAAAACATTACATTTTCCAATGGCCCTACATCGTGGACCATTTTAAGAAAAGCTTACCAACCCAGTCCCAGCATTAAACTCACATGGGTAACTTAAATTCAAAAAAAAGTTTACGCAGACCAAATGCCTTAACCAAAAAGGCAATAATATGACCAGTGATTTCAGAATCAGACCCCCCCCAAAGCTAACATCGTTAAAGCCTGGGTTGTTCTGCCAGGATATTTTTGGAGAAACGTACTTAGAAGCTCAGCCCTGATGTTATCATAAAGATGGCAGTGAAACATCGCATGCCCCACAGTTTCCACCTCCCCCCTATCATATGGGCACAACCTAAACTCAAAAGGGGTCCCATCGAAACGCCCTTCCAGAAGACTATTTGGGAGGGCGTTAAACCTAGCGGCCATGAATAATAATTTGCCTTTGCGCGAGCAAGTGGATGACAGATAAGGTGCCATGGCATCTGCCACCGGGGCTAATTCCAGATATTCTCTAATATGGACAGATGTCCCGATCTTCCCTCTTTCATCTTGCATATCTATATCCTGCCACCGGCACCTCAATTCCCTCCATGTCCTGGTAATATCCCTGGACAACAGATGATCCCTAGGCAATTCCAAGTGAGCCAAATGCAATTCTACCTCAGTGGTCCAGCTACTCCTAAAGGAGTCCTCCCTTAGGAAAGGTAGCAGACCTTTGGCTCCAAGGCTGACTACCTTCATCCAGAACCTATGTACTGCAGCCCAGGCCTTGTATGACCACCGACGCTGATCCATTTCAAGCCTCACGGCCACACTGGAAGTACCCCCGGGGGCCTTTATGATGGATCGCAAAAATTTTGATTGGACTGCATCTATATTTTTACTTGTGATGATGGATGGGGCCCACAGTTCTGCCCCAAACAGAAACTGTGCGGTGACCTTGGTGTTAAACACCTCACCAGCCATTTTAAATGCAGTCCCACCAGTTTGCACAAACAGTTTCCTAACTGCTAGAGTAGAGGTCTTGGCAATCACCTTTGCTCGAGCTAGTTGGTGTTTCCAGGACCCAGAACAGTGAAAAGTAAGGCCCAGATACTTGAAGGTTCTGACCTGTTCAATTGGAAACCCCTCCAACTTCCAGGAATGCATGTTCCTTCTTTGAGTTTTTGCAAATACCATTATCTTTGACTTGGCATAATTTATCTCAAGTCTATTAGTGCGGCAATATCCGGCAAATGCCTGGAGCTGACGATTTAATCCCACCCTAGTTTGTGATAATATCACCAGATCATCTGCAAAAAGGAGGCCACCAATAAATCTATCAGCCAGTCTTGGCAGGAAAAAATGTGCCAGAAGAGGAATGACATAGTTGAAAAATAAGTTGAAAAGCAAGGGTACCAAAATGCACCCCTGCCTTACCCCTCTTGCCACATTTACCTGCTCAGTAAGGTGCCCCAAAGGGGACATCCTAACTACTAGCTTAGAGTCGGCATATAGTTCTTCTATGAGGTATAGCAGTCTCCCATCTATTGAGGTATCAGCCAACTTTGACCAAAGCAGTTCCCTGCTTACTAGGTCAAAGGCTGACTGTAAGTCAAGGAAAGCTGCATACAGTCTACCGTTGGCTGTCCTATATTTTTCAACAAGATGTAGCAATACTAAACAATTATCTGATATCGATCTCCTACTCTGGAACCCCGCCTGTTCAGGGAATAATATTTCACTCGCCTCCATCCATTGAGTTAGTCTAGCCTGAAGGTGTTTTGCATAGATTTTGCTGGGGATAGATAACAGACTTATTGGCCTATAGTTTGCTGGAACAGCCTGGCAACCCTTTTTATATATTGGCACAACTATTGCACAATTCCAATAACGCGGGAATTTACCCGTTCTATCGATTGCAGTGAACAGTATCGCAAGAGCAGGTGCCCACCAGTCCTTGAACTGTTTAACAAGTTCAGCTGAAATCAAATCCCTACCAGAAGCCTTATTGGGCTTAAAGGATGCCACTAATTCATTAACGTCATCTGGCGATACAGGTTGCCATTCAGGTAATATTTCTACAATTCCCTCTGCACCAACCGAATCTACACTTGGTGCTGAATATAGGTTCTCGAAATGCTCTATCCATGCTTGAGCTTTCACAAGAGAAGATAACCCCCAAGCCGTTTTCCCTGCTGATCATTTTACTTCCCTCCAAAAACTCCTCAAATTCCCCCTTGCAGCAGCCTGGAGAACTAATTGCCACTTTTGAGAGAAGTAATTTTTTTTTTTCTTTAATAAGATGTTTGTAATCTTTCTTGGCTTGGAAGTATTGCGGGGGAAGTTGGTTACAAGATCCCTGACGATATTCTTGATATATAGATCACAGCACTTAGCTGTGTAACAATCCTTATCAAACTATTGGGCCTGACCACGGACTGGGGCTTGCTTCCTTACTGGCACCTGCTCTGCCAGAAAAGTCTGAACTTTCTCACTCATCTGATTGAATATGCTAATCGCTGCCAGGTCATCAGAGGTATCAATAATGGACTGCCTTAATTTATTAATTTCCTCCCCCTGTAACCATTCACCAAAAGCAACCTGATCTACCCTATCCCACTTAACTGCAACGTGCTTTTCGTGCCTACTATCCAATAACTCTGCCTCTCCAGCAGCGACATTCAATCCAGACTCTGTTTTGCCAAGGGGAAAATTTATAATCAATTCCAGGGGCAAACGGTCACTACACTGTAATGACCCTATACAAAACCGTACCAATCTGGGCAATAGACTATGTGAGATTAGGGCATAGTCTATAGCACTAGAGCCCCGGGGACCAAGATACGTGAATTCCCCCTGGGCGTCATCAGGGCAGCATCCATTTAAGAAACAAATGTCCAGGGAAATGACAAGATTGGCCAACCTAAGGCCTGCTTGGTTAATCCCCTTGTGGTCCTACCAGCAACCCTGTCCCTTGCCTCCTCGACGTGTCCCTTCCCCATGGTTCTCACAGCCCTTGGGGAACATATGCATGCTCCAGGCTCAGAGACCACATGCTGGGTCCCCCTGGAGCTCACACGGTCACTCTTGGTGGGAGTGAGCTACGCAACAGCCTCTTCTATGCCTGGCAGCCTCAGTCTCTCCTCTGTTCCCATTCCACCCATGGATTCCCACACCACCCATGTGGAGAGGGTGTTGTGGAACAGCCTGCTGGGCAGGTCTTGGGTGGTTGGAGGGGCTGGTTTGGACACCGGGCAGATGTGTGATGTGTCCTGCCCATGGGTGCTACTTGTGAGGGCTGCCCTGAGTAGGGCACCTGTGTCCTTTCTCCGCGCTTTTTGACTGTCCACAGGTGGTGGTCTGTTCACCTGATAGGAGTTGCCTATGGACATGGCCTGGTGCACACATGTCCAGGGTGTTTAGGGTCTCTGGCTGAGGAGGGTCTGTGTGAGGGGAGCTGGCCATTGGTTGACTCATAGACCAAGCTAGTACCCGTATCTTGTTTAATGGTGTAGTAATGTGGGGGTTTTTTTTCTGGCTTGTGAGCAGCTAGTGCTGCTTCCCACCCCACTCAGGCTTTGTGGGGTTGTGTTCCACCTGGTCTCATCCCAGGGTGTCAGGCCCATGGCAGGTGCTTCTCTCTATGCCTGCTGTTCTTGCCCAGGGTATGGGGACAAGATGATTTTGGGGGATCTTGGGTGTGGATGGTGGGAGATGTACAGAGGATGGTGGCAGACTCACCCTGCTGCGTGGCTGCCTATGGGCATGATCCAATTGGGGGGGAGGGGAGGGGGGACAGCACAGTGCCTGCAGGACAGCGTGTACACAGGGCCCAAGTGGACAGGTGGGGGAATACAAGTACACTTTAGAGGGGCCTGGGTGTCTAGGGGGGCCTAGACTGCATGGCCATTACCATGAGGATGCTTAAGTTATCTTGCTGTTTTGTCTACTGAGTGTGAACTTCCATGAATCATTGACTTTAGTGAGGTCATTAATGATTTTGCAATGGAAAGGGCCAGATAACTAAGGCTATATGGTCAGTGTGGAGCAAGCCACCTGCCCATGTGGCTGGCTCCTCTGCCTGCCCAGCGAAAGTATTTTTTTCACTCAGCGCACAATTAACTTGTGGAATTTACTGCCAGAGGAAGTGGTCAAGGCCAGTAGTGTAGCTAGCTTTAAAAGGGGATTGGATACGTTCTTGGAGGCTTTTAAGATAGGATAGGATAGGATAGGATGATAGATTCTTGGAGGATAGGTCCATTAATGGCTATTTGAGAAGTAGGTTTTGGCGACCATAGGTGACTGGTAACTGTCGATAGTGTGGGAGGGGGCATAGGAGTGGGTGCTAGCCAGGGGGCTGGGCAGGGGTGTGGCAGAACCTGCCACCAGTAGCAGCTTCCCTGACCTTCCAGCTGACCTTCACTGACACCTTGGCTTCCAGGATGTGGCAGAACCTGCCACCAGTAGCAGCTTCCCTGACCTTCCAGCTGACCTTCACTGACACCTTGGCTTCCAAGTACTGCTAGGCAGGATTTCGCAATCCCAGGGAAAGGTACAGCCACCTGACTTACCAAGGACCAATGACCATTGAGGGGGTAGGGGGCTTTTAAAAGGAAGGGCCACACCTCTCAAGGTCTCTCTCCATTTTGTCTTCTGTTTGCTTTGGACACTGACTTGGTGCTGAGGAGCTGAGGGAATGGCTCCAGGCCTATATGGACTCAACTGAAACTTAAAGACTGGACCCCTCTGCTGCAAAGCAAAGGTGCACTTCAAGCAGTGAGTAAATGAATGTTAGATCTGAGGGACCAGTTTAGGCTAAACGCTTCTAAAAGGGCTATCATGCCTAAACAGTTCTGATCATTTACTTTGCTCAAGGATTCAAATTACCTCACACGGTTGTAGCCTGTGATGATGAGTTTATGTTATCAGTAAAGTTTTCTTTCTTTTGATCTAAAGGATCTGTGTGTCTGTGTGTGTTAGCTAATACGCCTCTGTACGCTCGACGCGGCAGAACTTGGGAACTGTTTTTACTCCAGCTTGCGAGCTGGGCGGTTATAAGTACAAAGGGTCTCATTCTCCTCAGTGTGATGAGGCAGGAACCTGTATGATTAATAAGCACTGAGGTGGTGGCAGCGGTTAAGAGGCCAATAATAAGTGGGTAACGGGGTGCCGGGAGGCTGGGGCGAACCCCAGTGGGCTCCGTTACGCCACAACTGGTTCTATAGAACTTCCAAAAATATGGGGGGGGGGGCACATGCCACCCCATGCCCCTCCTACAAGTCACCTATTTTGGTGACATAGGGGGCTGGAACATTAGGGAATGGATTGCCCAGTGTGATCTGTTGGGTACTTCTCCCAGGAAAAAGAACTTGCCCACTGTCGGAGACAGCAGGCTGGGTAGGGGTGTGCACCAGGGACCCATGTTTTTTTCCATTTTCATTTTTCATTATTAAAAACTGTCATTTTCATTATCGTTATTAATGAAATTTTGTTTTTTGTTATTGATGTCAGTATTGGTATTGATTTGAGCAATAATGAAGATTTTGTTTTCAGTATCATTTCCATTGTGGGCTGCCACTAGTGGCAGAAGTGCCGGCAGACACCTGCCCCAGACCTCTCAGAAGTTGAACACCTTCCTCTCTTTCTCATTATAATGCAGTAATAATAAGTGCACAATGACAATATGAAAAATTACTATGTATGTCTAACCTAAATCTACACCTAATAACCTAGTATATACAATATCTATCTATCTATCTATCTATCTATCTATCTATCTATCTATCTATCTATCTATCTATCTATCTATCTATCTATCCATACAGGGGGAGAAAGACAGGGGAAGGGAAAAGGTAAAATAAAGGATATAAGGAAAGGTAAGGTATAACACTGAGGGGCTGGGGAAGATATTTAGTGCAAGCAGCACTAGAGTTCTATAAATGCAACCTGACACATCAAGAACTAACACCCAACAAGAGACAAACAGCCCGACCCTGCAACATAAAGGGTTTGCAGTGTCCTCCCCAGAGTCCCCATGATTGGTTCTGGGAAGCAGGAGGCATTGGGCAATCACAGGGTGCCATGCAACTGCCTGTAACCTGCTTGCGCTGTTCATTGGCCAACAATTACATCCATCCATCTTGATGGATGAAATCACTGGCCAATGAGCAGCACAAGCAGGTCCTACCCCTCCCATCACAGGCCCAGTTCAAGAGTTCAAGAGTTCAACACTGTTTCTGGCTCCGAGATGTCTGCTCCCTCCTCCCCTCTCCACATTTCCCTCTAAAAAATACCTGCCTGACAATAACGAAATCAATAATGACTTTTGTTATTGTTATTGATTTTGTTATTTATCTTCATTATTGTTATTGCAATAACGATAACAAAAATGAAGAATTTCATTATTGTTATCAATATAACAAAACAAAGTGCACACCCCTAATTGTTGGGGTTTATGCCACTGGTCTAACCCAGTATGACACTACTTATATTCTTATGATCGATTTACTGTTCTTTTGGGAAAAAGATAGTTATTTTTCTTCATGATTCATGTGATTGTGTGTATGGGATGGGATCGTGGTGGGGTGTCTGTATTGCAAGTTTGTACTGGACCCAAAGAAATTATGCTTGGGCAGTTTGGCATCCTGGCTTGGGTTTCCGGTCCTGATGACTGCTGGGGGTGGGACACCTGGGGGTGATGGGCCCATCTCCTGTGCTGTGATCAGGGCCTCAGAGGGATGCGTGTCAGGCAGCGTGGCAGGGGACTGCTTGGCTTGGACTGTATGCTGCAACTTCCCTTTCTCCTGTCAGCATTCCTTTTCTGTATGCCTGCTCATTACAGTAAGCACCTTGCTGGGTACTGTGTGCTTTCTGTGGGTGGCGACTGGTTCCCCTGGCTGGCCAGTGTCCAGCCCGTAAACAGCTCCAAGTGCTAGTGGTGAAGCTCCCTCACCCTCCCAGAGTCCTGTGCAGGACGGTTGTGTTGGATTGTGCAACAGTCACAAGTAAAAGTCCATTGCAAGCCCTGCAATCTTAATATGGGGCTTGTCCAGTAGGAGGAGGGTCAGGGAATGAAACAGTTTCTTTTTTTCCTCCTTGTCTCCTCTCTTCTCCTCTCTCTGTCCCTCCATCTTGTCCCATGCAGTCTGTACAGTATGGAAGCAGTCTTCTGAGCTCTTCAAATCAAATCAAATTTATTAAGGCTCTGGCTCTCGCCTTGGCCTAAAACAATACAATACAATGAATGCAAGGATATACAATGCCCTACTGGGCAAATAAGGGAAATAACAATGTTTTAAAATCATATAGACAACAGGGTTAACAAATTAGAAGTCTAAATTGGAGGATGCTAGCTTCTGATAATCGCGATCTATTAGCAGCAGAGAGCAACAAATCAATAGATAACAGATATACTTTTGAACGGTAGTTTCAAAAGTATATCTGTAGTAGTAGTTACATATCAAGTCAGTTCCTCTTATACATCTATATAATCATCCTTCCAAAGCGGGATTAACAATAATGTCTTAACATCCCTGCAACCAGCAAGAAAATAAATACCACCATAACTTGTCGACCAATAGGAAAACATAGCCGCCCTGATTGGAGGTGCCCATATCCACCAGGTAGGCAGCTTATACCACTGTTATGTTTACAAAGAAAAAAATAACAAGGTAGATCCTAATTCTTAGAGATTTCAGCCACCGTATTGTTATGGTCAGGCTATTTAATTATTAGGAGAGAGATCTAAACAACATTATTTCTTTCCTCTTAACAGAGGGACTTCCTCTGCTTAAACATAAAGTGTATTGGAGATATAGTAGATCCAATCCTTCATACGGTAAATGACCATTTACAGAGTATTACTGGTCTAAGCAGAGACCAACTTGACCAGAGATATATGGGATAAACTATCTTAACTCCTTCTGTTGACACCGGGAGCCGGAATATAATCAAGACCACAGTATACCCTCATCTTGGTAATGTGTGATTCTTTTCTCTCTCTAAATCTTCGGTGGCTCTAGATTTGTAAGCCAGATGGACAAAACACGCAAGTACATTGCAATCCTCTGCTCTTTTAAGATTCATTAGGTGTTTCATTCTTTTCCATGGAGCAATGGGGCAATCCAGACTCAAGGTTGAGTATAAGGGGCATCTCAGAAAGATATGGTCTATAGTTTCCAGCTCCTTTAACTGACAGATACATCTTTGCTGCTCCTTTGGCAATGCATTATGCCTTCCTTGGATTATAGCAGTCTCTATTAATTGAAAGCGAGCCCTCGTATAATTCCTGTGTAATTCCGCAGAATTAATTAAATCTAGGTAGCTTTCTAAGTCAAAGGACTCTTTAATATGCCTCATCCATGGGGCCGCCTTCCACCCAGTTAGTGTTTCCAGATCTTCCTGTCTCCCTATGTCCAATATCCTATCTTTTAGTTATTTATTTTGCTGCATTGGGGACAATTGCCACAACTCCTGCACCGAGAACCCTGTCTGATTAAGAAAAGTGTAAAAAATAGAAAACCATGGATAAATCTGTGAACTGGTATTCATCAGTTCCTCTAAAAGGCAGAGATGGGTGAGAGATTTCTCATCTTGATTTACTATGTGTATCCAAAATTTTAGGAATGCAATTTTCTTGAGACATAAGATTGAGAAGATGCCAGTTTTTGCCTTTAACACAGCTGCTGAAATTGCTTGGGGAACCCCTAGTAAACCTTTTAAGAATTTATTTTCAAATACCTCAAGCTCTTGTACATGCACTATGGGGATTATTCCTTGGCCATAAGTTAAAACTACTTGAGTCTTTGCCTTATATGTCTGCACGATTTTGGAGAGAGAGACTGAATCAGATTGTTTGGCAATAGCTAAGATTGCTTTAGAGGAGGAGCTTGCCCTCCCAGCTATATAATGTCCATGGTCTTTCCAAGAGCCATTCTTATTAAATACTATTCCCAGATAACAAAAAGAATTTACCTCCTCCACCCTTTTCTTCTGTATCACCCAGGTACGTTTTTCCAATCTTTTCCCTACCACCATAATTTTGGTTTTATCAAAATTTATCTCCAGGCCATTCACTTGGCAGTAGGTCCCACAGGCTTTCAATAAGGTTTTGAGGCTCTTAGTAAAGTTCTGTTTTGAAGAAACTTCTGCGGTGTGTTATTCAACAAAAAAGCTAACTCTACGTCAGTTTATAGGCTCAGGACATCTTCAAGGTAATTTTGAAGACTAGAAGCAGCCCAGAGTGCAGACTGTGAAAGAGAATTCCCAGACAGAGAGGCCAACTGACTGTGAGTAAGAAGGCCCAAATCCTAGAAGGGGAAAGGGAGGGAAGCAAGTATGGCAAGCATCGCAGAGCTCAGACTTTCAGTAGGAAAGCTGAACAATGTAAACTACCAATTGTGGAAATTTAAAGTGGAAATGCTGCTGTCTAAAGATTTATTTATTTATTTAATTTATTAATCATATTTTTACCCCGCCCCTCCTGAAAGAGCTCAGGGTGGCTAACTCTAAAAATAATAATAATAAACAAATACCAGTATAAAACATTTTAAAACATTCATAAAATTGCAGCAATTAAAACAGGGCAAAGGAACATATACATTAATTAATACAATAAACAAGGGAGGAGGGGGATACCCCCCCCCAGGCCTGGGCAAACAGCCAGGTTTTGCAAATTCGCCAGAATGTTAACAGGCTTGGGGCCAGGCGAGCTTCCTCCAGGAGGGAATTCCAAAGGCGCAGCCTGGCCGCTGAGAATGCCCTCTCCATTGTGGCCCCCCGCCTAACATGGGGGACCTCCAGGAAGGCACCCCCGTTGGACCGAAGGAGCTACTCTGGGGCGCGGAGGGTGAGGCGGTCCCTGAGGTACGAGGGTCCCAGACCATGAAGGGCCTTATAGATCAATACCAAAACCTTGAACCTGGCTCAGTTCGCTATCGACAGCCAGTGCAGAGTCCGGAGCACAGGTGTTATGTGTTCCTGATGACCCGTCCCCGAAAGGAGCTGGGCCGCCGCATTCGGCACTAGCTGAAGCCTTCGAACTAGGAACAAGGGCAGCCCCATGTAGAACGCGTTGCAGTAGTCCAGCCTCAAGGTGACGAAGGCATGGACGAGGGAGGCCAGGTCCAGGCTGGAGACGTACGGATGCAGCCTCCGTACCAGATACAACTGACGGAAGGCAGCCTTCGCCACTACCTCCACCTGTCGCTCCAGGTGGAGATCTGCGTCCAATATCACCCCCAAACTCCGAACCTGTTGGGCTCTAGGAGGGCAAACCCCCCCAATCAGGGGGGCCGACACCTCCCTCGCTCTCCCCACCAACATCACCTCCGTCTTATCGGGGTTGAGCTTCAGTCTGCTCTGCCAAATCCATTCCACCATGGCCTCCAAACACTGGGATAGCACCGAGACAGGAGGCTCTGGGTCAGTTGAAAAAGAGAGGTACAGCTGAGGATCATCAGCATATTGGTGACATTGTGCCCTAAAACTCCTCATGACCTCCCCTAAGGGCTGCATATATACATTAAATAACATTGGAGACAGAATAGAACCCTGCGGAACGCTGCAGGATAAAGCGCGGGGACAAGATGTCTCAGCTCCCAACACTACCCGCTGACTTCTCCCCAAGAGGAATGAATGGAACCATTCAAGAACAGTCCCGTCCAGACCCCCCAGGTCACGCAGCTGTCTCAACAGCAGCCCATGGTCTACGGTGTCAAAAGCGGCCGAGAGATGTACCAGGATGAGAAATGTCGAACATCCTGCATCCATCTCCTGGCGGAGATCGTCGAGCAAGGCCACCAACGCCATCTCAGTGCCATAGCCGGGGCGGAACCCAGACTGAAAAGGGTCCAGGAAACCAATGCCATCTAGATGCGCCGGAGCTGGATCGCCACCGCCCACTCAATAACCTTCCCTAAAAAGGGGAGGTTAGAGACAGGTCGGTAGCCGGCAAGTGCGTCCACATCCAATGATGGTTTCTTCAGCAGGGGGCGCACCACAGCCTCCTGGAGGCTAGGCGACAGCCTCTCCTGCTGCAAGGACGTGTTAACCACCCTCGCCAGCACCGTCCCCAGTGTCTCCCTGGAGGCTTTCACTAACCAGGACAGGCATGGATCCAGTTCACAACAGGTGGCTCTCACAGACCCCAAGACATCCACCGCATCAGCTGGCGTCACTTCCTGAAACTCACCCCACAAAGTTGGACCAGACGGGGCCTTCATGACCTCACACACTCCACCTACTGTCCCTAATCCAGTGTCAAAGTCACTCTGGGAGGTGATCTAAGGGAGGTGATCACCATGAACAGACCAGCAGCAAATCATGAGGAATGGGATAAAAAGGACAGGTTAGCAAAGGCTACAATAAGTTTATTGGTAGAAGATGACCAGCTAATCACCATATAAGAAGTGAGACCACAGCAAGAAGCAGGTGGATTGCATTGCAAAACTTGCAGGAGAGAACTAGCCTGAATAGCAAACTGTTTCTACTGAGGAAACTATACAAAATGAGGCTTGGCAAAGAAAGTGAAATGCAGGAGCATATAAATGCCATGTTGGAAGTAGTGGCACAGCTGC
>QEPC01014119.1:1935521-1958696 GCA_003113815.1 Sphenodon punctatus | reverse complement strand
GCAAACAGAAAGAATCAACCCCAGAACCAAGCACATTGACGTAAAATACCATTTCCTGAAAGACTCACAGGAACAAGGACTCATAGATCTGCAATACTGTCCTACACAGGATATGACAGTGGATGTGTTCACGAAGCGACTAGCAGGGGAACACCATCGCAAGCTATTAAGAAGAATGAACCTAGTGGGTTTGACTAGTGACTGTTGAGAAGGGGTGTTGGAGTGTGCAACACTCACAAGTAAAAGCCCATTGCAAGCCCTGCAAGCTTAATATGGGGCTTGCCCAGTAGGGGGAGGGTCAGGGGATGAAACAGCTACACCCCTCCACCCCACCCCCGTCTCCTCTCTTCTCCTCTCTCTGTCCTCCATCTTGTCCCATGCAGTCTGTACAGTATGGAAGCATGTCTTCTGAGTTCTTAGTAAAGTTCTGTTTTGAAGAAAATTTTGCTGTGTGTTATTCAATAGAATGCTAACTCTACAACAGCTTGGACAGGGCCTCCTTAGCTTCTTCTGCCAGTAGTTCACCATGGCTGTATGTCATGGCTGGAGTCGGAGGGCTGGGTGACTCAGGAGCTGGTGGGCAGCAGAGCTCTCTGTAGCATGGCAGGACTTGCGAGGGCAGCCCACCTGCCTTGTTTCCCTGAGGGTCTGTCCCAGCTTGTGTGGCTGCACCCCCTGACACTCCCAAACAACCCTAAGTGGTCCCCTTCTCATGTGGGCTTGGCACCAAGGATCTAACTGAGTGACCTCAGGATCTGTCAACGGCTCCAAGATCTTTAGGGAGAGGATTGTTTTTGTGTTAAATGATTGCACAGCACCTAAACCAATGGCCCAGTCTCTGCCTAGGGCTTCTAGGCATTACCCTAATATAAATAACAACAATAAAATAAAGAAACAAAATAATAATAAAAATAATTAATAATAAATAATGGTTGGTAATAATAACAACAGTGGTGCTCAGTGCCATTGGGAGCTGTTCAGTACTTAGAAGAAAATAATCAAGCCTTACAGATGTTGCTAAAAGCCACATACAAATAATTTGCATCAAACTTGGGTTTCTGTAATATTTTTTAAACTCCTGTTATGTGTTGCACATGTTATTAAAAGAAAAGTAGAACACAAGCTTTGCACATCTATGGGAACATTTTTGAAAAAGAAAAAAAAATAACAGGAGAATGCTTTCCTGATAAGTCATAAAGCTGAGATTATTTACCCAAGAGTCTGGAACTCCTTGACAAATACATATTTACTTGATAAACCAGAGCATATTCCATTTGTCTACTGAGTGTACACATGTATGGAGACAGCTTTATAACAGCACACGTCCTGGAAAGCCTAGCATTCTTAAATATATATTAATGTATTTTTTTTCTCCAAAGGATAAATTTAAATTCATTATTGTGGAAGTGCCTCTAAGGGTAAAAGCTAAGGGTTATCTTATCTTGATAAACAAAGGGAAAATCTTTGTGGAATGTAGTTATTATACACAAGCCAAATTGCTTTCAATCAATTTTAATTTTCAATAAAAAGGGAGGGTCATTCTGCTTAATCAAGTAAATAGCATTCTCAACAAAACACTTTTTAACTGTGTAAACAATACACTTTGGGGGCTAATTACTTCTTAACATTGGTTGCTGTGGAAATAATTGTTGTCGGAAATGGTGGATTCTAGCTTTGTGTCATGAATAAGCAGTAGCAGTTGAACTCATAAGGGACAGCAATCCTGTTTTCATGCAAATGTCCTTAACCAATAATAAAAAGAGAAGTGGGCAAAACATCCAGTAAAATATTCAAATACATAATCATTTCTTTTAAAAAGCATATTCTCCAAAATTTTCCTGGAGGTTTTTAAAAATTAATAAAAAAAAAAAAATTCCATGCTGAACTCAGTTGAAATACTATATGTGTATAAATATACATATGCACATTGATGTACAGAACTATCAATATTACATATATAACAGGCTACCTCAATAGGGGACCTTCCATTAATAGACATATATGTTCATCTACAAGAACCTAGTTTGTAGATTGCAGACTAAGGCATACATGACATGTAGTACATGAAGCAATATCATAACAAGAAACTTTGAAAATTAAAGATCAATAATGAAAAAAATGTTGTGGCCTCTTTTTTCCTTTCTTTTTCCTTTTTTAAAAAGGCTAAACTCATTTTAATTGTAATATTATTTTAAAGATTATTCACGCCTGGTCCTCACAATCATTTCTGCAAGAAGAACGAAATCACATTTCAAGTGTAATTTTTGTAAGGTCTGCAATAAACACTGAATATTATGGCCCTGCCAAAGGATGAATTTGAAGAAGGCAGAAAGGAGGGTGTAGAAGGCTCGGGTACATGATCCTGTGTGGTATTGCTGAGCAGACTTGGCTCAATAGAGTTGAAGGCCCCCAGCACCTCACAGGATCAGGCCTTGCAGAAAGGGCCAGGGCGTCAGGAGGAGAGTGATGGGTTGTCTGAACAGCACCAGGTGCTGGATCAAGAGTGGATGACTGGATGGACAGATTGAGGTTTGATAGACATGTGAATTAATGGCTGGAGAGAGCTAGACGGAGCGTGCTGGGGAAGACAAGGCGTGAAAAGATTTGGTGTAGTTATAGCAACCAGCTCAGCCCCTGCCCCCTCTTCCCCTGCTCAAGCCCTTTCAGCTCAGGCTGCCGGAACACGTTTTTAATTAAAGCATATAAAAAGTTGTTTTGTAAGGACCTCTCTTCATCCGATTGGTTTCAAAATGGTTAATCAGCCTTTATCTCCTTTTGATGCTCAGAGAAGCATGGGACTCAGAGGGGCTCCCTGACACTGCTACTGCTGGGAGGGTTATCTCTCAATCAGATTGACCACCAGGGTGAAACTATCACTCATTTACTGGAGTGAGGATGAAGGATTTGGCCCTTGGTTATTTATTAACACAGCACAGGAGCTCAGGGCTGCTAGGGAGGCTGCTGATTTGAAATAAGCAGCACATGACCCTCTCATTAGAGGGAATCCCCCAGTCAGTTTGTTGGGCAGCAATCTCCAACAGGAGGGATTATCTGTCCTGGAAAGTGGGGATGGGCCCTATAAACTGGCTAGGCAGATAGATAAATCAACCCCCCTCCCTCACTGCAAGGCTACAAAGCAATGGGGGAGGGGTGGGAGGTCATGTAAGCTTGTAATTCTTTGAAACTTATTGTTTGTAGAAGTCTCTCCCAGCCGCACTCTCCTCCCCATTCAATCCTTCTATCTCCTCAGAATATTTGGGAGCTTCATTTCTTGCCTTCCCCCCACCCCCACTGCCCTGCCCTTCCTATTTAGTTCATAGCTGCCAAGTCAGGCCTGGCCCCAGTCTGTTGTTCCTGGAGGAGGCAGCCAGCAAGAGGGTTTGGGTTCTTTCATTTACCTTCACGTTTGTGAGCCTTTAGGTAGGGGTGACATCCTACCAATTTGGCCTTGTTTGACAACCGGTTGTTAAAGGTCTACCACAATACACATAAGTGGGTGTAGGGTGGGGAAACTCTTAGAGACCAGGTTGTTGATTGGTTAGAATACCACCCCTTCTTGTAGGGAACAGTGGGGCCATGTTTTTAAATTTTCTGTCGCAATCATAAAGGTTAAAAAAGTTATTACTTTAAAATGATAGCTCAAAAGAATAATCCACTCCTCCCCCACCCCACCCCAATGGACAGATTCACTGGCATCCCACACCTTGAAGGTTTTGTGAATGTACCTCATACACCCTCAAATTACATCTGCACAACAGAATAATGGGGCCAATACAACAGCCCGCACCTCCACTGTCAGCATACTGTGGCGTGCGGAAACTGCGCGCATACACACTATGGATATTTTCAAAAGTAACGCTACCTCGCTTAGTTCCAATCCAGAGTAACAGCTGCCACCTTGCGCCAGCGTAGGCCAGTACCCAGAACAGACATGACGGTGCACCTTACCATACTTTGCCCTGAGCCGTAGTAGTACTTACCACCGGCTGTTCCCCACGATTTTCTGAGATCACAACTGATGGTAACTTCTACCACTGTTCGGGGCAAAGCGTGGTGAACATTTGGCAGCCACTGAACAGACGTGACGGTGGTTGTGACCCCAGGGTGGGGTTAAGTGCGGTAAAGTGTGGCTAAGTGTGGCAGTGTCACTTCTGAAAATACCCTATGGCAGAAGTGGGCCATTGGTTCTGCTCCACTGGGTGCAAACGGATGTGGAGCCTGGCTGCCTCTGGGGGCGCACCCCCATGTCTGCCAGCTATACTTTGGTCCATTTTAGACTGACTGGTGGGTGTCCCGGGCTGCAGGCTGCTCGTGTGGCACCCCTCCCTTCCCCTCCCCCATCACACCATAGCTCTACAGCTGCTCTTCCAATGCTCTAGGCTGGTGGCTGCACTCCATGGTGCTGACCAGAGCAATGGTTGGTTGGGCATGGAGCTGAAGCATGGGTCCACCCACCAGATGGACAGCACAGCAGCTCCACATTTGGCCATTGCCCCAGGTTTGGCCGATCTACACACAACATGCTCCAGGATCTTCCAGGGTGCTGCTGGTGGGACTGCGCATGCACAGGCAGAAGTGCCTTCCACATGAAAAGCACTCAATGTTGAAGTGCCAGGAATCAGGACCAGACCCAGGGAAGTGCAGACTGTGCAACTGCACAGGGCCCTGGGTTTTAGTGGGCCCTACATGTCCACAGATCCAATGTGTGGGATCCATGAACAAACCTGAAATGTGAACAAAAGTGTGAGAGGTACTGGCACAAATACAGGCCCACAGGGCTTCAAATGCAGGGTTGCCCTGGTCTATGGAGGTCCATAGTCCGCAGAAATTGAATATAGCATTAAGGAAGAGCCCCCTGACATACGAGGCCCAATGTATAAACTAAAAATAACATATTAATTCATTAATTCATTCAATTTTTAGCCTGCTCTCCCTCAAAGGCTCAGGGCAGCTTACAAAATATAAAGGATATAACAAATAAGTGAATATATAGAAACATAGATAAAAACATAAAAAATCAATTATAAAACCCCTAAACCTCACCCACTAACCCTCAACCTAACCACCCCATCCCCACCTCTGCTCATACCACCCTTCTCACTAGGGGCCCATAGCACCATTCCCAACCTTCCATGCCTGTACCCCTTCCTCTCACCCTGGGACCATGGCATAACCTACACACTGCTTGTACCCCCCTCCCCCCCACTCACCGAGGGCAGGGGGCAGTGGCACTGTTCCCCATTCCCGACCTCCCATGCCTGAGCAACGGGATGGCCCAGGCTGTGGGAAGGGTTCAGTCATGGACTTCTAACTGCCCTGCTCTCTGCTCTGAGGACGTGCCTTCTCCAGACTCCCGACTGACCTGGGTGTTGCCATTTCAACAAGTGTCCTTGTAACCAGCTCTATGTGAAAGAACATTTATCAGAAATTTGTATACCTATGACCAGTTTTTAATACCAGGATAGCTAACATAAAAATACAAAGACGGCTGCTAAAGAGACTGTTTCCCCAATGTAAGCTTTGGAAATTTAGCATTATTATCTTTGTCTTTCTAATATTTTTGCTTTTACTGCCAAGAGAAGTAGATGTTCAGGATTCTAAAGATAAGGCAGGGATCCAACTAAATTAAGAAAAGAGAAATAGTGTTCTAGGTCTAGAGTTAAATGCTGTGAATAATTTAACGGGTAGAGATAGGGAATGGGGGATTGGTGGGTGTTTGGAGTAGGAGTGTGATGGGGGTTGGGCAGGGGTGGGGAAAGGCTGGGGGCTTGTTTTTTTTCCTTTTTATGTTGTTTTTATATGTATTGTTTTTATCTGTTTTGTAAGCCGCCCTGAGCCATTTGACAAGGGCAAGGTAAAAACTAAACTAAACCTAAACCTACCTACCTACCTAAATGCCTGTACCATAACCACCCCTTACCCTCTGAAAGGGGCTGTGCTTAACTGAACTTCTGGTAACATTTTCTTTTTTTTCTAATGGGCCAGTCAGTGCATGTCAATCAAACATTTATATTTTGCACAGGGTCCCAACTTTACTCACAGTAATGAAGCAGTGAGAGCAGGAGGGTCCAGGGATGTGTTGGGAAACTGAAGAGGAACTGTAAAGAGTTAGGAGGATGTGGGGAATAGAAGGTAGACTGTAGGAGGCGTGAGGAATGGGACATGGCAGAAAATGATAATGAAATGGATCGGAGACTATAGCCGCTTTTAGACGAGCGGGTTGCAGTCATGGGATTAGACGTGACAAGGGACACGTTCACGCACATTCAAGGCTGTTGCGCATTGTTTACCGACCGTGAATTAAATACCTCACACATCGCGACTGCGACCTGCTCATTTAAAAGCAGCCTATAGCCAGAAAAGATCATGAGAAAGGGATTTGAGGACTGGGGCCTATAATTGTGAAGGAGAGAAGTATGAGGGGAAAGATAATGTAGGTCGGGTGAAGGTCAAGAAACAATGGAACATGCAGGGGAAATGCGGGTGGGGCATCTGCTGAATCTATTCTATTCTAGTTCTTAATCTGGCCCTCTGTGGGCATATTTACACACACCTTAAAGTTCTTTTTCAAACTTCTGGGTTTACAAGTCCACAAGTAAGTTCCGGATGCATTTTTCTCACACAGACTGCCCTGAGGCAGCCTAAAGTAGCCGCAGCTGTAGACGTGACAGACTGCCATGAAAACCAAGTGACCACAGCTGCCTGGAGCAAAGCAGTTTACCAGAAGAACATTTTACACACAAAAGTTCTGGGAGAAGTTCTACGCAGAAGTTCAAAGATCCGGATGTTTAAGATCTGGGTGAGTGATCTAGACACACAGAAAGTTCAGGATGTAACAGAAAACATCCAGGAGAAATTTGTGTGTAAAAAAACACACCCATTATTACCTCGTCCTAATATCTGAACCCTTTCCAAGAGTGCATTATGCAAGGTGAGTAACATTTGCCAATGTGGTTTATCATCTCTCCAGGGAACAGCGTTGGGTTCTGGTTCGGTGTAGTTTTTGTTTGTTGGTTTGTTAGGCAAGACTGAAGATTGTTTATGGGAACAAAAGATATAGAGGAATAGAATGGTAGCTCCTTATACCTTGGAGACAGGAAAGGGTAAACAGATTCACCTCTGAGTGCTGAGACCTGCGTTTGTATGTCTAAGGCTCCTTATCTTCCCTCCCAATCCTTCCTCTCCCTCCTCCCTGTCAAGTGCCATTGATGGGGTCTCCATCCTCCCTGTCCCCCAAGCCTGTAGCTTGGGTTTCATTTTCGACTCGCACCTTACCTTCAAACCCTACATTGTCTCCGTCGCCAAGTCCTGCCACTTCTCCCTCCAGAACATTGCTAAGATCAGCCCTTTCCTGTCTGTCTCCTCTGCCAAAACTCTCATCCATGCCCTAGTCAACTCACACCTCAACTATTGTAACCTCCTCCTCGCTGGCCTTCCCCGCTCTCACCTTTCTTCCCTTATCTCTGTTCAAAACTCTGCTGCCAGGATCATTCACCTTGCCCGTCGCTTTGACCATGTGCAGCCTCTCCTCTCCTCTCTCCCCTGGCTCCCTCTTCCTGACCGTATTCTGCACAAGCTCCTTGTCTTCACTTACAAAGTCCTTCACAACCTTGCTTTCCCCTACCTCTCTGCCCTGATCTCCCTCAGAACCCCTGTTCGAGCACTCCGCTCCTCTTCGTCCCTTCTCTCTCGCTTCCCCGCATGCCTGGAACTCCCTCCCTGCCCTATCCGCCTTGCTCCCACCCTCCACACCTTCAAGTCCCACCTCAAAACCCACCTCTTCCGCTCCACCCTTCCAAACTCCTGCTAATCATCCCCACCCAGGACTATCCCCCATCTGTTATCTGTAAACTCCCAATTTACTGTAACCAAGCCAAGAAAGTGTACCTGAGTTTTCGCATACTCATGAATGTCGCATCCCTTGTCTCTCCCTCTGTTTCCCCTTCCCTGTCTCCCCTCCCCCTGTCTTTAGATTGTAAGCTCTCGGGCAGGGACCGCGTCTATCTTATTTTTTTGTAAAGCATCAGGTACATCGCTGGCACTATATAAATGCTAATGCTAATAATAACAAAAAAGATGTCTCTTAGATGATTGCTGATAAATAGGGCATGGACAGCTTCTTTTTAGAGGTTTAAATAAGACAGCAAGAAACTAGAACCAGTCTCATGAGTTTGGAGGGGCTGGCTCTTAACATATGAACAAATGGGTGTCAAATTCTGTAGTCCTAAAATGTCACCTTTAGCATTTAGGAAGAAGGATTATTATTATTATTTATTTGTGAAAATGCTTACTAAAGGTAAAAACGGACATGACGGTGGCCTGCTGAAGCCCACTGTGGCCTGCTTTGGTCCACAGACCACCAGTACGTCTGTTTTTGCATTGCCAGATGCTGGCCTGGTCCATGTCAGTGGCTAGTCTGGGCTCTGACCTCAGGAAACCTCTGAAGTCACAGCCAGGTTAAGGCCCACCTGACTGTTCCAAAGTGGGCTAGCATGTTTGCTGTAGCCCACCATGCTCCAGCGTGGATTGGGGCCCGCCATGGTGATCTGTTATTATTATTATTAACAAACATTTATATAGCGCCAGCAGTGTACCTGGCACTTTACAAAGTAATAAAATAGACAGGGTCCCTGCCCCTAGGGCTTACAATCTGAGAGACAGGAGCTGGGGGAGAGACTTAGGAAGGGGAACAGAGGGAGAGACAAGGGGTCTAACATTCATGAAGATGCGAAGTCTCAAGTGCACGTACTTGGCTTGGTTACGATGAGAATGACAGCAGGCAGGTCCATGTTGCAAGGATAAGGGTAAACCGATGGTAGGTATAGGAATAGTGGCTCAGCAGGATAAAGAGTCAGACAGAGCA
Source organism: Sphenodon punctatus (assembly GCA_003113815.1). Taxonomy (NCBI): domain Eukaryota; kingdom Metazoa; phylum Chordata; class Lepidosauria; order Sphenodontia; family Sphenodontidae; genus Sphenodon; species Sphenodon punctatus. Next base: position 1,949,833 of record QEPC01014119.1, on the reverse strand, counting down.
GAGCGAAAGAGGTGAGTTTTAAGGAGAGATTTGAAGGTATGAAGGGTGGGGGCAAGGCGGATGTGGACAGGGAGGGAGTTCCATGCATGGGGGGCAGCAAGTGAGAAGGGACGAAGGCGCTTAGGGGAGCAGGGAAGGCGTGGAAGGGTGAGAGAGGGGACAGAGGAGGAGCGAAGTTCACGGGCTGGAGTATGGAGGGCGATAAGTGCAGAGAGGTAGAGGGGAGCAAGGTTGTGAAGAGTTGGCGTGGTTGGCCACCATGGCTGCCCATCTGGCTGCCCATCTGTGTGGTTGGCCACCATGGCTGCCCATCATGGTAGGGAGTAGGGCACTGGGAGAGGTGCAAGGGTGGAGCTGGCTGCCCACATGTCTGTTGCGGCCCTCCCTCTCCCCTGGCCGCACACACATATGGTCGGTGCCCTGACATGGCCTGGCCTATATTTTTACTCTAGGTGCTGGTCAAACATTGAAAACAGAAGTTGGGGCAGGTGTATTTAAGGTTTGTACTTAAGAAAAGGAGGGCCCAGATCATGGATCTGTTCCCTATACTTGTATGCATGCCCTCATCTTTGCTCCCTTCCCCTGAGCTCAGTTTTTCAGTGGTTGGAGGTGGGACTAGATCTAGGGGTCAGATCCAGGAACTGGAAAGAGGCCACATAAAAAATTGCCGCGGGCCAAACCCAGGCCTGAGGTGCCCCATCCCTGGTCTAAGGCCTAGAGCAGGGATTCTCAGACCTGGCTGGCACAGGAATCACAGGAGCTAGTGTACTGTAAACCAAAGAGTGCTGGGAGTTATGTGCAGGAGTTGGCCAGGAACAAATGCAGCTCTCAGGGCCAGCCGTAGGTATGTGCGACATGTGTGGTTGCACATGGCCCCGCATCAGCCTAGGCCCCACACATGGGGGTGGCAGCCCTGGCAAATTATTTAAATTATGCAAATTAGACCCCGCACCAAGATTTTGCACATGGCCCCGCAAACCCTGGGGCCGGCCCTGGCAGCTCTGAATCCTAATCAGCTGCTGGTGCTAGACAGCTATTTGGAAATAGTTTATCAATCCTATTCTTATTAATCTAGACAAGACTAGTGATATTCAGACTGCCACTCACTTCTGAGCAGAGACTCTTTGTAACTGCAGCTGCCTATCTAAATAATCTCTTCCCCAGCTGCTAATCCTCTTGATTGCTAGTGGCTGGGATCGGGCTGTTGTTGGGCCAAGCAGACAGGGCTGGATCCAGGCAAGTATAGATTGTGTGACTACACAGGGCTCTATGTGCTGGAGGGTCTTGCATGGACTCCCAGTACGTGGGCTGGCCTTAGAATTTGCTGGGCCCAGCTGAGGGCCAAGATAAAATGCAGGCCCCTGGTGGCCCCTCCTCTGTGCCCCTGCCTCCTTTGGGCACCTTCCACGGGGCCCTAGAGGTAGCTGTGTTTGGGACCTCACTAGGAGGGAGTGGGGTCCCTCCACCCTGGCCTGATGAAAACAGAGGCCACTGCAGGGCCCCCAGAAAGAGAGAAAACAGTGGGGTTCAGGGTGGTTGCCCTGTGTAAGGCTGGCCCTGCCCTGGTCAGTACATGGGGTCCATGAATAAATATGAAATGACGACAGTGAGAAGCATAGACATCAAATACAGGCCCACAGAGCCCTGGCTTGTGGAGGGCTCATGGCAATTCAGGAGGGGGGTCCCATGAGTAAACTAGAAATTAACATATACATAACGTACAAGAGGGCACTACACAGAGCCCCAGCCTCTATGGGGATGTTATGTTTAAATTGAACATAAAAATTAATTGCAGTAACATTTCCCTTTTTCTAAGAGGTGAGTCAGTGTGTGTCGTCTATTAATCATGTTAGGAAAGGGCCCAAAGAACTGTTTTGCATGGGGCCTCATCTTCCCTGTATCCAGCAGTGCAGGCAGACACAGGTGCAGAGAGCCTCGGCTCAGTAGCCTGCAGTCTCAGTATCACTGGTCTTGAACAGGGATGGGGAACCTTTTCCCTCCTAGGGGCAACAAGCTCAAAGGACTACAGAGAAGTTGAACACAGGAGGGTTTAAGTGCACTTAGGAAGAGGAAGATCCAGATAAAGGATCTGCATCATGGCTCTATCCCCTATCCTTGTGTACACAGTCCTCATCTCTGCTCCCTTCCCCAGAGCCCTTGGGGGTAGGAACTGGAAACAGGGGTCAGATCCAGGAAGTGGAAAAGGGGCCAATAAAAAAATAGCTGCTGGTCTCATTTGGCCTTTTGGACCTAAGGTTCAACCCACCCCTGGTCTTGAGTAACAAGAATAGGATTAATAGGTTATTGCCAAATATTAGGGAGAAATACCCTTAGAGGTACTTTTCCAAGTGAGTATCACTGTTGGCTCAGTGTAATGACACTTTATTGGCAAGACAAGATAAAGAAACCTAGCCAAAGTACAAGAAAAGGCCAGACCACAGGGCTGGATATAATAATCCACACAGGTCACCCAACGTATTTGGAGTTTGTAAGAATTGAAGATTACTGCTGCCTAAGTTACAAAGCTATAGGCAATAATAACTCAGGTTAGATAAGGGGTGGGTGGGTGGAGCAAGTGAACAATACACCAGAGTGATTTTTTTTCAGTGGTTGTGGTTCAAAGGAAGGTTAAATTCCAAGGAGAATGTACATATTCTTCTTTCAGGAAGAGGATTTAAAGGCCATCCTTTTAGTTTCAGAATTGCTAAGAAGGATATATAGGGATCCAAATAGAGTATTCCACAGGGGAAGAAATCAGATTCATCATCCTCTTCACTAAGTAACTCATTCTGACAGGGACTGAGCACCTTCAACTGTCATTAAAGTCCAGATGAACTGAGTGTATGAAGAACCATGCAGGAATAGGCCTGATCCCACAGTTCTCTCCTGTATACGCTGGATGCTCCAGTGTGCAAAGTGCCTGGCAAAAAGTGAAATTAAACTGGCAGAAGAGTTCTCTGCATAGGGAATTTCCACCAGTGTAAAACTGGTGGAGGCAGCAGAGTGCTATCCACACTCCGCACCCTAAATGGGAGGAGGGTCTTTGTAAGGGAGAGCTCCACTCTAAGCTTGAGCCTCCGCTTGCATGAGCTCATTCAAGTAGCCAAAGTTAGACTTGAAGCCCTGCTGATCTAATTTCCCTTGGGGCCTAATGGCTAAGGATTAGAGAGCAGCAGCCAGCTCCCAGCAGCTGCCACTGCTCAGATGTATGGGGAGCCAGAGAGACCACTATGGTCCTGATCCCGTAAGATACTGATAACCTGTCCTACAAGATACAGAATGAAATAGTGCTTCCATAGTGTGTTCAGAGCTCCCTGTGGCTGTGGTTTTGGCTGATCTTGCCACTTAAGAAGTGAAATACATGTAGATACATGACACAGATAGACACATACATAAGGGCATGTCTAGCTTCACCCAAACACAACCCAAAAGGGATTCAGTCTATTGTACTGACCTGTAGATATTTATTAGAGGTGGGTTAAAATTTGAAGATTTTTGCAACATTTTTGCATTTTTTCTCCCATTTCAAAATCAAATTTTTGCCAAAAATCTTGTGGATTGTTATAAAGCTGAGAGCCCATTCAGACGTGTGTTTAAATCATACAGCTGCGGCGGTGGCATTGTGCGATTTAAAGAACCCCGCAGTTCCGGGTTGGTGTGAATCGGTGAGCGCGCACATTTCCACCTAGCCCGAATTTTTGGAGCGCGGTTTGAAAAGCTGCTCGGAGCAACTTTTCAAACTGCGCTCCAAAAATTTGGGCTAGGTGGAAATGTGCGTGCTCACCGCATTCACACCAACCCGGAAGTGCGGGGTTCTTTAAATCGCACAATGCCGCCGCTGCAGCTGTGCGATTTAAACACACGTCTGAATGAGCCCTGAGATATCACAAGCTGCTTTAATAAGCCTCACCAGAGCTTCTTGTTTACTGCATAGTCGACGGAGGCTGAATCCTGACAAGATGGAGGTGATACTAATGGGGAAGGCAGTGGGTGTGGTGCCCCTCATCATTGACGGGATTCACCCCCCACTGGTTCCCCAGGTTTGGAGCCTGGAAGTGCTCCTTGACCCGCAGCTCCGCCTAGATGCCCAGGTTGGGGCTGTGGTGAGGAGCGCTTTCGGCCAACTACATCTGGTGCGACGACTTCGGCCATATGTCTCAGACTCTGACCTGGTCACGATCATCCACGCATTCATTACCTCGGGACTGGACTATTGTAACATGCTGTACAGCTGGTGCAGAATGTGGTGGCCCACCTCCTTACGGGGATGGGTCGCCGGGAGCACATTATACCAATGCTCCAAAATCTGCACTGGCTGCCTATAGTCTTCTGGGCCCAATTCAAGGGGCTGGTTATAAAACCCTATATGGCTTGGGCCCCATCTATCTGCAGGATTGCCTCACTCCCCGTCCCCTGCAGTCAACTGGGAGCGCCCTCCATGAGGTCCCCAGGTATCTTGGGGGGCCACTATGTAGAGGGCGTTCTCAGTGGCTTCCCCGAAACTGTGGAACCCACTCCCAGCAGAGGCCTGGGTGTCCCCGGACCTTCCTTCCTTTCAACACCAATGCAAGACCTGGTTGTTCCACCAGACTTTTGGTGAGGGTGGGTTTTATTGGGTTTTCTGATGGTGGGTTGGGGTGGAGTTTTTTTTAAAGCCATTTTACCTCACTTTTGATGTCCCTTCTCCTATTGTGGGGAGGTTGTGATTCCCTCTTTGTCAATCTGTCTTTTTTCCCATTTCATACTATTTTAATATGTATTTTATTTATTTTATATTTTGCATTGTAAGCCGCCCCGGGCTGTCTTTGGCAGGAGGGGCGGGGTAATAAGTATCTCAAATACATAAATAAATAAATATCTAAGCCAGGGATCCTTCACAATCTATCCTGTCAATTTGGCTGCCATTCATCCACATAGAATCCAGACATGTAAACATTTAGGAATACAACTGAGGGGGAAATGTTTTTGACACAAATGATAGTCTTTTTCAATGCAGTGAATCACAGAGCCTTCAGATTACACTGAAAGAAACAGATGATTTAGGCCATGTGCAGCTATTGATATGCATACCTCTGTCATTGATGTGCACAAGAATTAAAATTAGCAGTTTAATGGCAATACACCTCTTTATTATGAGTGGGGACACACTGTCCTTGGACTGCAGGAAAACATGGGCATGTAAAGTGTTTGCTTTTGTAAGGTATTTATACACCACCATTAACATAGCATGTGAGTAGCTCACCATCTTTAATATAGTTATCCCTGCAACAACTCTGTGACATAGGGTGCTACAATTACTGCCTGTGACAGAGAATCTGTGTTATATAATGCTTGTGACTATCAGAAGTTCTGTAATGTTTGCTGTTGTTTTAGTCCTTGTCGGACACTGAAGAATAACCTGAATCAGAATTAGAATGTACAAATTTTAAAGAAAATTAATATCTATGCATATTTGTTAAAGATGGATATTGGGGACTCTGCTGGCAGACATGACTTAATCATTCTGGCTACCAGGGGAAGATGAGACAATAACTTGCCATAGCAGTTTAGCTGGGAATCACAAAAGACTGATAAGTATGGCACATACTCTATGATTAGGAGAAAAGGAGAAACCACAGGGAGCAGGAACCTGTGGCTAACAGGCTAAGAAATCAAATTGACACATGGAGTAATCAAGGAAAAACAAGGAGACTGAAGCAGACAAGGTGCTTTCTACCTAGAACAAGAGGGAGGATCACTCAGCTTTGTGACTAGAACTGTAAAGACAGTGCTGAAGGACTGTATTTGAAGAGTGGGATTTCTAAGCAGGAATTTCTCTGAAGTGTAACTAGGATAGCCTGTGTTTTTTTAATTTCTTTTCAACAGCAATTCTCTGTCTCTCTGCCCTGCTCAGGCCTGTAGCTAAGTGTGCTCCCCCTGTAAAATACCACCCCACCCCATAGAAATGTGTTCCCGTTTTTTCTCCTCTTTCCTTACTCTGAAGAAATCCTAGGTTCTCAGACTGGGGAGTGGGGTTGGAGAGGCAGAGAAGGAGTCCTGGGGGCCATGAGAAGGACCCCAGCTGACAAACACCTAACTCCACATTCTTGCTGCGTTAGAGGGACTCTCCAAGGTAATGGGATGGCAAGGGGGAGAGTCAAAGAATAAGGGGGGGGGGAGGGAAAGCATAAGAACTGTAACCAAACCAAGAACGTGTACCTGAGTTCTCGTAGCCTCATAAATGTCACATTCTCCCTCTGTTCTCCCTTCCCTATTTCCCCATCCCCTGTCTTTAGAGTGTAAGCTCTCGGGCAGGGACCGTGCCTATCTTGATTTTTGTAAAGCGCCAGGTACATCGCTGGCGCTATATAAATGCTTATAATAAATAAATAATAATAATAATAATAATTAATAATAAATAACTTAAGTGCCATACTGGATCAGACCAACGGTCCAATGAGCCCAGCATCCTGTCTCTGACAGTGACCATTCTCGGTCACTTATGGGAAGTACCCAGCAGGTCACAATAGAGTGATCCATTCCCTGCTGTTCACTCCCAGCCCCCAACAGTCAGAACTTACATCCTCTAACCTACTTGGCTAATAGCCGTTAATGGTCCGATCCAACAAGAACTTCTCCAATCCTTTTAAAAACTCAGGTATACTATTGGAGTCCAGCAACAAATTCCATGAGTTAATTGTGTGTTGCATGAAAAAATACTTTCTTTTATTTGCTTTAAATTTGCCGTCAGTTCATTGCATGGAGTGTCCTGTAGTTCTAGCACTATTTGAGAGGGTAAACAACTTCCTGTTTACTTGTTTCACTCTGCTCATGATTTTATAAACTATCAAAGCAATAGGAGGGTGTGCTTGGTTCCAGCCTCCAGAGGAAGCAAGGGAGCAAGATACATTTGTGTGTGTGTGTGTCTGTGTGTGGTGTGGGGAGGGGCCTAATCTATGACAGACAAGTAGGAGGGGGGCACAGTTAAAAAACATTTGAGAACCACTGGAAGAAATCAACCCTTCCCTTGTCACGAACAAGTCTGCCCCTCCCACCGCCAGCTTCCCATGCAAAAATCCTAGCTATGGGTCTGGCACTGCTTAAGACATAACTTGAATGTATCTTTTTAATATAAAGCTTCCATTTATCTTAAAGCTTGGGAAACTGGGAAGAGAAAACTAGGATGGGCCTCTGTTTGACAGAGAGGCAAGCCTCACAAGCAAAAATTTCCTATCCCAAGGGAACACTCAATATGCAGATGGCTCTTGTTTGCCATTTGTGAATCTGGCTTTTGTGTGCTCTGTCCGAGCAATACGCTTCCACAGCATGTTGCTGGAGAGCTCCTGCAATAGGAGAAAGAGCCTGCAAGGATTACAAGCAGGGAAAGTGAGTCAAGCTGTATTCAGAAGTGCAATGGGCCTTAGGTAAAATACTCTCTCTGTGAAACTCTCAACCCCATTTTACAGTTGAAGAACCAAGGGACTACGTAGCTTGCCCAAATTAATACAGGAAGCCTGTGACAAGCAAGAATTTGACCCTGGATCCCTCAAGTAGCAGGCTAAAACTAACCATTGTCTTGCCCTTACCCATTAAGTTGAACCTCTTGCTGGCTATAAGAGATCTATCAGGGGAAACTGCTTTGGCGGGTCTGACCTCTCTATCTCTGATTTCTCCCCCTCTGCCTCAACTGCAGTTACTGCCCTTGTTTTATACTCTGACTAGTTCCCTCCTGCACCTCTGTGAGGTCTCCCCTCCCACCGTCAGCTTCCCTTCTCATTCATATTCATTCCATGCTTCTCCCTCTCCCCCTGCCCTCCGCACTGCTCTGTGCAGTGGGAGCCCCTGCCTACACCTTGGCTCCAGTCTCCTGCTATCCCTCCACATGCATTGTGATCTGCCAGATTGCCCCCCTCCCCTCTCAGAGTCTCTCAGCTTCACCCTTCTTCCCCATCCCGCTGGCTATGCCAGGAGCAGCCCCCTTTGCTCCAGGATGCCAAGCAACATCACTCTCCTCCTTCAGATCTCTCTCCTAAAAACACTTCTTCCAGCTAGCATTCCACTAGTAACCACCACCCACCTCTCTTACTGTATGTCACCCAATAATCCCCTGACTGAGCTCACTTTACAGTGTAATTAGAATCATCAGAATGCAAAGCTAAGCGAATGAGATTAACTGCTCAATCACGTTGCTTTTATGTGGCAACCTCCTGTCCCTGTGTGTGGATTTTGTCTGTTTGGACTCTAAGGTCCTTGGAACAGAGAGCTATATATATAAAGCTGGGGCCATAGACGACTCGGGGGGCGGGAGGCAGAGGGGGAATATACCCCCCAGATTTGCAGAGCCCTATAGAACCCTCTGCCCAGCCCCCACTCCTGTGCCTCCCCCACACTATCGACAGTCACCCACACTACACAGCTTGAAAGCAGGAGATCACGATGCTGCCCATCCTGCTAGTGGCTCCTGTGGCTTAGTTCTTCCTCCCTCCTCCCTCCCCTTTTCCCACCATGGTAGTCTCGCGGTTCTTCAGCTGTAAGATGGAGTTGGGGGTTTCACAGGGAGAGTATTTTTACAGGGTGGGAGGCATGGCACATGCACAGTGTGTCTACATGGATGGGGAGGTATAGTAATATGGCTGACATGACAGGTGAGGCTGCTGGTGTGGTAGGTGCCCCATCGCAATCCCAAGTCACCATATAAATAATAAACCACCAGAACTACTAAACTCATTACAATTCACTGTAATCGGACCTTTTGGCTCCCCCAAGGCTCCAGTAGGACTGTTTTAGAGTAAGTGGTTTGTGGATCACAGCTCAAATATTAATTTCAGCCCTATTGTTTACATGCTAACACTCTGTCCTGTTTCCTTGTTTTATTCTCATCCTATTTTATTTTTCCTTCCCTTCTTCTCTGTCATAGCCCCAAAACATTTCTCAGTTCCGCTTTCTTACTCGTTCCCATTCATCTGTTGCGGTTGAACGCAAGGTTCGTAGTGAATAAGGCCCCAATTATCCGGGAGTTGATCCTGGATGAGGCGGCGGACCTTGCATGCATTACAGAGACCTGGCTGGGCGAGGGGACGGGACCAGCTTTAGCGGACCTCGTTCCGGCCGGGTATGCTGTGCAGCACCAGCCCCGCATGGGGGACCGGGGGGGAGGTGTAGCTATTGTTTTTAGAGAGGATTGGCCAGTTAGGAGATATCCAGTCCAGGAGATTTCAGGTGTTGAGGCCCTCCATATGGTGTTTGATTTGGCTGGAGGCAAGCTTGGGGTGCTGCTGGTATACCGGGCCCCTTCCTGTCCGGCGGCATCCCTTGCCACTCTAGCAGAGCTGGCCTCGGAGGTGGCGCTGAGCTCCTCCAGGACTTTGGTCCTGGGGGATTTCAATGCCCATGCCCATGCCGGCCTTGTAGGAGCGAAGCGTGAGTTCATGGCCGCCATGGCAACCATGGACTTGTCCCAGGTGGTCAACTGCCCGACCCATGTGGGGGGGCATACCCTCGACCTGGTCTTCTGATCTGGCCTTGAGGTGTGTGATCCATTAGTGGGGGATGTGAGGGTCACGCCCTTGTCATGAACGGACCATTATCTCCTACAGGCCAGCCTCTCAGCGCATCCCCTCCAGAAGGGGAATGGACCAGTAAGGTTGGTCTATCCTCGGAGGCTGATGGAACTGCAGCAGTTCCAGAAGGTTCTGAGGGAATTAACTTTGGATCCAGACAGTCACTCAGTCGATGAGCTGGTCCAGCATCGGAATATCTTGCTGGGGGAGGCCATTGACAGGGTGGCTCCGAGACGTCTACTGCCTCCATCTCGTCACTGCAGGGCCCCTTGGTTTACTGAGGGGCTGCAGTGTATGAAACAGGTAGGTAGGAGACTAGAGCGATGCTGGCGTTGGACTCGCTCTGAATCTGACCGACTTCTCCATAGGACCCATTTGCGGTCCTATGTTGAGGTTGTGAGGACAACAAAGAAGGAATTCTTTGCTGCCTTCATAGTGTCTGCAAAGTCACGTCCAGCGGAGCTGTTCAGGGTGGTGTGGGGGCTGGTCAGTCCAGCCTCCCTCAGCCTGGATGGGGACTTGTCCCAGGCCCGCTGTGAGGAGTTTGCCACCTACTTTGCAGACAAGATCTCTCAGATCCAGAGTAACTTTGACACCGGGTTAGAAGCAGGAAGTGAGGAGCATGAGGTTATGGAGGCACTGTCTGGTCGATCTTTCTGGGAGGAGTTTCAGGAAGTGACGCCAGCCGATGCAGTGGATGTCCTGGGGTCTGTCAGGGCCACCAGTTGTGAATTAGATCCATGCCTGTCCTGGTTGGTGAAAGCCTCCAGGGAGATATTGGGGATGGTACTGACGAGGGTGGTTAATGCGTCCCTTCGGCAGCGGAGGTTATCATCCAGCCTCAAGGAGGCCGTGGTGCATCCCGTGCTGAAGAAGTCATCTTTGAATGTGGACGCACTCTCCAGCTACCGTCCTGTCTCTAATCTTCCCTTTTTAGGGAATGTTATTGAACGGGCAGTGGCTCGGCAGCTCAGGCGCATCTGGACAGTGTCGGTTTCCTTGACCTTTTTCAATCTGGGTTCCGCCCCAGCTATGGTACTGAGACGGTGTTGGTGGCCTTGGTGGACGATCTCCATCGGGAGATGGACGCAGGATGTTCAACCTTTCTGATCCTGCTAGATCTCTCAGCCACTTTTGATACCATGGACCATGGGCTGCTGTTGAGATGGCTGTGAGACCTGGGGATCTGGGTGGGATGGTCCTTGGATGGTTCCGCTCATTCCTCTTGGGTAGAAGCCAGCGGGTGGTGCTGGGGGCTGAAACATCTAGCCCCCGGGCCTTGGCCTGCAGTGTTCCGCAGGGTTCTATTCTGTCTCCACTATTATTTAATGTGTATATGCAGCCCCTGGGGGAGATCGTGAGAGGGTTCGGGGTGTGATGTCACCAATATGCTGATGATACTCAGCTGTACCTCTCGTTTTCAACTGACCCAGGTTCCTTTGTCTCGTTACTTTCCCAATGTTTGGAGGCCGTGGCGGATTGGATGTGGCAGAGTAGACTGAAGCTCAATCCGGATAAGAGGGAGGTGATAGTGGTGGGAAGAGCGAGGGAGGTACTGGCCCCTTTGATAGGGGGGGTTCGCCCTCCTGTTGCTCATCAGGTTCAGAGTCTGGGGGTGGTTTTAGATTCAGGCCTCCGTCTGGATCGGTAGGTGGAGGCAGTGGCTAAAGCCACCTTTCGCCAGCTGTATCTGGTACGGAGGCTTTGGCCATACATCTCCAGGCCCGACCTGGCGACTCTCATTCACGCCTTCATCACCTCGAGGCTAGACTACTGCAATGCGCTCTACGTGGGGCTTTCCTTGTTTCTGGTTCGGAGGCTGCAGCTAGTGCAGAATACAGCGGCCCATCTCCTTACGGGGACGGGGTGGCATGAGCACATAACACCGGTGCTCCATGCTCTGCACTGGCTGCCTATAGCGTACCGAGCCAGATTCAAGGTGTTAGTATTGATCTATAAAGCCCTGCACAGTCTGGGCCCCTCATACCTCAGGGAATGCCTCACCCTCCATGCCTCAGAGCGATCCCTTAGGTCCCCCGGGGGCACCTCTCTGGAGGTCCCCTGTGTAAAATAGGGGGCCACAATGGAGAGGGCGTTCTCAGTGGCCGGGCTGCGTTTATGGAACTCCCTCCTGGAGGAGCCTCGCCTGGCCCCAGGCCTGTTGGCCTTTCGATGTATCTGTAAGACCTGGCTGTTCACCCAGGCCTTTGGAGGGGAGGGTGGGGTAGGTGGGCGGGTTTGGGGTTTTAGTGATGTTTTATAAATTGTGGGTTTGGTTTTTTTTTTTTACTGTTGTTGATTTTAGTATTATTGTGTTTTATGATATTGTAAGCCGCCCCAAGATGTCGTAGGCATGATGGGGCAGCCAATAAATTTAACGAAATAAATAAATAAATAAATAAAATCTCATTGGGTGTTTCAGCCCCGGAGCTGCTCTGGGTGTGTACTTCCCACGCCTGCCTGCATGTAGCTCTGCTTGGGTTGGGTTTAAACGGACTCCGTGGATTCCCCGACCCGTGGTCTGTCCATGTGGCACCCCTCCCCGACACTATAGAGTTGTGGGCTAGAGCAGCCACAAGCCAATGGTGTTGTCTTGGGGGGGCAACGGCTGGCCAGAAGCAGAGCAGCAGCGTGGGCCCAGACATTAGATGGACTGCTGCTCTGCTTTGGGCTGGTGACCTGGGTTTGGCTGGCGGTGCTCCAGGATGCTCTGGAGTGCTGCCAGCGGGGCTGCCCCAGAGGCTCCACTTGTGCCCTGATTCAACATCTGTCTTTAGACGGACGGGTCACCCGGGGCGCGGTGTGTGTGTGTGTGTGTGTGTGAAGCAGAGCAGAAGTGGGGCTGCTGTCTGCCCAGCCTTTGTCTGGTATGCAAAGATCCCTGATCTTTTTCCATGTTGCTTGCAGTCCCAAGAGCTCCTAAAACTTTTCCTTCTTCCCTTTCCCAGAGCTTCTTTGGACACTTTTCTTTCCTCAGGTCCCATCCTCTCAAATGCCTCCTCAGACCTGAGACCAGATTGCTGGTGATGCCGGCCTCAGCAGAGCAGGAGAACAGCTCTGTCACTAATGTGCACCTCCACCCTGCCTGTCTCTGAACCCTTGGAACATATCTGCACACACGTAGCACCTCATCTAGTCCTGTGGACCCCCACCCTACACCTGCACAAAGCACACTAGCTGCTTTGTCTCTGAAAGTTTCTGCCAAAGCTGCCAACTAGTAATATTATAAATTACTGACAATCACCATGGTATGTTTTTTTTACTGGCAGCAATGCAAAAACAACAGTTTTGATAACAGCTGGCAACCTTGGTCCCTGCCATTCTGTCTCATCTCCAAGGGTACAGGTACCTCCGCATTCCCCCCTTCTCACTTTTGCTTTTCCTCCTCTTCCTGTATTTCCCCCTCACTCTGGGATTCCCACTGCCATCACCTTCCAATCAGAAAATTGCAACTTACTATCTCTGATCAGGGAAGAGAGGGAAATACGTGTGCTTTACTTGAACCCATCCCATCCTCAAGATGCAAAAAATCAGGCTAGATTGTGGATAATTGGGTTATGTATACAATCTTATCACAGCGAGAATGTTTGCATTTATGTGGCTCCCAGATCTTGTGAGATCTACCTGGACCAGTTAGAAGCAGTGTTAGAACAGACGCAACATTCCAGCTTGTGATCTGCTCCTGCAGCTTGACTAGAAGGACTAAGATTCCAGGGGCAGGGAGCCGTGAGCTGTTAATTAACTAATGTGTCTGTGCAGGATGGAATGGGGATCAGTGTGTTATGAATTTGCCCTGGGCCCAGAGAAATTACTACTACTTACTACTTATCATTGAACTCCTTATCACTGAACACCTTATCTCCCCCCCACCATCCTTCCTCTCCCTTCTCCCTGTCGATCCTTATCAACGAGTTCACCATCCTTCCCGTTCCCCAAGCCCGTAGCTTAGGCTTCATCTTTGACTCACCCCTTTTGTTTAAACCCTACATTAACTCTGTTGCCAAATCCTGTCACTTCTCCCTCCATAACATTGCTAAGATTCGCCCTTTTTTTCTGTCTCTTCTGTCAAAACCCTTGTTCACACCCTGGTCATCTGTCACTTTGATTACTGTAACCTCCTTCTCACTGTCCTCCCCCACTCTCCCCTTTCTCCCCTTATCCTGTCCCAAACTCTGCTGCCAGGGTCATCCACCTCACCCGTCGCTTCAACCACGTGCAGCCCCTCCTCTCCTCTCTTCACTGGGTCTCTCTTCCTGAACGAATCCTGCACAAGCTCCTAGTCGTCACCTATAAAGCTCTTCACAACCTTGCTCCCCCCAACCTCTCTGCACTAATTTCCCTCCGTACTCCAGTCCGTGAACTCCGCTCCTCCTCTGTCCCCTCTCTCACCCTCCCACGCCTCCCCTGCTCCCCTAACCACCTTCGTCCCTTTTCCCTAGCTGCCCCCCCCCTACACCTGGAACTCTCTCCCTGCCCACATCCACTTCGCCCCTTCCCTTCATACCTTCAAATCCCTCCTCAAGACCCACCTCTTCCGCTCTGCCCTCCCCGACTCCTCGCTCCCCTCTCCTAACTCCTGCTGATACCCTCCCATCCAGTACAATCTCTGTTACATGAGGTCTGTGTATTCATATCCTCCCAACATGGACCAGCCAGCCATCATTCTCGATGTAACCAAACCAAGCACGTGCACCTGGGACCTCACAACTTCATGAATGTTACACTCCTTGTCTCGCCCTCTGTTCCCCTTCCTTCGTCTCCCCCCCCCCCCAA
>QEPC01014119.1:1888020-1900244 GCA_003113815.1 Sphenodon punctatus | reverse complement strand
AGAGCCCCCCCCGATGGCCGCAGGGGATGATCCAGAACCCGGGGGGGGGGGGAGGGCGGTGAGGTGGTTCTGAAAATAGGTGGTGTTTTTTTTATTTTACAAATTTTGTGTCCTGCCCCTCCTGCCACAGGCAGCCCGGGGCAGCTAACAACAGTGATAAATATAAAATACAATAAAAAAATTAAAATATATCCCCCAATAGAATAACAATACTAAAAACACAGAAAAACCCCCACTCCACCCACCTCAATCCTCCACCCCCATCCAACCCATCACCCCTCTCCCTTGCCAAATGCCTGACAGAACAGCCAGGTCTTACAATTCCTACAAAACGTCGAGAGATCCGGGGTCAGATGAGCCCCCACCGGGAGGGAATTCCAGAGGCGCAGCATGGTCACTGAGAACGCCCTATCCTGCGTGGCCCCCCGGAAACCTGAGGGACCTCCAACACGGCACCCCCGCATGACTGCAGGGGCTGGTCTAGAACCCAGGGAGTGAGGCCATCTCACAAGTAGGCAGGGTCCAGGCCGTGTAGGGCTTTATAGCTCAAAACCAATACTTTGAATCGAGCCCGGAAGACTATTGGCAGCCAAGTGCAGAGATCGGAGCACTGGTGTAATTTGCTCCTGGTGACCCAGCCCCACCAAGAGCTGGGCCACTGCATTCTACACCAGCTGCAGTTTCCGAGCCGTCACCATAGGTAGCCCCACGTAGAGCGCGTTACAGTAGTCTAACCGAGAGGTAATAAAAGCATGGATGATTGTGGCCAGGTCCGGAACTGAAACCAGCGGCTGAAGCCGCCGCACCAGATGTAACTAGCGGAAGGCACTCATCGCCACAGCCTCCACCTGGAGATCCAGATGGAGCTGCGCATCGAGGAGCACCCCCAAGTTCCGCACCTGGGAAGTCAATGGAGGACAGATCCCATCAATCGAGGGAGCCGTCACATCCACTTGCCCACTAACATCACCTCCATCTTGTTAGGATTCAGTCGCAGTTGATTAGCCCTCATCCAGTCCCCCACAGCTGTCAGACACCGGGTAAGCACTGAGACAGCCGGGCCTGGGTCAGTTGAAAATGAGAGGTACAGTTGGGTGTCATCCGCATACTGATGACACCTCACCCTGTATCCCGATCACCTTGCTGAGAGGCTGCATATACACGTTGAACAGGAGAGGGGACAATACAGAACCCTGCGGGACCCCACACAGGAGGTCTCGGTATGATGAAAAACAGTCACTGAGTACTACCTGCTGAGTTCTCCCAGTCAGGAACGAGCAGAACCATTCAAGAACGATCCCGCCCATCCCCACACTATCCTGCAGGCGTGTCACCAACATCTCGTGGTCAACGGTATCAGATGCAGTCGAGAGATCTAACAGGACCTATAGGGTTGAGCGACCCTGGTCCTTTTCACAGCAGAGATCATCTACCAAAGCCACAAGTGCTGTCTCAGTGCCATGACCCGGACAAAAGCCAGAATGAGAAGGATCAAGATAACTGACGCAGTCAAGATGCCCCTGGAGCTGCTGAGCCACAACCCGTTCAATAACCTTCCCTAAAAAGGGAAGGTTAGAGGCCGAATACTGGCAGGGGAGTCAGCGTCAAGCGATTGTTTCTTGAGCAGAGGTCGCACCACCGCCTCTTTGAGACAGCTTGGCACTCTGCCTCCCACAGGGAGACGTTGATCACCTCGGCTAGCAACGGCCCCATTGTCTCCTGGCAGCTCTTAACCAGCCAGGACGGGCACGAATCTAATTCACAAGAAGTGGCTTCCCCCATGCCTGGAACTCCCTCCCTGTCCACATCTGCCTTTCCCCCTCCCTTCATACCTTCAAATCTCTCCTTAAAACTAACCTCTTTCACTCTGCTCTGTCTGACTCTTTATCCTGCTGAGCCACTATTTCCTATACCTATGGTCTGTTTACCCTTATCCTTGCCACATGGACCTGCCTGCTGTCATTCTCATCGTAACCAAGCCAAGTACGTGCACTTGAGACCTCGCATCTTCATGAATGTTAGACCCCTTGTCTCTCCCTCTGTTCCCCTTCCTAAGTCTCTCCCCCAGCTCCTGTCTCTCAGATTGTACGCCCTAGGGGCAGGGATCGTGTCTATTTTATTACTTTGTAAAGTGCCAGGTACACTGCTCGCACTATATAAATGTTTGTTAATAATAATAATAATAATAATAATAATAATAATAATTAATAACTGCCCCAAGCACCTCCACCACGTCAGCAGGTGTCACCGACTGAAAGTGATCCCATAAAATCGGACAAGCCGGGGTTTCTACAACCTCTACATCCTCCACTGTATTAAGTGCGGCATCGAGGTCTTGGTGAATACGAGCGATTTTCTCTGCAAAGTAATCCGCAAAAAGGTCACAGCGGTCAATTATGACTCAACCCCAGGCCGGGTATACAATGGGGCCATGTCTGGCCGGGGTGGTCAACGCCTCTCTACGGGAGGGCAGAGTGCCAAGCTGTCTCAAAGAGGCGGTGGTACAGTCTCTGCTCAAGAAACCATTGCTTGACGTTGACTCCCCTGCCAACTATCGGCCTGTCTCTAACCTTCCCTTTTTAGGGAAGGTTATTGAATGGGTAGTGGCTCAGCAGTTCCAAGAGCATCCTGATCGTGTCAGTTATCTGGATCCCTCTCAGTCTGGCTTTCGTCCAGGGCATGGCACTGAGACAGCATTGGTAGCTTTGGTCGATGATCTTCACCATGAAAAGGACCCTTTTAGTCCTGTTAGATCTGTTGGCTGCATTTGATACTGTTGCCCATGAGATGTTGGTGACGTGCCTGCGGGACAGTGTGTGGGTGGGCGGGATCGTTCTGGAATGGTTCCGCTTATTCCTGACAGGAAGAAATCAGCAGGTGGTGCTCGGTGATCATTTTTCATCACACCCAGATCTCTTGTTTGGGGTCCTGCAGGGTTCTGTTTTGTCCCCTCTCCTGTTCAACGCGTATATGCACGAGGTGATCAGGGGGTACGGGGTGAGGTGTCATCAGTATGTGGATGACACCCAACTGTGCCTCTCATTTTCAACTGACCCAGGCCCAGCTGTCTCGGTGCTTACCCGGTGTCTGACAGCTGTGCGGGACTGGATGAGGGCTAATTGACTGCAACTGAATCCTGACAAGATTGAGGTGATGTAGTGGGTAGGTTGATGGAGATGACAGCCCCCTCAATTGAGGGGGTTTGTCCTCTGCTGACTTCCGAGGTTCAGAACCTGGGGGTGTTCCTCGATGCGCAGCTCCACCTGGATCTCCAGGTGGAGGCTGTGGTGAGGGGTGCCTTCCACCAGTTACATCTGGTGTGGTGGTTTCCGCTGTTGGGGTCGGTTTCGGATCTGGCCATGATCATCCATGCTTTTATTACCTCTTGGTTAGACTACTGTAACACGCTTTACGTGGAGCTACCTATGGTGATGGCTTGGAAGGTGAAGCTGGTGTAGAATGCGGCGGCCCAGCTCCTAGTGAGGCTGGGTCGCCAGGAGCACATTACACCAGTGCTCCAATTTCTGCACTGGCTGCTAATTATCTTCTGGGCCTGATTCAAAGTGTTGGTTTTAACCTATAAAGCTTTACACGGCCTGGGCCCTGCCTATCTGCGAGACCGCCTCACTCCCCAGGTTCTAGATTGGCCCCCTGTGGTCGGCCGGGGGCGCCATGTTGGAGGTCTCCTGGGTTTCCCGGGGGGCCACACAGGACAGGGTGTTCTCAGTGGCTGCGCCGCGCCTGTGGAACTCCCTCCCGGTGGGGGCCTGTTTGGTCCCGGATCTCCTGGCTTTCCACAAGAACTGTAAGACCTGGCTGTTCTGTCAGGCTTTTGGTGCGGGAGAGGAGTAGGGTTTGGTTGGGTGGAGGGGGTGTTGTGTTTTCCCCCCTGCTTTTGTTTATTATGTTTTAAAATGTTTTAATTGTTTTATATTATATTTTCATATTGTATTGTTGTTAGTTGCTCTGGGCTACCGTGAGGTAGGAAGAGCGGGATACAAATATGGTAAATAAATAAATAAATAAATATCCTGGGCAAAACCCCGACTGCAAGGGATCAAGAAAACTGACATGATCCAGATGCTTCTGTAACTGCCGGGCCACCGCCCGTTCAATAACCTTCCCTAAAAAAGGAAGTTAGAGACCGGCCTATAACTGGCTGGGAAGTCAATGTCAAGCGATGGTTTCTTGAGCAGGGACCACACCACCGCCTCTTTAAGGCAGCCTGGCACCCTGTCCTCCCTAAGGAAGGCACTGACCACCCCCACCAGCAACGGCACCATTGTCTCCCGGCAGGCCTTAAACAGCCAGGACGGGGACGGGTCCAGTTCACAACAGGTAGCTCTGACAGCCCCAAGAACAACTTCCGCATCGGCAGGGGTCACCAACTGAAACTGATCCCACAAACAAGGATAAGGCGGGGCCTCCATAACCTCCAATTGCCCAGCTGCAGAAAAAGCAGCATCAAAACCATGGTGAATCCGAGCGATTTTATCCGCAAAATAATCCATGAACAAGTCACAGTGGGCACTAGATGACTCTACTCCAAGGTGGAGGGAGGCCGGACTGACCAGCCTACCACCCGGAACAGCTCCGCTGGATGGGATTTAGTGGATGCTATAAGGGCGTCTTCATAGCAACGGCATAGGCTCATAAACTTGCTCTATGCTGCAACCTGTTGGCTTCAGCACGTGAACACCACTGTCGCTCCAGCCGCCTTCCCTCCTGCTTCAGTGCCCGTAGCCCCTCTGAAAACCAGGGAGGCCTGTGGTGCTGTCACCTGGGAAGCGGACTCCTCGGAGCGATCCAATCAATGGCCTCCGACAGCAAGATGTTTCATAGCTTGATGAGGCCATCGATTGGACAGGCATCCAGGTCAGAGGATATATCCCCCAAAGCCTCCCGGAACCACTCCGATTCCATCTGTCTATGGGGGCGGACCATTCAAATAGGTTCCACGCCCCTCCGGGGGCAAACGTGCGCCAGTAGAGGGGCCTGCAGGAGGTAATGGTCCATCCATGAAAAGGGCACAGCTGGTATCTCCCCCACCAATGGACTCCCCACCTCAAGGCTGGTGCAAAACACAAGGTCTAAGGTATGTCCCCCCTGGTGTGTCGGGCTGCTGACCCTCTGGGACAGGCCCATGGTTGCCATGGCCGCCATGAACTCATGCTCCACACCCCCAGGATCGGCGTCGGTGTGCTGTTGAAGTTCTCCAGGACTATCGTCCTCGGGGA
This sequence comes from Sphenodon punctatus, assembly GCA_003113815.1. Lineage (NCBI taxonomy): Eukaryota > Metazoa > Chordata > Lepidosauria > Sphenodontia > Sphenodontidae > Sphenodon > Sphenodon punctatus. The sequence continues at coordinate 1,895,007 of QEPC01014119.1, read as the reverse complement.
TCGCAACACCACTCCCGACACCAGATCCGCTAGAGCATGCAGGGATGCTGCTGTACAGGTGGGAGCACGGTATACTAGCAGCACTCCCAAACTGTCCCCTGCCACATCAAACACCAGATGGAGACCCTCAACTCCTATTATGGATTGCACTGGATACCCCAGGACAGCCCAACCTTCCCTAAATATCATAGCTACACCACCACCCTTATCCCTCTGACCGCGGTTGATGCTGTGCAGAATACTCGGCTGGAACAAGGTCAGCCAATATAGGCCCCGATTCCATGTCCAGCCAGGTTTCTGTGATGCACACGAGGTCAGCTGCATGGTCCAGGATCAATTCCTGGACCGTTATTGCTTTATTTGCTACCAACCTCGCATTCACCAGCATCAAAACCTGGTCAGGGGCCCTCTGATCAAGAACCACCTGCCCCATTGCTAGAGGGGTGGTATGGGGAACAGATATTAAACATCTCTCCCACCGCCCAGCTCGAACATACCCCCAAAAGGACCATACCACCCATGCCCCATCACGATCCCTCTGGCTGGGTTCCTCCCCCCAACCGGCCCCAGCCCTGACTCCCCTCTGGCTGCTCCATCCCCCCGGAGGGGAGGAATCCAACCCACCCATCCATTGCCCAATTGAACCTTCACCCCCCCAATTCAGTTCCCATATATCCCGCATCCCCTCTCCACCCTACTATAAAAGAAATAAAGCACCCCCATCAATCACCTCCCACACTTCCCGTTTAAAACACAAACAAATACCCCCAAATACAAATCATCCCTACAAATCTGATGCCAAACAGAGCCCCACACCCCAGCCCACCCAAGCCACACCAAGGGTCCCACCCAAGGGCCCTTTGGTGCGGCACGTAGGCGTGCGCCTGCAGCACACGCCTGCGGCCATGCCGACAAGCACGCTGCTAAGAACCCCCAATTGGGGCCGGAAGCCCCCCGGAAGCCACAGGGACGATGAAAGGTCCCACCCCCTCTCCCTCTGCCACTGGGAGGGGGGGTATGAATCCCTGTGGCCGAACTCCCAGTCCCGACAATGGGCAGGTAGGGGCCGTAACAGTGGTGTTGGGGGGGGGAGAGGAGGCGAGCCCACCTGGCTCCCAGCCCCCTGCGGTGCAGCAGCTGTGACTGTGCCGACAGGCACGCTGCTAAGAACCCCCGCTTATGGCCGTCACCCCGCCCCTGGAAGCCACAGGGACGATGAAAGGTCCCACCCCCTCTCCCTCTGTCACTGGGAGGGGGGATGAATCCCTGCAGTCGAACTCCCAGCCCATCCATGATTTGATGAGGGCGAGTCACCTGAAGTTAAATCCCGACAAGACGGAGGTGATGGTTGTGGGGAAGGCTGGGGGAGTGGTGGTCCCCATCATTGATGGGGTCCATCCTCCCCTGGTATCTCAGGTTCAGAGTCTGGGGGTGCTCTTGGACCCGTAGCTCCGCCTGGATGTCCAGGTGGCGGCTGTGGTGAAGGGGGCATTTTGCCAATTACATCTAGTGTGTTGGCTTCGGTCGTATGTCTCGGACTCGGATCTGGCCACGATCGTCCATGCTTTTATTACCTTGAGACTGGACTACTGTAACACACTCTACATGGGGCTACCCTTGGTGCTGGTTCGGAGACTGCAGCTGGTGCAGACCGCAGTGGCCCGCCTCCTAATGGGGACGGGCCATCGCAAGCACATTACATCGGTGCTTTGTTCTCTGCACTGGCTGCCGATAGTCTTCCGGGCCCAATTCAAGGTGTTGGTGCTGACCTTTAAAGCCCTAAATGGACTGGGACCAGCCTATCTGCAGGACCGCCTCACCCGCAGGATCCTGGATTGGCCCCTGCGGTCAGCTGGGGGTGCCCTCCTTGAGGTCCCCCGGGTTTCTCGGGTGTCGACCTTGCGAAGGGCGTTCTCTGTGGCCGCGCCGTGGCTGTGGAACACCCTCCTGCCAGAGGTCCACCTGATCACCGACCTCCCCTTTTTCTGTAGAAAATGTAAGACCTGGCTGTTCTGCCATGCCTTTCCCAAAGGAGATGGGGTGGGTGGGTTGGGTTAGGGGGGTAATTTGTGTTGGAAATACATTCCTTTGAATACATTCCTTTGGCTATGGGTTTTTTAACTGTATTATTGTTGTACTGTTTTAATTTGTTTTAATATGTTGTTATCCACCCCAGATTCTTTGAGCAGGAGGGGGTGGCATACAAATTTTATAACAAACAAACAAATAAAAAAGAATTGGTTAAGTTCTTGTAGAGTAGGTCCATTAACGGTTATTAGACAAGTAGGTTTAGGAGATGTAACATCTTACTATCAGGAGCTGGGAGTGAACAACAGGGGGTGTTTTAAAATGACCACCACTGGAGGGGGACGGGTCTGTGGCCGCTGAGTGGCATGGCTGCAGGGCAGCCATGCACACAACATGCGTGAGGAGCGCTTCAAATGAGCAACTCCAAGCATGGCTGCCCCATTCATGGAAGCAGCCACCCTGGTCTGTGTGGGGCACTCTGAATTTTTCAGGAATGCTCCATGCATGGCCATAAGTGACTGCTGCATGGGTCACGGGAGCGTGCCTCCCCACGCACCACTGTCACATGAGCTGTTGGGATACATGGATGGTAGGGGGCCATGTGTGGATGTGTCTCATTTAAAAACAGCCAGGGAACTGATTGCTCACTGGGACCTGTTCGTATGTCTCTCAAGCAACTGAGATTGGGTCACCTTTGGAGACAGGATGCTGGGCTCAATGGACTATTGGTCTGCCCCAGTATGGCACTAACTATGGTCCTTTTTAAATGGGCTGTGGTGGTGGTGGTGTGGTCAGTGTGCATGCTGATGTGGGGCGGTGGGTGGGGATGGGTTTACATGGGCGCACATCCATCCTCCACCCATCCCCGCGCATTCCCACGCATGGAGCAACCTGTCTTCTCGCTGCTTGCTCCATGAGTGGGTGATGGGTGGAAGTGGGTGGGTGTGTTCTGTGGGAGCATGCACGCCCACCCACTCACCTGCCGCGGTGTGTACACGTGTGGCACCCACGCATGCACACCCAGATTCCTGGGTGTACATGCATGGGTGCTGCCCATGTAAAAAGGGCCAAAGTTCTTAAGAAGTAACTAAAACAGAGTTATCAGATAAACATAGTAACTAAAGTTATCAAAACAAAAGGTACTTACCAAATAAATGAAGTAACTGAAACATTGAAATGAAGTTATCAAATACAATTACTGAAGCAAACTGAAATAAATGTTCTTTCCCATACATGAAATGGGAAACAAATAGTCCTTCATATCTGCTTTGTTAAAATGGGTGTGAATTACTTAATTCATCGAATTCAGTATTCAAAATGGATATTCAGTTCTGCTCTACTTGTTAGTTACAGGGTTGGTCTTTTTTGGATGAAATCTTGTCTCCAATGAAGATAGTATATAAGAACATAACAGCTGCTATCAGACCAGTTGTCTACCTAGCACAATATCCTGCTTCTGAAAGTGGCCAGTACCAGGTGGCTCACAGGAAGCATAGAAGAAACAGGCCATTTATAGAATGATCCATTTTTTGTTACTCGTTCCCAGCTTCCAGCCATCAGAGGTCTGGGGACGCACTAAGCAAAAGATCGCATCTGCCTGATTGAGCTGACTAATAGCCATTGATGAACCTATATCCTCAATCAACTTTTCTAACCATTTAAAAAACCCTATTTCTATAGTTTATTTTTATAACAACCCATGGCAATGAGTTCCACTGGTTCATGGTGCATGTGTGAAAATTACGGTTTGGGTTTTTTAATCTGCTGCAGGATAATTTATTAGGTGTCCTTTAAATGGCATGGTCTTCATTCACAGTATTTCTGTTCTTTTATAGAAGAACCTTAATCAGCCTTATTATGTTAGAAGATGAAGAAGAAAATAAATATATAGTGACAGCAAAAAGAGAAAGTAAACCTTAAAATGCTGTAGGAGATAGGGGTGTGTATGTCATTTTTCTTATTACAATAACAAAAATTGTTGTTTTCATTATCATTATTGCAATAATGAAAATGACAAATACAAATAACAAAAATAAAAATGACATTTTGTTTTTGAAATAAAGGGAAAACACTGAAAAACATATTTCTGACTGTAACTTTTTTGTTTCTTATTCAATTCTGATGAAACTTGGGGTGATTTTACCCCCAATGGAGGGCACTATGTGTACCAATTGTCAAAACGATTAGATAAAGGAAACTGATTTTAAAAGCAATTGAATGTTGTGATTTTAAGAAAAGCTCCATACACACTCATGGCTACAACTTCTTTATCTTCCATCCAATTTGCATGAATCCTGTGAATATTATGTCCCTCCACAAGCTTAACACTCCTGCCAATGTTCAGAAAGCTTGGATAAAGGGCCCTGATGGTATAAGACATTAACTTGAAAATACATTTCCAGCTGTAATACATTTCCCGTTTAAAGGACATTTGGCAGGAATATATAACATACCTTCCCTGTCATCTCTACCGAGCTACAGGACAATGTGATAAAGGGACCCAATTTTATAAGCAATTGATGTTGTTCCCTTGAAGACCATTATACAGATAAATAGCAGCACATGCAGTGCCAGTCAGAGGCAGGCACCTGGCACGGCAGGGGGAGGAAGGCTATAGGAGGGAGAATGTGGAGCAACCCAAAATACTGACAGACACATTCACTGGCCAGTTACTGCATGCTTCCAGCTTTACAGGACCAATTGGTAGCGCTTTGAGGCAGACATAGGGGGAGGCCCTCAGGGGAGCATAGAAGGGACATAACTGGGACATTGGGGATAGCATCCCAGAAATCAGGAGACTTATTTTACACATCCAGGCTGGCCAGTTATCATCACAATCACATCCTGCAGCACTGTGACAGAGGACATAAGAGAATCTCTATTGGCTCTTTCCTAAACAGATGTTTCTGACTTTCCAGTAACAAGTGGGGAAGAGATGTTGGGATGGCCACAGCACAGAATGAGGCTATTTGGTTGACATTTCTGCTTGCTAATTGGCAACACAAACCGATCTTATACCACAGTGTCACATAGGAGAATCCCTGGCATAGACTCCTTCTGTGCATAAGCTGTGCAGGCATATAGAATTGGGACCCTTTATCACATATTTATGATATCTGGCAGAGATGATTGTGAAAGTGTGATATATAGCCCTGCCAAATTTCATGTACACTTGTTGGATTACAAATATGTTCCAGTCAGACATACATTTATAAGTGAATTGCTTATACCATCAGGACTCTTTATCCGATCAGTATTAAAGTTGGCAGAGATAGTAAATATGGGAAGCAGTGTAAACTTGCCAAGTTTCATCTACATTAAGTGTGAGACAAAGAAGTTACAGCTAAGAATGTATATGAAGATTTTTGTAAAATAATATAATTCAACTGTTTATAAAATTGGATTCCTTTATCCAATCGTTTTGTAATTGGGTACACTTAATGCCTTCCATTGGAGGTATAATCCCTACAAGGTTCAGCCAAATATAATGAAAAAAAAAATGTTACAGCTGAAAATGTGTTTTCTATTGAAACCAATGGAAAACAAAAATGAAAGCAAAAATGAAAACGGAAATTTATTTATTTATTTATTTAATTGATTTATATCCCGCCCCTCCTGGAACAGCTTGGGGTGGCTAACAATTTAAAACATAAATATACAATCGTATAAAATTTAAAACAATCATAATAATATTAAAACAGGGTTAGACACACAATAAAACAATAAATAAGGGTAGGAGGAGATTAAAACCCCCAACCCCCCTCCCCAAAGGTCTGGGCGAACAGCCAGGTTTTACAAACTCGCTGGAATGTTAAAAGGTTTGGGGCTAGGCTTACTTCCTCCAGGAGGGAATTCCAAAGGCGCGGCCTGGTTACCGAGAATGTCCTCTCCATTGTGGCCCTGCACTTAACACAGGGAACCTCCAAGAAGGCACCCCCGGCAGATTGAAGGAGCCGCTCTGGGGCACGGAGGGCGAGGCAGTCCCTGAGGTATGAGGGGCCCAGACCGTAAAGGGCCTTATAGATCAATACCAATACCTTGAACCTGACTCGGCACGCTTATTGGCAACCAGTGCAGAGTCCGGAGCACAGGTGTTATGTGATCCTGGCGACCCGTCCCTGACAGGAGCCGGGCCGCCACATTCTGCGCTAGCTGCAGCCTCCGAACCAGGAACAAGGGCAGCCCCACGTAGAGCGCATTGCAGTAAGTCCAGCCTCTAGGTAACGAAGGCATGGATGAGGGAGTCCAGGTCCGGGCCAGAGATGTACGGGCACAGCCTCTGCACCAGATATAACTGGCGGAAGGCAGCCTTTGCCAACACCTCCACCTGTCGATCCAGGCGGAGATCTGTGTCCAATATCACCCCCAGACTCCGAACCTGCAGAGCTATAGGAGGACGAACCACCCCCCAATCAGGGGGACCAACACCTCCCTCGGTCTCCCCACCACCATCACCTCCATCTTATCGGGGTTGAGCTTCAGTCTGCTCTGACACATCCATTCCGCCATGACCTCCAGACACTGGGATAGCAACGAGACCGCAGGGTCTGGGTCAGCTGAACAATAGAGGTACAGCTGAGTATCATCAGCATATTGGTGACATCGCACCCCGAACCCTCTCACGACCTCCCCCAAGGGCTGCATATAAACATTAAATAATTTGATATTTATGAAAATGAAAATGACAGATTTAAATTACAAACATGAAAAATGAAAACAACATGGGCCCCTGGTGCACAACTCTAGAAGGAGATTGTCAGATCTCAAAAATGGTAGCATTAGGAGCGTGAGTATAGGAAAACCAAGGACTGGTGAGGTTGCAGCTCATCTGCATACGCTCCCAGCATCCTCGGCTGTCATCGCTCGAGGACCACCACGACTCTCCTGGGGCTTGGCCTTCCTGCCGCCCCAAGCTCCACCGACCAGCGGGCCAAGGACTGGTGAGGTTGCAGCTCGTCT
>QEPC01014119.1:1872919-1887901 GCA_003113815.1 Sphenodon punctatus | reverse complement strand
CTTAACACTCCTGCCAATGTTCAGAAAGCTTGGATAAAGGGCCCTGATGGTATAAGACATTAACTTGAAAATACATTTCCAGCTGTAATACATTTCCCGTTTAAAGGACATTTGGCAGGAATATATAACATACCTTCCCTGTCATCTCTACCGAGCTACAGGACAATGTGATAAAGGGACCCAATTTTATAAGCAATTGATGTTGTTCCCTTGAAGACCATTATACAGATAAATAGCAGCACATGCAGTGCCAGTCAGAGGCAGGCACCTGGCACGGCAGGGGGAGGAAGGCTATAGGAGGGAGAATGTGGAGCAACCCAAAATACTGACAGACACATTCACTGGCCAGTTACTGCATGCTTCCAGCTTTACAGGACCAATTGGTAGCGCTTTGAGGCAGACATAGGGGGAGGCCCTCAGGGGAGCATAGAAGGGACATAACTGGGACATTGGGGATAGCATCCCAGAAATCAGGAGACTTATTTTACACATCCAGGCTGGCCAGTTATCATCACAATCACATCCTGCAGCACTGTGACAGAGGACATAAGAGAATCTCTATTGGCTCTTTCCTAAACAGATGTTTCTGACTTTCCAGTAACAAGTGGGGAAGAGATGTTGGGATGGCCACAGCACAGAATGAGGCTATTTGGTTGACATTTCTGCTTGCTAATTGGCAACACAAACCGATCTTATACCACAGTGTCACATAGGAGAATCCCTGGCATAGACTCCTTCTGTGCATAAGCTGTGCAGGCATATAGAATTGGGACCCTTTATCACATATTTATGATATCTGGCAGAGATGATTGTGAAAGTGTGATATATAGCCCTGCCAAATTTCATGTACACTTGTTGGATTACAAATATGTTCCAGTCAGACATACATTTATAAGTGAATTGCTTATACCATCAGGACTCTTTATCCGATCAGTATTAAAGTTGGCAGAGATAGTAAATATGGGAAGCAGTGTAAACTTGCCAAGTTTCATCTACATTAAGTGTGAGACAAAGAAGTTACAGCTAAGAATGTATATGAAGATTTTTGTAAAATAATATAATTCAACTGTTTATAAAATTGGATTCCTTTATCCAATCGTTTTGTAATTGGGTACACTTAATGCCTTCCATTGGAGGTATAATCCCTACAAGGTTCAGCCAAATATAATGAAAAAAAAAATGTTACAGCTGAAAATGTGTTTTCTATTGAAACCAATGGAAAACAAAAATGAAAGCAAAAATGAAAACGGAAATTTATTTATTTATTTATTTAATTGATTTATATCCCGCCCCTCCTGGAACAGCTTGGGGTGGCTAACAATTTAAAACATAAATATACAATCGTATAAAATTTAAAACAATCATAATAATATTAAAACAGGGTTAGACACACAATAAAACAATAAATAAGGGTAGGAGGAGATTAAAACCCCCAACCCCCCTCCCCAAAGGTCTGGGCGAACAGCCAGGTTTTACAAACTCGCTGGAATGTTAAAAGGTTTGGGGCTAGGCTTACTTCCTCCAGGAGGGAATTCCAAAGGCGCGGCCTGGTTACCGAGAATGTCCTCTCCATTGTGGCCCTGCACTTAACACAGGGAACCTCCAAGAAGGCACCCCCGGCAGATTGAAGGAGCCGCTCTGGGGCACGGAGGGCGAGGCAGTCCCTGAGGTATGAGGGGCCCAGACCGTAAAGGGCCTTATAGATCAATACCAATACCTTGAACCTGACTCGGCACGCTTATTGGCAACCAGTGCAGAGTCCGGAGCACAGGTGTTATGTGATCCTGGCGACCCGTCCCTGACAGGAGCCGGGCCGCCACATTCTGCGCTAGCTGCAGCCTCCGAACCAGGAACAAGGGCAGCCCCACGTAGAGCGCATTGCAGTAAGTCCAGCCTCTAGGTAACGAAGGCATGGATGAGGGAGTCCAGGTCCGGGCCAGAGATGTACGGGCACAGCCTCTGCACCAGATATAACTGGCGGAAGGCAGCCTTTGCCAACACCTCCACCTGTCGATCCAGGTGGAGATCTGTGTCCAATATCACCCCCAGACTCCGAACCTGCAGAGCTATAGGAGGACGAACCACCCCCCAATCAGGGGGACCAACACCTCCCTCGGTCTCCCCACCACCATCACCTCCATCTTATCGGGGTTGAGCTTCAGTCTGCTCTGACACATCCATTCCGCCATGACCTCCAGACACTGGGATAGCAACGAGACCGCAGGGTCTGGGTCAGCTGAACAATAGAGGTACAGCTGAGTATCATCAGCATATTGGTGACATCGCACCCCGAACCCTCTCACGACCTCCCCCAAGGGCTGCATATAAACATTAAATAATTTGATATTTATGAAAATGAAAATGACAGATTTAAATTACAAACATGAAAAATGAAAACAACATGGGCCCCTGGTGCACAACTCTAGAAGGAGATTGTCAGATCTCAAAAATGGTAGCATTAGGAGCGTGAGTATAGGAAAACCAAGGACTGGTGAGGTTGCAGCTCATCTGCATACGCTCCCAGCATCCTCGGCTGTCATCGCTCGAGGACCACCACGACTCTCCTGGGGCTTGGCCTTCCTGCCGCCCCAAGCTCCACCGACCAGCGGGCCAAGGACTGGTGAGGTTGCAGCTCGTCTGCATACGCTCCCAGCATCCTCGGCTGTCATCGCTCGAGGACACCACGACTCTCCTGGGGCTTGGCCTTCCTGCCGCCCCAAGCTCCACCGACCAGCGGGCCTAAAGGCGCGCGCCTTACAGGTACTTTTCTCCATTTCTTTTCTACTGTACTTCCCCCTCCTATCTTACTCACTAACATGTCTGCCCTATTTTCTCGCCTTTTCTTTCCCTCCTCTCCTTCTCCTCTTCCTGTCCATCTTTTTCTTCCTCTACTTTTCTCCTCCCAGCTTCTTCCTCCCCCCAACCGATCACCACTCTCTAACCTCCCCCATACATCCTTTGCTCCCTTGGCTACTTTCTCTCATTGCTCCCCTTCCACTCCTGTCTCTAGCCTTCCTCGATGCTCCCCTTCTCCCAATCTTATCCCTATTCCTCCTGTCTCTAGCCTACCACGACGCTCCCCTTCTCCCAATCTTATCCCTATTCCTTGCCTCCCCCCTCATCAACTACCATTTTTCTGCTCCCTCTGGAACTGTCGCTCATCTATCAGTAAAGCTCCCTATATCCATGATCTTTTCCTCTCTCGCTCCCTCCAGCTCCTTGCCCTTACTGAAACTTGGATCACTCCCTCGGACTCTGTCACGCCTGCTACCCTCTCCTGTGGGGGTCTCTCCTTCTCTCACCAACCCCGCCCTGAAGGACGGGGTGGTGGGGTGGGCCTCCTTCTTGCTAAATCCTGTCAGTTCCAACCAATTTCTCCTCCCCCCTCTCTCTCCTTCCATACCTTTGAGGCTCACTCCGTGCGCCTCTACTCCCCCCTCCATCTACGTGTTGCTGTCATCTACCGTCCCCCTGGTCCTCTCTCTTCCTTTCTTTCTGACTTTGAGTCCTGGCTCACTTTCTTCCTCTCTGTTGATATCCCCACTCTCATCCTTGGTGACTTCAACATTCATGTTGATGACCCATCTCAGCCCTCAGTCTCTCGCTTCCTCTCCCTAGCCTCCTCCTTCAACCTCCACCTTTGGACCAACTCCCCCACCCATACTAATGGCCATTCTCTTGATCTTGTCCTCTCTAGAAACTGCTCTGTCGCTGATCTCTCCTTCGATCCTCATCCTATATCAGACCACTTCCTTGCCTCTTTCAACATTTCCCACTGTCCCCCCTCCTCTTCCCCTTCTCTACGCCCCTTCCGTGACCTTCAAGCTATTGATCCCCTGGACTTTGCCTCCTCTCTCTCTCCCCTTCTTCCTACAGTCTTCTCTTCCTCCTCCCCTGACTCCGCTGTCTCTGCTCTCAACGCCTCTCTCTCCTCCACACTTGACTCCCATGCCCCTCTCTCTTCCCGCCCTGCCTTCTCCCACAACCCCCGTCCTTGGCTCACCCCTAGTATCCGCCACCTCCGTTCTTGCACTCGTGCTGCTGAACGACTCTGGCGCAAATCCCATTCTCACGCTGACTTCCTTCACTTCAAATTCTGTCTCTCCACCCTTACTTCTGCTATCTCCCTTGCTAGACAACACTACTATGCCTCCCGCATTGAGTCCTGTTCTCGGGACCCTCGCCGCCTGTTCTCTACCTTTGACTCCCTCCTCAAGCCTCCCTGTCCTCCCCCTCCTTCTTCCCTTTCTGCTCAGGATCTTGCCTCCTTCTTCACCTCCAAGATAGACAAGATCCGCCTCGACATCGCTTCCCACTCCTCTCTTCCCACTCCCACCCCTCTCCCTCCTCCCCCTCCTTCTCTCATGTCCTCCTTCTCCCCTGCCTCCCTTAAGGAAATCTCCTCTCTGCTCTCCTCCTCCAACCCTTCCACTTGCCCCCTTGATCCCATTCCTTCCCGCCTCCTCACCTCCATTACTCCCACTGTCGCCCCTTCCTTCCTGCACATCATCAACCTCTCCCTCTCTACTGGCTCTTTCCCTTCTGCCTTCAAACATGCCACAGTCTCTCCTATTCTCAAAAAGTCCACTCTTGACCCCTCTGACCCTTCTAGCTATCGTCCTGTCTCACTCCTTCCTTTTGCTTCCAAGCTGCTTGAACGTGTTGTCTACTCCCGCTGCCTTGACTTCCTATCCTCCAACTCCTCCCTTGACCCCCTCCAATCTGGCTTCCGCCCCCTTCATTCTACTGAAACTGCTCTCGCTAAGATCACCAATGATCTTCTGGTGGCTAAATCTAAACGTCTCTATTCCATTCTTGTCCTCCTTGATCTCTCTGCTGCCTTCGATACTGTTGACCACTCACTCTTGCTGGATTCCCTTCACTCCCTTGGCTTTTGTGGCTCTGTCCATAACTGGTTCTCCTCCTACCTCTCTGACCGCTCCTTTAATGTGTCTCTCTCCAACTCCGCCTCCTCCTCCTTCCCCCTCTCAGTTGGTGTTCCTCAAGGCTCTGTTCTTGGCCCTCTCCTCTTCTCGATCTATACCTCATCCTTAGGCAAACTCATTGCCTCCCATGGCTTCCAATACCACCTCTATGCTGATGACACTCAACTCTATCTCTCTACTCCCTCTCTCTCTCCCTCTGTTCAAGCTCGTCTCATCAACTGTCTCTCTGACATCTCTACCTGGATGTCTCAACGTCAACTCAAACTCAACATGGCTAAAACTGAACTCCTTATCTTCCCCCCTCATCCTTCCTCTCCTTCCTCACTGTCAATAACTATTGATGGAGTCACCATCCTGCCTGTCCCCCAAGCCCGTAGCCTAGGCTTCATCTTTGACTCAGCCCTTTCTTTTAAACCCTACATTGACTCTGTTGCTAAATCCTGTCGCTTCTCCCTCCATAACATTGCTAAGATTCGCCCTTTTCTCTCTGTCTCGTCTGCCAAAACTCTTGTTCATGCTCTGGTCATCTCTCGCCTCGATTACTGTAACCTCCTTCTCACTGGCCTTCCCCGGTCTCACCTTTCTCCCCTCATCTCTGTCCAAAACTCTGCTGCCAGGGTCATCTACCTCGCCAGTCGCTTCGACCATGTGCAGCCCCTCCTCTCTTCGCTTCACTGGCTTCCCCTTCCTGAACGAATCCTGCACAAGCTCCTAGTCTTCACCTATAAAGCTCTTCACAACCTTGCTCCCCCCTACCTCTCTGCACTTATCGCCCTCCATACTCCAGCCCGTGCACTTCGCTCCTCCTCTGTCCCTTCTCTCACCCTTCCACGCCTTCCCTGCTCCCCTAAGCGCCTTCGTCCCTTCTCACTTGCTGCCCCCCATGCCTGGAACTCCCTCCCTGTCCACATCCGCCTTGCCCCCTCCCTTCATACCTTCAAATCTCTCCTTAAAACTCACCTCTTTCGCTCTGCTCTGTCTGACTCTTTATCCTGCTGAGCCACTATTCCTATACCTACGATCGGTTTACCCTTATCCTTGCAACATGGACCTGCCTGCTGTCATTCTCATCGTAACCAAGCCAAGTACGTGCACTTGAGACCTCGCATCTTCATGAATGTTAGACCCCTTGTCTCTCCCTCTGTTCCCCTTCCTAAGTCTCTCCCCCAGCTCCTGTCTCTCAGATTGTAAGCCCTAGGGGCAGGGACCGTGTCTATTTTATTACTTTGTAAAGTGCCAGGTACACTGCTGGCGCTATATAAATGTTTGTTAATAATAATAATAATAATACTGCAGCCTGCCCACTCTTCAATGTGCACTTATTCTGTTTTGGGTCCAGTATACTCTGGTAGAGACTGCTGCTTATTGGTTAATAAAGTGTAACTTTGTTTGCCAACTAACCTTAATGACTACATTAAGAATTAGTTATTTTATTTACTAAAAAAAGAAGGGAATTCTTAAGCTATTGAAAATCTTGCAATCCTGCTTATGCGTGGCTTCAGATTTTAGAGGTTGATCTTTATAAATAGCATGCAGAGATTGAACACACCCATCAGGCTGCATAAAGAACTAGTGAAACAATAAAGCTACATCTGGGAAAGTCAAAGACTGAAGAACAAAGCTCTGGCTCTCCCGACTGCAAGTTAGAGCAGTTCCCAGATGCGTATCATGTATCTTAATTTCTGGAATTCCCTTTTAGTTGTTTCTGCTTTGGAAACCCTTGGTCAGTGAATGCCTGTTTTCTGACAAATGAATCATGTTTGAGTATCTACCCTAATGAACTCCTTAGTAACACAAGGAATTGTTTCTCCAGTTTTATCTAGGAAAATAGTGTACAGACTTACTCATAGTACTGCTAAGTAGCATTAATAGAAAGCTCATGTAATATATATAATGGATCATCCTCTCTTTGGACTTGTCATATCATGAGACAAGTTCTCCTTAACATGGCTGCTTGGAACTGTGGCCAATTTCGCAGGGCTTAGTTCTATCTTGTCATTTATAATCTCTCTATCTATACTCTTTTTCAAAACCCATCCAAATGTATATGAACTACTCTATATGTAATGCATCTAGGGCTTCATCTCGCCACCAGGCTGTAGAGAGTGAACTCACACGTAACCCTGCTAAACTCCAATGTCTGCAGGGCCCTGGAAGATGTATAAACAGCCCTGGATGATCCCTGGATCAATGTTGCATGTGAGTAAGGCATGCTGATTTCCAGCCTTGCTTTAAACTCTGATCTGATGTTTACATGTGACCCTAACTCTAAACTTACATGTAAACATCAGATCACAGTTTAAAGTAGGGCTGGAAACTGGAGAGCCTCACTCACACACAACAGTGATCCGGGGATCATCTGGGGCTGTTTATATAGCTTCCGGGGAGCCTTGGACATTGGATTTTAGCAGAATTACATGGGAATTCACCCAAATTTGGGGCACTAGTACACTCTGATAGCTGGAGGCCACCTACCTCCCATTCTCTCCCCTCCCCAACTGCTTAATGTCTAGCCAAGCCAATTTCTGGAGATACAAATGCCTTAGTCACACACAAGCTAGCTGCAGTCCTCTCCCAATTGCCCATTATGTCAACCTTTACTAAAGAAATGTTTGTAGTTTGGGGGGCTTCTCAAACTAAAGGCTCGATACAATTGTATTCCCATCCCACTCCCAACCTCCAATTTGTCAGGCCTATTCAGCTGTGCAGTACAGCACACAAGCGGAATACTGAGGGGTATTTCCTTCATAGCGTGTATATGCAGCCTTTGGGCGAGGTCGTGAGAGGGTTCGGCATACAACGTCATCAGTGCGCCGATGATACACAGCTCTAACTCTCTTTTTCAGCAGACCCAGACCCGGCAGTCTTGGCAGCTGTGGGAGACTGGATGAGGGCGAGTCGTCTGAGGCTGAATCCCGGAGGTGATGTTGGTGGGTAGGGCTGGGGGTGTCATGGCCCCTGTCACTGATGGTGTCTGCCCTCCCATAGCCACCCAGGTCCGTAGTTTGGGGGTGCTCCTTGACTCACAGCTCTGCCTGAATTCTCAAGTGGCGGCTGTGGCGAGGAGCGCCTTTTGCCAGTTACATCTGGTGTGATGGCTGCGGCCGTATGTTTCAGACTCTGATCTGGCCACCATCATCCATGCCTTCATCACCTCTAGACTGGACTACTGTAGCACACTCTACTGTAATGAACTCTACGTGGGGCTACCCTTGGTGACTGGGTGGCACATATCCTTATGGGGCCAGGCCGTCGTGAGCACATTGCACCAGTGCTCCATTCTCTGCACTGGCTGCCTATTGTCTTCCGGGCCTGATTCAAGGTGTTGGTGTTGACCTATAAAGCCCTAAACAGCCTGGGCCCTACTTAACTGCAGGACCGCCTTGTGCCCCGGACTGTGGTGCAGCCCCTGCGGTCAACTGGGGACGCCCGACTCAAAGTCCTCCGGGTTTCCCGGGTGGCAACAATGGGGAGGGCGTTCTCGGTGGCTACTCCTAAGCTGTGGAATTCCCTCCCAATGGAGACCCGCCTAGCTCTGGACCTCCCTTCTTTCTGAAGACAATGTAAGACCTGACTGTTCTGCTAGGCTGTGATTTGTTTGTGGACTTTTTTGCAGATAAAATAGCTCAAATCCACTACAGTTTTGACGCAACATTTTTAGCAGTAGGTGAGCCAGAGGCAGTAGAAACCCCTTCTTGTCCTGTTTTGTGGGATGAATTTCGGGATGTATTGCCCTTGGATGTACGGGATGCTCTTGGGACTGTCCGAGCCACTTATAGTGAATTAGATCCATGCCTGCCCTGGCTGGTTAAGGCTAGCCAGGAGACACTAGAATCACTGGTGGCCAGAATAGTCAATGCCTCCCTCGGGGAGGGCAGGGTGACGTACTGTCTCCTGGTGGCTGTGGTGCAGCCCCTGCTCAAGAAACCATCATTGGACGTCAGCATCTTGGCCAGTTATTGGCCACTCTCTAACTTTCCCTTTTTAGGGAAGGTTATTGAATGGGTGGTGGTTCGACAGCTTCAGGGGCATCTGGACTGGATCAATTTTCTTGATCCCTCGCAGTCTTTTGTCTGAGTTATGGCGTGGAGACTGCGCTTGTGGCCTTGGTAGATGACCTCGCCTGTGAGTTGGACCAGGGTCATTCCACCCTGTTGATTCTGTTAGATCTCTCGGCTGCATTTGATACCGTTCACCATGAGCTGCTGGTGATTCGGCTGCGGTACGAGGCAGGGATTAACGGGACTGTTCTTGAATGGTTCCGCTCTTTCCTGACTGGGAGAACCCAACGTGTTGTGCTGGGTGATTTTTCATCTTCTCCCAGGGGCCTTACATGTGGGGTCCCTCAGGGTTCTATATTATCCACTCTCTTGTTCAGTGTGTATATGCAACCTTTGGGGGAGGTTGTCAGGGAGTTTGGTGTAAGGTGTCATCAATATGCTGACACCCAGCTATATCTCTCAGTTTCATCTGACCCAGGTCCGGCAGTCTCGGTGCTTACCCGGTGTCTGTCAGCTGTGGGGGATTGGATGAGGGCGAGCAGCCTGAAGTTGAATCCCGATAAGATGAAGGTGATGGTTGTGGGGAAGGATGAGGGAGTGGTGGTCCCCATCATTGATGGGGTCTGTCCTCCCCTGGTATCTCAAGTCCATAGTCTTGGAGTGCTCCTGGATCTGCAGCTCCACCTGGATGTCCCGGTGGCAGCTGTGGTGAAGGGGGCATCCCACCAGTTACATCTGGTATGTTAGCTTAGACCGTATGTCTTGGATTCGGATCTGGCCACAATCATCCATGTTTTATTACCTCGAGACTGGACTACTGTAACACACTCTATGTGGGGCTACCCTTGGTGCTGGTTTGGAGACCGCAGCTGGTGCAGAATGTGGCAGCCCATCTCCTGAAGGGGACGGGCCAATGCGAGCACATTACACCGGTGCTTCGCTCTCTGCACTGGTTTCTGATAGTCTTCCGGGTCCAATTCAAGGTGTTGGTGTTGACCTTTAAAGTCCTAAACAGCCTGAGCCCCACCTACCTGCAGGACCGCCTCACCCTCTGGATTCTGGATCGGCCCCTGCGGTCAGCCAGGGGCACCGTCCTTGAGGTCCCCCAGTTTTCCCGGGTGTCGATCATGAGGAGGGCACTTTCTGTGGCTGCACCACGGCTGTGGAACTCCCTCCCATTGGAGGTCCGCTTGACCACCAACCTCCCCTCTTTCCGTAGACAGTGTAAGACCTGGCTGTTCCGCCGGGCCTTTACTGAGGGAGATGGGGTGGGTGGGGTGGGTTAGGGAGAGTTTGGGTATGAGTTATTTTAATCTGGGGATTTGATGTTGTTTTAATTGTATTTTAGTTATGCATTTTAAAATGTTGTTAGCTGCTCTGAGATGCTTATAGCAGGAGGGAGCAGCATATACATTTTAACAATAAATAAATAAAATAAAATATGCAAATAAGTCTAATCTCAGAGGCCAAAAAAAGCCTTTACAAAGAACAAATGTTTAAGGGTCAAAATGAAGTGTTAGCTCTAACTACTGCAAATGTGGAATGTGTTCGGATGCAACAAGAACCACCAGCAGACCTCCAGAGCAGCACCTCGGGGTTGCTGCGCAGTGGCATTTTTTATGTCTAGGGTAATCTAGAGGTGATCGATAGTAGAAGTATGCTGGGTATTTTCAGTGAGGCCTTTGTGATAGGTCACTCACTGCAGGGTGGTAATGCAGTATGCCCTTTTGAATGTAGTGAAAAACACCTCCACCACATGGTAACCTGTGGTATTGCTGCAGAGTCTGGGCGGGTTTCTCTGACATCAGAGCCCACTGTTGATGTTCTCATCTTGTGGAGGTTTTTACCTCATCGACTTTACTTTGAGTATTGGGTTTGGAGGAATCAGGCAATTCAAAGCCAAACTTAGTTTCTTTTTTACCTGAAGTTTCAGAAGTCTTGTACTTGTGGGAAGGAGACTGAACACTCAAAACTTGTCCCAAGTCTGAACTCAGTACTAATGGTAGCAGATTTGCATAGTGGTGATAATGGCTGGGTGGCTAATACAGAAAGTTAGTTATAGCTCCCCTCCTGGCATATGTAGTTCCTGGATGGATAGTGAAAACTTGCCTTAAATTGTAAATTGTCTTAAATAGGAAAAGGCAAGAAGTGAAAAACCTGCAACTCCAGAGAGAATTTATGAATTTCCTTTTTCTCAAGTTATTCCGCTTTATCAGTCAAATCAACATCAAATCTGTTTGCTCAGGGCCTGATCCTGAAATCCTTACTACCAGGTATAAATGCTTACTACTGTGAGTAATCCCGCTGAGTTAAATAGGAGTGCTCACAGTAATAGTCATCCTGCCCAATAATAAAGGTTTGTAGTACTGGCTGCTAATAATTTATTTTATAAATTCTGCAATGAAGAAATCTGGACCATCAGTATGAAGTTTCAGATTCCAAAAGACACTTTCAAGCCCCATTTTTGATTTTACAGTTAATCTTAACTTTTGTTAGACATCAGCCTTTTACATTGATTTTTTTTTAAAAAAAAATAGATAAATAAAAGGATTAAAAAATACAAAAGACTAAGACTTGTAACCTGAGATGTCATTTTGGAACACATACTGAGAGTTCAAATGTGCAAGCTTGAACTTAACAAATGTTTAAAATATTTGAGTTTTTTAAACAGTGCCAAAATAAACCACATCTTTTCTAAAGACTACATATTTAGCTAGGCACTGGCAATGTAAATCTTTCAGCCATTCCAAGTATTTGTTTAAAAGCCTCATATAACACGTGCACTTCCAACAAAACTGAAGAATGAAATGCTCAGGCTGCCGAAGCCTACCAGCTGACTTATAATCAAGCCAAAACAAGAAAAACGCTTTGTTTTTTGAAGTTGCTGATATGTTTTATTTACCAGTGCAGGACAGTTAAAGGTAGTGAAGAACAATGTTTTAGTCCATGTGCTAAAGAGATAAACATCGTAATGCTGCAACTATCAGAGCATTTACTATTTATTCATTTAAAATAAAAGTGAAAGTTTATTCTGGTACAGTGCAAAACCAAATTTTATAAGGGTAAAAAACAGATTTATTTTGACTTAAAAAAAAAAAAAAAAAAAGGCATGACGAAACCCTGGCTTTCAGATAACAACTTAGTGTTTGTGTGTGCTTAGAGCTATTACAGCTTTAGGTGACCTGATAAGATTATTTATAAGACTTTTTAATTTGGAAGCTAAGGTGAATGAAAACCATAAAAATATTCTATTATTTGAAAACAAAAATAGACTGTTCCTGACAAAACATGTTGACATTATTAAATTATTTTAATACTATGGTGTATTTGTAACAGCAGTCTCAAAATAGTCCTACATTAATGATTAACTAATGAGTGCTCCTATCAGCTGAATATATTTAAAGAGGGCTATACCTGGTTTTGTCCACAGAGTTCTACTAACAACGTTGGAGTGGGCTGTGAACTTTACAACAATCGGCAGTTTTCCTGTCACCATTGTACGGAACTACACCATCGCTGTGGGCTGAATGGAAAACAACACAAACCGACTAAAGGTCCACAGTTCCTTTCTGCTAAAGTTGACTTGTTACAATATTATTAATTAGCGAAGGCTTAGGGAAGGCTTACTATGAATATAATTACAGTGCTGAGAAGCATTAATAACATTTTTATCCTGAGACAACGTGTTACTATTTACATATTTTACTATGGCGTGCACTATGAGCAGCTCACAATTCAGTGGGTAATCACACAGAAAATACACAGTATCTCCATGCTGTATCTGAGTAATGGTGATATGACTTAAGCCAGTAATTAAGTTTATCATAATCTTTGCCAATGAAAGACAATCCTACTCTGAACTGCGAGGAGGAACAAATATTGCCACTACTGGCACGTAATCTGACAGTCTCACACTTTTTTCATAATCAGGAGACTTTATAGACAGCAAATAATAATATTTGGCTGTCACATACCACTTTATATCTTCAAAGTTCTGTGTAGAAATTAACTAAACAACCTTCACAAAAACTCTGAAGAAAAGCTAATTAAGAAAATGATCATCCCTATTTTGTGGCTGGGGAAAGTTGGTCCCTGAAAGATGACGTGATTTGGCCAAGGCCACAAAATGAGTCAGTGTCCGAGCAGCATTAGGAGTCAAGAGTTCCTGATACCCAACCTGCTACTCAGCCTAGACTTCCCAAGCAAATTCCCAATATCGACAACTATCTGCACCTGAATTTTACACAGGGATGGTTCATTTCATGATGAATAAATACCACCTACAGTTACCCAGAGCAGTAATAAGATGTGATCAATATCTCACGTGTTTGGGTGTAACCTGATATCTGTCAGCAAGGATTCATTTTCTCTATTTTCAATATGGCAACTTGGACAGAAGTGTTTTGGAGTGTTCTTAATCTTCCTGTGAAACATCTGATTGGCCACAAGCAGGTGGAGGACAGCTGATTTGGGAAGCAATGATGTGACTTCATATGGCCAACTCTATGTTCCCAAACAGAGTAGTCATTGGGAACAATGGGTGCAATCTCAAACCCTGAGTGCTCCATCACAGGCGCAAACCGCATGGAATCCACGTGGTTTGCATGTGGGCTGTGGGCGTGCGAGCATATGTACGTGTGCTCCACATGTGCTGTGCATGCTGATCTGTGGGGCTTCAGATTGACCCCATTAAAAGGCCACTTGTCCACTTTAAGAGATTTGGCAGGGAAACTAGGGGCAGATTCCCAGCAGCCAAACTCACGAGTAGCTCTGAATGTGGGTGTGGGGGGATTATGCGTAATCAGGCGTGTCCTGCGGCGATTTTTCTGACGGATGACAGGGCTCAAAATCCAGTTGTCAGAGAAATCACCGTGGCATGCACCCGAGGATGTTTTTACTCCCGCGCCCACAGTCAGAGCTTGTGAGTTTGGCTTCCGGGAGTCCGTTGGGAGTTTTCCCACCGTATCTTGGTTATATGGGAAGTGGTCTAAGAATGGAGGACAGAAAAGACATGGGCTGAAGAAAAGAGAGGAGACTATGACAAACAGAATTACTAAGTCCTGTGATGCATTTACTGTTCCATTTCTTCGTGTTCCATGTAGTAGTGTACAACCTCCCCCTCAACAATTACGGAGAGATGATGAGTCACCTTGGGACTTCTGTGCAATATTCTTCACTGGGTAACTCCATGAGAGAGCCACCACCATCACCAGCTGTGGTAGAAGACAGCGGGCACAAATAAATAAGGCATTCCAAATTCTTGAACACCAAAAGAATGATGCACACATTGGAAAACCATCAGTTTTTAAAGTAATTAGGAACTTTGAGAAAACAAATTATTTCACAGTTCTCAACTTACAAGAATTTCAGGTCTATCAAGTTGCTTCTTGAATTTAAAGAGGAAACCCCACTTCAGTAATGCAGTGAAATCCCAGGCAAAAGGGGCAATGTGGCCTCTAAGAAAGAATCAGGGGTGGACAATTCTAAATGCACTAAGGAAGAGGAGAAATCTAGGGCAATCAAGCATGGAAAACTATTGGCTTCTCCCTTGCTTGATCACTTCCCTCACCAAGAATTGGCACAAAGTGATTCACATTCATTCACTCAGCACACCAGTCAGGATGAGAGGATATTAGAAATAATGCAATTGCAGTATCCCCTAGCCAATAATCATGGGATCACTTTGGGTAGAACAGGAGATGGGACATGAATGCAGAAATTCTAGGCTCCCCCAGGAGTTCTAAGGTCAGAAAACATTGGGTGTTTTCAGACGTTACAAGAGCACAGTCAACCACAGTCAACCACACACAACCCAAAGGGCCCTGAACATCTGTTCGGTGGGCGCCAGATGTTCACCACAGACAATCCCCAGCAGGGGACAAAATGAACCACCCTTCCGGAGGTCCGGCCCGGATCATCTCCGAAAGGGTGGTCAAAGCAATTATTATTATTATTATTATTAACAAACATTTATATAGCGCCAGCAGTGTACCTGGCACTTTACAAAGTAATAAAATAGACAGGGTCCCTGCCCC
>QEPC01014119.1:1843861-1871113 GCA_003113815.1 Sphenodon punctatus | reverse complement strand
GGGGTGGGAGTGGGAAGAGAGGAGTGGGAAGCGATGTCGAGGCGGATCTTGTCTATCTTGGAGGTGAAGAAGGAGGCAAGATCCTGAGCAGAAAGGGAAGAAGGAGGGGAAGGACAGGGAGGCTTGAGGAGGGAGTTCCCACCAGAGAACAACAAAACGTAATGACTGAACGGCAACCACCAGCCGGAAGCAATCAAAACGATTCCCAGCCGGGGACAACGCATGCAGCGTCGCTGCCAGGCAATGAGCAACAACACAGGCTAATGAGGGAGATTTAAAGGGCACACAGCAGCAGGGGGACGTAGTGGGATGGAGCGAGGCAGAAGGGAGAGGAGAGCAAAGGGCAAGCGAGGAAGGGAGGAGGTGGAGGAGGCGCAGGCAGAGGAGGTGGTCGTGCTGCACATGGAGGCAGTGGTGGGAGAGCAGCAGCAGCTGGGACAGGCCGCCCCAGAGCCGCCAACCAGGCCGGGGGACAAGGCACCCCGGAAATGGGTAAGGGGATCGAGGGAGGGGGGCAGTGGCTCAGGGGCACCAAGGGGGGGTGTGGGCTGGCCGGCAGGTGGGGGAAAGGGGGTGCGCCGTGCGGCTGAGGCAACCCGGCAACCAACAGCCCCCCCAACCCACAGACATGGAAACGGGCCCAGGAGCCCGAGTCCCCGGAGGTGACAGGCGGAGGGCATGCGGAAGAGAAGGAGGAGGAGGAGGACCAGGACCGGGAGGGCCCATGCGGGAGATGGCCATACGACTGAGGGGGGCAATGGGGGCACAGGGAAACCCAGGACTTCATCAGGATCTGGGGGACCCTGGAGCACCAGCTGGAGCTAGTGGTCAACCAGAGGAATGAGCACATGTACCAGGAGATCGTGCGGGACATGGAGGCGGCGGGGCACCACAGGACCATGGCCCAGTGCCGCTCAAAGGTGAAGGAGCTCAAGAGGGGGTACGAGGCCATCAAGGACAACAACCGGCAGCCTACTATGACGCCCTGGACCGCATCCTCCACACGAAGGGCTCCATAGTCGCCCCACACCTCGTGGGGAGTGCTGTGGTCCAGGGCAGGGAAAGGGCCGATGTACCCCCTCCCCTCGCTGCCCCGCTAGAAGGCACCAGCTCTAGGGGCCCCGCCTCTGAAGAGGAACACCCCGGGACCTCGGGGAGCAGCAGGCCCCCCTTGCGCACCAGCCCCGAGAGTCCCCAGCCAATATCTGTACCAGGAGGAGCCGAGGCCAGCACACCGGTCGCCCTCGGCCAGGGGACGCAGGGGGACCCCAGTAACACCGAGGGACCGGCCTCGGAGGGCTCCGAGACCAACATCGAGGGTAAGCAAGCGGGTGGGATGGGAAACAGACTGGAGAGGATGGGCCGAGGGAGGGAGGGGGGCACACTGGCCACGGGGCCGCTCCCAGCAAACCCTGACACCCCAGACCATGGAAAGAGGGCCCAGTGGCCGCCAGGGGACATGTTCAGCCCACCCCCAGCTACCCCATGCACCTGACGAGCCACCCGGCCCCAGGCCTCTTTGTGGCCTCCTGCAGCTGGCTGTGAGGTCCCCTGTGCCTTCCAGGCCCTGGATGTTGGCCCTGCTGTGAACTCCCGCCTCTGCCCTGCTGCCGTGGGTTGCTGCCCGCTTCCTCCATGATGTCTGGGGCTTGCTGCTGTGCTGGCTGGTTTCTGGGGCTCCGCTGCCCCTGCCTGTGCCTCTGGGCCCCCTTTATGGCCCCCCCTGTCCGCCTCTGCAACCGGTGTCCCCCTCCGTGGCTGCCTTCTCCTGTGGCTGTGTCCTGATCTCTGAGCCGGCTCCCAGTGCCCTGGGTGCTGCTGTCCTTCATAGTCAGGCTGTGATCCCTCCTGTGCCTGTGGCCCCCCCACCCCACCCCCTTGGGTGACTTTGTGACCGTGGGGTTCTGGGGCCCCCGGACTGCACCTTCCGGCGTCCTCCTGGGGGTAGGTGTTGGACCAGCTGCACTGCTCCTCGGCTCCGCCTCGCCTCCATGCCATCCATTGCACCCTCACCAACGCGTGGAGTCCCTGTCTACCTCCTGGACCATGCCCGGGCCGCTCCCTGTCCATGTGGCCTCCCCCTGTGCCTGTGCTCTGCCCCTGAGGGGTCCTCCCGTGCCAGAGCTGCCTGTGTAACTATGGGGTTGCCCGTACTGCCTGTGCTGTTGTCGAGGTTCTGGCTGCTGCTCTCCGTGTCCTGCCCTGCCTCCGGGCCAATCCCCCCCCTGCCTCCCTGGCCCCCCCTTCCCCCTTTTGCCCGTTGTGCCATGTGTGCTGGCCATCCTGCTGTGTTCCCCGTTCCCTTCCTTTCTCGTGCGGGTGTGCATGCATCCGGGCGTGTGTTTGTGCTGTGTGTTCCGCTATGACCTCGTTTTCTCTGTGCCAGTTGTGTGTACTGCCTCGGCGGCTCTTCTCCCTCCTCCTTCTCCCTTCCTGTTTCCCTTGTGTGGGCATTTCCTTTTGGCCCTTCTGGCTTCGTTTGCCCTCTGTCAGCCATGTCTGCCTCCCGCCCCTCCCCGGTGCCTTCTGGGTGTTTTGACCATGGCCCGAAATCAGCGTCACATCTGCTGCACTGCCCCAGGTCATGGTCTGATGGCCTGATTCCCTGTCGTGGTCCCGATCCCGTCACATCTGTTCGGGGCTTTCCTGGACCACGGGGGGTGGTTGGTCGGCTCACCACTGCTGGGAATCCACTGTGGTGAATTGGGAGCCCGTAACGTCTGAAAACACCCATTGACTCATGTGTGGATTAATGAATGTGGGGGTCCACAGGCAATAAGCCAGGGGTGGCAAACCTTTTCCCTCCCAGGGGCCACTTTGAAAAATTAGTACAAATTCTGAAGGCTGCACAGAAGTTAGGGGTGGAGATGCTTAAGGGGTGTACTGAAGAAAAAAAAGGGTCCAGATAATGGATCTATGCATGAATTTGTCCCCTATCCTTGTGTGCATGCCTTCATTTCTGCTCAGTTTACCTGAGCTCAGTTTTTCAGTGCTTGGGAATAGGAACTCCCAGATCCAGGAAACTTGTTGAGGGCCACATTTGGCCCCTGGACCTGAGGTTCCCCACTCCTGCAATAAGCAAATGATATCTATGAGCAGAGCACAATGAGTGGTGGTCGATAGAGGAAACACTCTTGGACTCATCTGAGCCATAGCAGGCAGCGGAGTTTAATTTAGATTTTGGTTGATTGTTTTTCCTGTAAGTGGCATGTTTGATGGGCTGAACATGAGAGGAACCAGGCTGCAGAAGAGGGAAGAATGTTGCAATGGAAGATTCAAAGAAACACAGAGAAATAGGGTAAAAACAGACATGATGGTGGTCCACTTAGGCCCGCTGTGACCTGGAAGCCACTGGCATGTCTGTAGCCTGGGACTGTGCTGGGGTGGGTAGGCAGCTAGCCCAGACTGTGTCCTTGGAAAATCTCTGAGTCACAGCCTGGGCTAAGGGCCGCCCATGTGGCCCAGCACATCTGTTCTGCACTGTTGTACCTGCCGCAAATTGGGGGCTTCTATGACTGGCCATCATGGCTGCTTGTCATTGGCCGCCATGGCTGCCTGTCATGGTGGAGGATGGGGCTCTGGGAGCAGGGCAGGGATGGGGAAGGCCACCCACATGTGGAGCTCCCCACCCTACCCAGGCTGTGTGTGCTGTAGCTGGCTCTCCAGCCATGGGCACCTTTGTATGGTGTCCCAACATGGCCTGGGCTTTGTTGGCTGCAGTTTCCCAGCTGGGGCTGAGGAGCTGTTGCACCTGCCGCATGTCTGTTTTTACCCATAGTGAAGTGTTTGTTTTCTCCTCCTCTGCTTCATCCTCCCACCAGCCTCCTCTTTCTCTTTCATTATATTTGTAAAAATGTACGTTGAAAAGAGAACAGCCGCAAACATACTGAAGACTAAACAAGGGGACTGAGTAGAATGCCTGGGGGTAGAAACCAAAAAATCAGTGGGGAAGAGGAGAGGTTGTGACTTACTAAGTGGAGCTGAATTGCAGCCCTGCTCTTACAAGATGGTAACAGCTTGGGGGACTTTCACATGTGCTCCTGCCCATAGCAAGGGCCTGGAGTGGTGCCCATGGGAAATCCTGTAGTTGGGGCTTCCCACATGCACCAGATCATGTGGATACCACTGCTCCCTACCACCCCATTCTGCTCCCAGTACCTGCTGCAGCAGCTCCAGAAAGAGGCAGACAGGGGCTAGAGCTGCTGCTGCCTGTTTGACAGCAAAATACTCTTGCCACCACACAGCTGATTCATGGCAGGCACCAGTTCTCCAACACCAATTCGCTTGCTGTACTGTCCCCTCCTCCTGGTACCTCTGCAGCAGCCCTGACTAGGAAGAGAGTAGGGCTGCTGCAGGTAGACTCTCAGGATGCCCCTGCCGCTGCAAATCAGATCTTTGATCAGTGAGCTTTGCTGTCAGGAGAGAGACTGGCGGTTCAGTGGGGAACCGATTTCATGTTACGTTAGCAAGCCGGGGCTGTGTCCTTGGGAAATCTCTGAGTCACAGCCCAGGCTAAGGGCTGACAAAGGTGCCCATAGCAATACTTTCATTGGGCCAACTACAGCTGGCGGAAGTATGCAACTTTTTGGACCTCACAAGTTCCTATGGGGCCCCTGTAAGGTCCGAAAGCTTACATACCTCCACCAAGTGTAGTTGGTCCAATAAAAGATATTGCTGTACTACTTTGTCTCTATTGTCTTTATCTAGGACCAACATGGCAACCTTACTGTCTTCACATAGCAAATACTGTCTTTCACAGGAAAGGAAAGGAAAGAAAAGAAGAGAGACACATTGAACAGTCAGAATATACTTCTTCATTAACTGCTGGATTCTGCAGTACTTTCAATACTTACAAAGTATTTCATGAATCTAGTTAGCTGAATGGTCTGCAGTGGGATTGTGTTAGCTACAGAAAATCATAACAAGCTAGTTATATGCCTTCTCTTTACAGCATGTGAACAATTAACTTTAACAACTACAGTACCAAGGGGTAATGAGCGTGCACTGAGAGGAAGTGATGTATGGCATACTAAGCACAGGTGCCTCTTGAATCTGCACCATGGTTATCAATGAATGGGACTAAAATATCCTCTAGTCCAAAGATAACAGGACAGGGGATTTACAATTGAAGAATCTCTGTTTTGCAGGATTTTGCACCTGAAGCAGGCAGCATGTAAGTGCATGGCAAGGTTTTACCTTGTAGCACACTACTGTCTAATAATGCTAACTCAGTGAAGAAACTGTGGTGAATAAAATATGCATACACATTTCCAAATACATATTTCCAAAATGCTCACTGACCATATCACAATACAGCTGCTAAAAGGCAAATAAATGCTTGTAGCTAGTGATACATTTCGACAAATAACCCAACTCAGCAGCAAAGTGGTTAAACATTTATGATTTGATTTTATCTCAGCTTGGAATGTCGTTGGAGTGTCCCACTTCTAACAACTGTTTGCTAAGTTAAGGCTTTAGTGTTTACACAGTGCTGAATGAAGCAGCCTGGTCACCAGATGTGAATGCTTCCCCAGACTGGAGCTTTCAATCAGATCACCATCCTAATGGTCCCCGCTCCAATCTTCTTCCTCAGGACGTCCACTAGCCTTTCCAACCTGAGATGGGGGATGGGAGGAAGAGAAAAGGAAACTAACGTTAGGAATGTTCTGGCTGAAAGAGACAGTGTTTGCACTGGACCAAGCTGTCCTGGTGGTGGTCATGCCAAGGAACAAAGCATCACTGTAAGAGACAGACACTAGCGCAGAATGCAGACAAATGGAGAAAAAACTTTTAACCTACAGCCCAGTCTGTATGTCAGCCCAGCAAGTACAATATGTGAGATCCCCATGGTACACCTTTACACTGCAGAGTTCTGACATGAATCTTATTACAATTATGCCAATTACACAGGCAACACATTAGATTCCTATAAATAAAATAAATAAAATAAGCTCCCCCCCCCCTCCAAATCTGCTATGTGGTTGCCGTATGCATTCAATAAAACATTCAATTGGCTTGTTTGCTTGTAAACAAACTCTGTCCTTAACTGTGCTGAATGTGCTTTAGATGCACATAAACACCGAGCTTACACTTGAAACTCTCATCTGCATTTCTATGTAGGGTTTCTGATCCTCCTGTTCACTAATTTCATACTTTGTTTTTGTGGGGGTTTAAAGCAATTTTCAATGTCTATGTAGATGTCCAAAATCAGGGATTTTAATGTTTTCATTGTAATTAGATTTTTTTCAGGTCCATCTCAAAATTCTTATCTAAGTAAGATCTACGTACATTTTTAATATATGTTTAAAAATGATTTGCATGTTAGTTTAAGCCTTGTATCCCAAGCCCTTATTTATCCCATGCTGACCTTGCCACCATGACTCACGTCCTGATGGCCACAAGACTTGATTTCTGCAACTCACTCCTCTATCGGATGCATGCATGCCAGCCGTGCTTATCCATCATTTGAAGCTTGTTCAGAATGTGGCAGCACAGCAGCGTAATGATTTGGGCATCCGTGATCATATTATCCGTGTTTTTTGCATTGGCCGCCTGTAGAGCAATGGATTGAATTTAAGATTGCACTGATGGTTTTCAGGATCCTGAATGGTCTAGGTCCTGGCTATATTCAAGACCTGTTCCTAGAGCCATACATTGATGGTTATCTGTGCTCAGAAACCACCCACCCTCTAGGGATCCTGCCATCACATCTTAAGCCGGTGGGCAGTCAGGCCTTTGCTATGACAGGCCCATCCGTGTGAAACTCCCTCCCTCCAGATATATCCATTTTAGTTCTCACGCCTTATCTTTAAAACATGCTTAAAGACTTATTTATTCTTCATGTGCTTTTAGGATCCACTGCTGGTTCCCCTCAGTGTATGCTGTCCTCCACTATTTCTTTCCCCCTTTTAATTGTTTTTATATAGATTTATATTTTAAATGGATTATATATATTGTATTTTTATCTTGTAAAGCGCTCCAACCACCATATGGTGGTGGGGCACTCTAAAAAATAAAGTGTATATTATTATTATTTAATAATAATACAGTATTATTAAACAGTATTTATTATTATTATTAATTATTATTATTATACACATTTTTAGAGTGCCCCACCACCAAATGGTGCTTAGAGCACTTTACTAGATAAAAATACAATATAAATAATCCATTTAATATATATGGATATTATTTAATAATAATAAATAACAACAATAATAATTAACAATAAATAATTAATAATAAATATCCTTGCTACTGAACCTGTACTTAAGCATTTGTTGGTTTTCATATACCTCTCCCTGGCACTAGATACAAACCAAAGAGCAGGGACTTTGTCAGATGAAAAACTGTGCTGGGAAAGAGATGAAGTCAGCATCAACCCAATATCCATTTCTAGCAATTCTTGGCATTAATTGGATAAATACACAATTTTTATTTAATTAATTAATTTATTTTACAAGAGGGTGTTTTACTGGTGTTCACAGATTACAACGTAAAATTATTATTACTATTTCTATAGCCCTTTCAGTGTTTAAAGTGTTTTACAATCCTTACCTTGTTCTCTCTCACAGCAACCCTGTAAGGTAGGTCATCATTATTCCTATTTAACAGATGGGGAACTGAGTCTGAGATATAGTGGGTGAAAACAAACGTAACAGGGGTGAGCCAGATCCCATTGCCACCCAGATTGCCACTACAGCTGCCACTCCTCAGGTTGGCGGGAGGGCAGTTGAAACAAGCAGTCCCTCAGTGGGGAAGCTGGGCGGGAGAGAGGGCTGTCGATGATGTCACAAGTCCCTCCACACCACGAGTCGGCTGAGGAGCCGTCCACATGGGGCAGTACTCTCAGGCACTTTTAGACGATCCCGCTTACAAGCGGGATCGCCAAACGCCGGCTTTCCCCCCCGCGCAGTCTCTGCGAGCCGTGTCTGCAGTTCAGACACGGTGCGAGTGCGCATGCGCACCCTTCTGTGCATGCGCACTCGCCCGGGGAACCAGGAAGTGCGGTGTAAAGCCGGCACTTCGGGAATCCGCGTCGGAGGGGGCAGGCGAGCCTGCCCCCTCCGACGCGGATTAACAAGCAGCCCCAGCAATTAGACGAGCGCCAAGAAAGGCGGCTGATCAAAGGATCAGCCGCCTTTTTGGTCTCGTCTAAAAGCACCCTCAGACCCCTGCTGCCCAGAAGGATCGGACCTGCAGGAGGAGCAGCTGACAAACAGCTGATTGGGGGACCCCACAGGAGGGTGCTCACCTGCCCCCAATGAGCTGTTTGGCGTTCAAACACGGGTCAGGTGAGTGCGCTTCTCTGGGCCCCCCAACCAGCTGTTTGGAGGCTGGGATGAGCATGCTCCTCCGGGCCCAATTCTCAGACCTTGCCTTACAGCTGAGCTGGATGGGGTCTAATAAATGGGAGGGCGCATGTTAGCCCAGATTAACCTGGTAGCATGAGCCTCAGTCCAGGCCATATCACCAACCTTCTCCAGATGATCCGTCTGGTAGCAGTCACCAAATTGAGTCACAGGGGTTTTGTGGCTACTGTCTTGTTTGTTTCACTCAGAGACTTGCCGAAGGCCATCTAGTGAGTTTGTGGTTTATCAAACAGGCAGTAAAATGCATTAAGGTATTTCAGTGGTTCAAGTTGCATCCAACTCTATTCATTAATTATTATTTATTATTATTATTATTAATTTTAGATTTATATCCCACTCTACTTCTGAAGGACTCAGAGTGGCTACCCCCCAAAAAAAATCACAAAGAAATACAACCCCCCCAACAATTTAAAACTAGAGTTAAAAAAATATTAAAATTATAGTCTTCTCTTTCCCAGCCACCTCCATTTCCTCTTCCACACCAAGAAAACCCCTGCCCATGCTCCCTCTCGCTGGGGGAGGGAGGAGTGTGGCACCCCATTTCACATTTCCATGCTTGTACCCCCCTCTCACTGGGGGGGCAGGGCACAACCTCTCCCCCCTTTTCTACCCATGCCTCCTCTCCCTGGGGGGCCATGGCACCCCACCTCACCCCAAATTCCCATGCCTGTACCCCCGCTCACTGGGGGCCATGGTGCCCCACCCCTAAGCCCCCTTCTTGTACCCTCGCTCTCACTGAGGGATCATTACACTAGACACTGGATGCTAGTTTATCCATTAGTTTATGCTGGCTCTCAAAGTCCAAGCCCTAATTAAAAGTCAAAATTTCTTCTCAAAGCTGATGAAAAGTCAGGTTTCCAAAGAGATTCATGTATGTAAATTATTATTTAGCTCGTTAGTATAATAATTTATCAGTTCAAAACAAAAAACATGTAATAAGTTAAGGCCTAATTCTGCAAGGTGCTGGGTGTCCCTCTGAGTTCAGTGCAATAAGACTAATCATGCTTCGCCCCACATCTTAGTAGTACAGACAAAGTTCTAAATTTGTAGATTTGGTTTGCACACATTTTTTCCAAGCACTCTAGTAACAGTGTATTCTAGCCATTTCCTCAGTTTATGTCTTATATGTAATCTTCTATGAAAGTTCTCACACAAATAAGCATGTGGCATGAGGCTACACATTGGGAGCATATTATGTACACATCTCCTATTACTCTTAACAGGAGTTAGTTGTGAGTCTAATGAGCTGCTCACATTACTAAAAATTCATCTTTTTTTAATTTAGTTTGATAAGAGAGGGTTTTTGTTTTTGTTCTACATGGCATTGGGAATATAAACATAATATAAAAATGATTAAATTCCCTCAAAGTTGCAAGTTGAATTCCTTGGTACAAAGTGCATTTGTCTTAATGTAGAGGGTAAAGACTTCACAGCAAAAAAAGAGAGAAAGTTTCTGCTTTACTGGATTTACTGCTACAAGTTATATAACATGTGATACTGACTATTATGCACAATTGGTATCAAAACACTCACATTTTCCAGTAACCTCTAAGTCCCCTAAACTGCACTTCTTAGTGAGCCATTCATACAGCTTCATTCCTAAAACTAGATTAGGAATCCACTTCCCAAAAGCAATTAGGGGAAAAATCAAAAGGCATCAGGAAATGACACTGGGAAAATTCAGATGATACCAGCTGCATTTTCCAATTTCCACACTCAGGGGGTACAGGAGACCAGACCTGTATTTCTGATTATTAGTGTGTTTCCAAGCATTGTTTCTCCTCTGCCAATTCTTCCCTGTTTTCCACACATCAGTATTTCACTGTCTTTTTATCGCACAAAACACATTACTCTCCAAGAATACCTTTTTAAAAAGTGAGTAAAGGTTTGGCCAGTTATTCACCACAACCCACACAACTATAAATTGAAGAACTTCTGAGGTGGCTTAGCCCTGAGAGAAACACATTTCCAGCCTAGCTCAGTGGGTGGCACCTAAGACCAAAGAGATCTACATATTTTAGCTCATTGCTCATGAGAGGCCAAATTTCTCCTGTTTTATTTAGAATTTTTCATATCATTTCCTGAGTGCAATTGGACTTTCTGGATTTCACAGAACCCAAACCCTGACAGCAGCCTCTAGCATAGACTTTCATGCAGTTACAGATTACAAATTCCTGGGGCACTGGGCACTAAGAACATTGGTGGTCCACACACCCACGTGTATCTCTGATGAATTAAAACACAAGCAGGTAGGAAAATGCATTAAGATATTTCAGTGGTTTAGGTTGTACCCAAATCTGGACACTGAACCCCCATCCTCAAAGTCTTACACTGATGTCTGAAGGAAGGAAGATCTGGGGACAAACGGACCACAACCGGAAGGGGGTTCCACAGCTGCAGTGCCACTACTGAGAACACCCTTTCCAACATTGTCCCCAATTACACCTGGGAGACTTCAAGAAGGACACCCCCGGGCGACCGCAGGGGTCAATCCAGAACCCATGGAGGAAGGCGATCCCACAGGTAGGCAAAACACAGGCCATTTAGGGTTTTATAGATAAGAACCAACACCTTGAATCGGGCCCAGAAGACTATAGGCAGTCAGTGCAGCAAGCAAAGCACAGGTGTTATATGCTCATGGTGACCTGTCTCTGTGAGGAGGCGGGCAGATCTAATAAAACCAAGAGAGCTGAACGACCCTGGTCTAACTCCCAGTGAAGTTCGTTGACCAAGGCCACAAGTACAATCTCAGTGCCATAACCCAAACGAAAGCCAGACTGCGAGGAATCCAGAAAACTGATCCGATCCAGAAGTGCCTCAAGCTGCCGAGCCACCACCCACTCAATAGCCTTCCCTAAAAAGGGAGTCAGCATCAAGAGATGGTTTCTTGAGCAGCGGTTGCACTACAGCCTCCTTGAGGCATCCAGGGACCCTGCCCTTCCGAAGGGAGGCGCTGATTACTCCCGCCAACAATGGTCCCAATGTCTCCCAGGTGGCCGTAACCAGTCAGGACAGGCATGGATCTAATTCACAGGACATAGCTCTAACAGACCCAAGGACATCCTCGGCATCAGCGGACGACACAGACTGAAACTGATCCCACAAAACAGGACAAGGCGGGGCATTCATAACCTCTGGTTCTCCTACTGCGTCAAGTGCAGTGTTGAAGCAGTGATGAATACGAGCGATTTTATCTGTGAAATAGTCAATAAACCTGTCACAGCAAGCGCCAGAAGACTCCAGCTCCAGGTGGAGACAGGCTGGACTGACCAACCCTTTCACTGCACGGAAAAGCTCACCTGGATGACACTTTGCGGATGCTATGATGGCAGCAAAGAAAACCTTTGCTGCCTGTACAGCTACTGCATAGACTTTAAACTCGCTCTATGCCGCAATCTGTCGTCTTCAGTACAAGTACGATGCTACCATCGCTCTAATCGCCGTCCTTCCTGCTTCAACCGATGCAGATTCTCTGTGAACCACAGGGACCTGTGTCGTCAATGCTCTGGGAGTGGATGCCTGGGAGCCGACCAATCGATGGCCTCAGCCAAAAAGGTGTTCCAAAGGGCGACAAGATCCTCTAAAGGTCAGCCATCGAAGTTGGAGGGTATCTCCCCATGAGAATTCCTGAACTTTCCCGGTTCCATAAGTCTCCAGGGGTGGACCATTCAAACAGGACCCACACCTTTCTGGAGGCTGATGTGCACCAGGACATAGGAGGCCCATAGGAGGTAATGATCCATCTATGACAAGAGAACTAATGATACGTTCCTGACGAATGGATCCCCTGCTTCAAGGCTGTGCAAAAAACCAAATCCAGGGTATACCCCCACATGTGTTGGGCCAACCACTAACAGAGACTCTTTAGGCCTTGTGAGTGAGGCAGGCCTATTTAGATGCATGATGCTTGGTGTTCTAGGAAAATAGAAAGAAAGCACACATGATTTAGAGCAGGAGTGGGGAACCTTTCCCCCCCATGGGCCACTTTGAAAATTAGTATAAGCTAACTGCTGGCCAACGTCATAGAGTTGCGGGCAATAGCCTAGAATGTCAGGCGACCCGCCCGCAACTTTATGGTGTGCGGGAGGGGGTATGCAACATGGGTCACAGCAGCCGCCGGATCTGTGTAAACCTGACCCAAGCAGGGCTGGATGTGGGGAATGCAGGTCTGACGACAGCTAGTGACATCACACTCAAAAGCACTTGGCACTCTAATGCACAGAGAGGGCAGGAGGCATGTGGCAGAGGGCATCCCGAGGAGCCTGATGGCACACTGAGGGTGGGGAGGTTTGGGTGAACAAGAGCAGCCCATGTTCCTGAAGGATTTGCATCCTAACTGGGCTGGAGGCTTGGCCCACTCTGGCTGGAGCACAGGAAAACAGCCAGGAGTTCAGCTAGTATATGACTCAGACCCAGAATATCCCATATACTGAAGTCCCCCCTGACCCCAAACCCTAACCAATAAGGGACCCACAGGCCTGGGAGGTGATTGAGCTGTGCACTTTCTCTAGTGTCTGCTAAAGAACAATGGGGATGAACTATGGCCTTTTTAAAATGGGCTGCAACTGGGCAGAGGAAGAAGGGACGGTCTATGGGCGCGCTGCTGTGGGGGCGGCGGGGGGGGGCAGGTGCACATTGGGCGCACACCCATCCCTCCGCATTGAGCAACTTGTGTTTTTGCTGGTTGCTCTGTGCATTGGGAGGGGTGGGGTGGGGACCCAGGGGGATGTGTGGGGCACGGAAGCGTGCAACTCTACATTTACACGAATGCTCCTGTGTGGACAATGGGTGTCCATGCATGGGAGCGTCTTCTGTAAAAAGGGCCTAAGTGAGCAAATCTCTTTGATGCATTAAGAGACTCAGATTTGAGTTTCCATTTTTTCCCCCTGAACAATAAATGAAATGGTGCTATTTAGCAGTGTGGCTTATTTAAATTAAATCATTTCTCATTTAAAAGTATTACTGTGCAGCTACATACATGGAGAGAAAACTACAATAATTTGGGGGTTAAGTGTTTTAAAATTACAAGCACATGTACTTGCAAATTTTGTGATCAACCACAGTCAGCGAACCCCAAAGCAGTCAAGTCAGTGAAGAATTGCCCATATTTGAAAAGAAATACCAGTTGGTTGAAAGTTGCTGTCTTCTGTTTAACCTTGAAACTGTCAGGCCTCATTGAAAATAATGAGGCTTAGCAATCATAGCTCCTGCTCTTCAGATGAATGATGGCTGCAGTCATCAAAATGAGATATCCAGCACCATGAATAAACTAGGCAGGGCTTATTTGCCTTTTGTTTCAGTCTTGTATGGATTTGCACATTTATTTACTCTTTACTGGAAGAAATTTTTTTTTTTTTAACGGTAGGGAGGTAAGAAACCACATCTCTGACACTGATCATACCAATTTTGTGAAAGAAAAAACACAACGGCTAAAAAGGCAAAAAGGCTGACACCCCTATTTACTGCTCATGTCCCACTTACAACCTGAGAAGGGGACATAAGCGGTACAAAAGCCAGATTGCACCAGGGTAAATGTAATCTAATATAGCATTTAAGCTCATGATTATAAATTGATCCTGAAAGTCTCAGACACAGAAATATAGTAATTACAATAATTACAATCAAATAAGTGGGTAATAGGTCACTTATTTTGGCCATTGATTTCCATCCTCTTTGAATGGGGTTTGGAGTAGCAAGTGCCACAATCTTCAAAGGAACATCTCCCACCAAAGTTAAGAACATAAGCACATAAGAAGTGCCATACTTGGTTAGACCAATGATCCATCGAGTCCAGGATCCTATCGCCAACAGTGGCAATTCTCAGTTACTTGGGGAAAGTACCCACCAAGTCACAATGCAGCAATCCATTCTGTACTGTTATTATTATTATTATTATTATTATTATTAACAAACATTTATATAGTGCCAGCAGTGTACCTGGCACTTTACAAAGTAATAAAATAGACAGGGTCCCTGCCCCTAGGGCTTACAATCTGAGAGACAGGAGCTGGGGGAGAGACTTAGGAAGGGGAACAGAGGGAGAGACAAGGGGTCTAACATTCATGAAGATGCGAGGTCTCAAGTGCACGTACTTGGCTTGGTTACGATGAGAATGACAGCAGGCAGGTCCATGTTGCAAGGATAAGGGTAAACCGATCGTAGGTATAGGAATAGTGGCTCAGCAGGATAAAGAGTCAGACAGAGCAGAGCGAAAGAGGTGAGTTTTAAGGAGAGATTTGAAGGTATGAAGGGAGGGGGCAAGGCGGATGTGGACAGGGAGGGAGTTCCAGGCATGGGGGGCAGCAAGTGAGAAGGGACGAAGGCGCTTAGGGGAGCAGGGAAGGCGTGGAAGGGTGAGAGAAGGGACAGAGGAGGAGCGAAGTGCACGGGCTGGAGTATGGAGGGCGATAAGTGCAGAGAGGTAGGGGGGAGCAAGGTTGTGAAGAGCTTTATAGGTGAAGACTAGGAGCTTGTGCAGGATTCGTTCAGGAAGGGGAAGCCAGTGAAGCGAAGAGAGGAGGGGCTGCACATGGTCGAAGCGACTGGCGAGGTAGATGACCCTGGCAGCAGAGTTTTGGACAGAGATGAGGGGAGAAAGGTGAGACCGGGGAAGGCCAGTGAGCTAGTTCACTCCTAGCTCCTGGCAGTCAGAGGTTATGACCTCCTTGGATAATAGCTGTTAATGGACTTACCCACCAAGAACTTATTCAGTCCTTTTTAAAACCCAGCTATACTACTGGCCTTGACCACATCCTCTGGCAATAAATCTCACAAGTTAATTGTGCATTGAGTGAAAAAATGATTTCTTGTATTGGTTTTAAATCTGCTGCCAGTTAGTTTCATGGAGGTTCCCCTAGTTCTAGTACTATGTGAGAGGGTATAAACAGAGGTTACTTACCAGTAACTCTGTTCTTCAAGAGAGCTCCACGTATTCGCACTCATGGGATTTACTTCCTGCTTCGCAGGCACCGGAGATTTAGTTGTCAGCAGTTTCCAGGCAGAAAACCTGGAAAGATCTAGAATAAGGTGAGGGCTCCGCCCCTCCATCCCCCCTCCTGTCCTGTCAAAAGTGCGGGATCAAGATCGCGTGAGAACAGGACTGCATAAATAGGAGGGAGGAGCCCTTGCCGCCTCAGTTCCTTCCAACCCCGTCCTGGAAGATGTAATTAAAATACATCTGAGACAGAAGGGAAGGAGGGCAGGTTATGAGAATACGCGGAGCTCTCTCAAAGAACACAGTTACTGGTAAGTAACCTCTATTTCTTCTTTGAGGATCTCCATGATTCTCACTCATGGGAGAGTGAATAGCAGTTCATAACACCTACCTCGAGATGGAGGGAGTCGAGGAGGTTAATCAAAGAGTGATTGAAGCACTGCTTTCCCCACTAGGGTATCTGATCTGGCTGCTAGGTCCAAAGAGTAATGTTTAGCGAATGTGTGAAGGGAGGACCAAGTAGCAGCCTTGCAAATGTCTATGATCAGAACAGCACGGAGGTTAGCCAGGGTAGTGGCTAGCTCTAGTTGACTGCACTCACAGATGGGACCCCCATCTTCACAGCTTGATGGTAGCATCTCTGGATGCAGAGGAGAATCCACTTCGAGAGTCTCTGTGAGGTAATCTTAACTCTGATTCTTTGTCGCCCATAGGAAATGAAGAGCGCATCAGAAGCCATGATTCACCTAGATCTGTTGATGTAGAATGAGAGGGCCCTCTTTACGTCTAGAGAATGCAGAACCTGTTCCGTACGGGATGAATATGGTCTTGGAAAGAAGACCGGTAAGGAAAAAGTCTGGTTGAGATGGAAGGGGGAGACTACCTTTGGAATAAATGAAGGGTCAGTCCTGAGGTCAACCTTGTCTCTGGAAAAGTGGATGTAGGGTGGAGAGGCTCTGAGGGCTGTCAATTCACTAACCCTTCGGGCTGAGGTGATAGGAAGGCAGTTTTTATGGACAGGTTTTCCATTGAACAAGAGACCATGGGTTCAAATGGGGGCCCCATCAATTTCGATACCACCAGGTTAAGATCCCACTGGGGGGCTGGGTGGGTAATCGGGGGGAACATATTGACGAGGCCCTTCCAGAAGGTCCTCATCAAGGGGTGGGAGAACAGGGTCTCTACACTGTCCGGTTCGAGGTGAGATGATAGAGCAGCCAAGTGTACCTTAATGGAGGAGAGGGATTGTCCAGATCAAAGATATTTGAATACGTGGTTCATAATGAGAGAGGTTAGTGGTGTATCGAGGGAAGTATACCACTGGGAGAAGCGAGTCCACTTGGCTGTGTAGCATGCCCTGGTTGATGGGCACCGAGAGTTTAACAGGACAGCTGCAATCTCCGGGGACAAATCCTCCATCATGGAAGAATCAGCCAAGCGCAGAGATGGAGCATGTTTAAGTCGTGATGGAGAATGGTGCCCCATTGGCGGGACAAGAGGTCGGGTTGGAGAGGAAGGTCTGTGGCCTCGGAAGCCATTTCCTTGAACGTCTGGAACCACGTTTGCCTCGGCCAAAAGGGGGCTATGAGAATAACGTGGGCGCGATCGGATCAGATCTTGTGAAGCACCTTGTGCAGGAGAGCTGTTGGGAGAAAGGCATAGAGGAATTCCCCACTCCAGGAGATCATGAAGGCGTCTGATACTGATCCTGGTGCTAGTCCCACACGGCTGCAGAAGGTAGGGAGCTTTGTGTTCTCTGCGGTGGCAAAAAAGTCTATGGAAGGGGTACCCC
The DNA here is from genome assembly GCA_003113815.1 of Sphenodon punctatus. NCBI lineage: Eukaryota > Metazoa > Chordata > Lepidosauria > Sphenodontia > Sphenodontidae > Sphenodon > Sphenodon punctatus. The sequence continues at coordinate 1,854,015 of QEPC01014119.1, read as the reverse complement.
AGGCCCCAAAGATGTCCTCTAGAACAATGTTGTTTAGGGACCACTCGTGGTGGTTGGATAGTTGATGGCTGATCTGATCTGCAACACAATTCTCCTGGCCTGCCAGGCGTATTGCCTGAAGGTGAATGTTGTGCCTGATGCTGCAGGTCTAAATAGCTTCTGTCGAGAGAGGTGTGTGGATCGTGCCCCCCTTCCCCCCCCCCCCGTTTGTTGAGATACCACATGGCTGCAATGTTGTCCATGATTATTAGGATGTTCTTTCCTGTTACATGTGCTATGAGGGCTTTTAGCGCCCAGCGTATAGCTCTTAGTTCCAGTAAGTATATGTGGGTCGCTGTTCCTCTGGGGACCAAAGGCTGTGGACTGTGAGGTGTGCCATGTGAGCCTCCCAGCCTGTAAGCAAGGCATCTGTTGTGATGGATGCGTCTATGACCGGGGACTCGAAGGGAATACCTTGTAAAACTTGAGACTGATCTGTCCACCAGAGGCGGGCTTGGTAGATCCTGTTTGGTACGGTTACTTTTCTGTTGGGAGAGTGGAGAGTGGGGGAATACACCTTTTTAACCATTGTTGCAGGGGTCTCATGTGGAGTCTCGCATAGGTAGTCACCACTGTGGTTGAAGCTAGGAAGCCCTGGAGGCGGAGGAAGAAGCGAATCGTTCTGGTGCCCTGAGAGTTTAGGTTCTGTCTAGCATACTTGATGTTGTAGAATCTGTTCTGAGGAAGATAGGCTCTGAACCGGTTTGTGTCTAGGAGAGCTCCTATGAACTGTAGGGTGTCTTGTGAAGGTGAGGTGAGATTTCTGCAGATTCACGAGCAATCCCAGGTTTCGTAACAGAACCAGGGTTAGTTGAATATGCTCCAGTAGGCTGGATCTGGAGGAGGCTACTAAGAGCCAGTCGTCTAGATATGGATAAACCTTTATGTTTATGTTCCTCAGGTGGTCGGCTACGATGGCCACACATTTTGTGAAGACCCTCGGAGCAGTGGAGAGTCTGAAAGGGAGGACCGTATACTGGAAATTGAGGTCTCCTACAACAAAACGTAAATAGCGTCTGTGAGAGGGTGTGATAGAGATGTGGAAGTATGCATTCTTTTGAAAGAAGCTTTTTGACTTCCAGAAATATTTGAGTTGTGTGGGGAAAGCCCCGGTGGGGCGGGGGGCAGAGAGGAGTTGGGGGGAAAGAAATGGAATTGGATGGCATAGCCAGATCTGATTATTTCCTTAACCCAACGATCACAGGTGAGGGATGCCCAGTGGTTATAGAAGGGCAGGAAGCAGTTACGAAAGAGGGTGAACCCTCCTCATCTCCCTTGATCTGATGGAGGTTAAAATTGATTTTTGGGGGGTTGCCCTGAAGACGAATTGGAGGAGGGCCTCCCTCTTCCCCTTTGCTTGTTGAACCTCCTCCGAGGCTGAGAGGTAGAGGTTTGCGGCTGTTGGTACTGCGGCGAGAAATGTCTCCCTGTGTGAAAGGGGTAGGGCGAGTGCTGCTTAGGAGTGTAGGAATAGGGAGCAGGAGGCTCTGATGAACCCAGTGGTCCTATCTGTCTGGTTAGCCTCTTTCATTTTCTTGAGGGTTGCATCTGTGGATGAAGCAGAGACCCTTGCAATCAAAAGGCAGATCCTCGATATGCATCTTATTCTCTGGGGGGAGAGCAGTGGACCTGAGCCAGGCATGTCTCCTGAGCGTAATGGCAGAGGCCATTCCCCTAATATTGCAGTCAGCAATATGCATATTGGCAGTGAGCTGGAACTGGGCAATTTGCATCCCTTCCTTTTGTAAAGCGGCTATTTGATTTGGATCAGTGGTCTTGTTCAGCTGAGACCATAGCCAATGTTGGTAACCACACATAGCAGAGGCGTAGTTGGAGGCCCTAAGGGATAAGGTCTCAGAGGAGAAGATCATTCTCCCAAGGACATCGAGACGTCTCCCTTCTCTATCGGATGGGGAAGTTTAAAGGCCCCCTGCTCTAGTCTTGAGCGAGGCTGCTGCAATGACCAGAGAGTTAGGGGGAGGGTGCCTGTGGAAAATATTAGCCCCTTCCTTGGGGATGACATAGAGAGAGTCAGCTAGCTTGTTAGTGGGAACAGCTGAGGAGGGTTTGGCCCACACAGAAGTGGAGGGCTCCATGAGTTGGTCAAACATAGGAAACATGACATGCCCTGGTTCCTCAGTACCGAGTATCCCAAAGACAGGGCCCGACTGGGTCTTTCTGACCACCTTAGTAGGAAGCTTTGGCAGTGCTGATACAAGTCTCTTTAGCATGGCCTGAAAGGTCTTAGTGTCCTCTGTTACCAAAACAAAATTGGGGTCTGAGACTTTATCCGGTGGAGGAGGGGAAATAGTCTCATCCTCCTCTAAGGCAGGGGAAGAGGACGAGGATGACGGGGATGCGGATCTCCTTGATGAAACCTCCGTCGGGTGGAGGTTTTATTTATTTATTTATTTATTTATTTCATTGTATTTATATGCCACCCCCCATGCTTATGGCATCTTGGGGCGGCTTCCAGCACAATATAAAACAATTTTTAACATAAAAAATCTACAATATCATAATTAAAAACAAATGTAAAACACCCCCCATAAAAATTAACTAACCCCCCACCCTCTCCTCCGAAGGTCTGGGTGAACAGCCAAGCCTTACAGATACGTCGAAAGGCCAACAGCCTTGGGGCCAGGCGAGCCTCCTCCGGGAGGGAGTTCCACAACTGCGGCCCGGCCACTGAGAATGCCCTCTCCATTGTGGTCCCCCGTCTTACATGGGGGACCTCCAGAAAGGTGCCCCTGGTGGACCGAAGGGTTCGCTCTGAGGCGCACAGGGCGAGGCGGTCCCCGAGATATGAGGGGCCCAGACTGTGCAGGGTTTTGTAAATCAATACTAACACCTTGAATCTGGCTCAGTATGCTATAGGCAGCCAGTGCAGAGGGTGGAGCACTGGTGTTATGTGCTCACGCCGCCCCGTTCCCATCAGGAGACAGGCTGCCGCATTCTGCGCTAGCTGCAGCCTCCAAACCAGAAACAAGGGAAGCCCCATGTAAAGTGCGTTGCAATAGTCTAGCCTCGAGGTGATGAAGGCATGGACGAGAGTGGCCAGATCAGGCCCAGAGAGGTAAGGTCAAAGTCCCCGTACCAGATACAGCTGGTGAAAGGCGGCTTTAGCCACCGCCTCTACCTGCCGATCCAGATGGAGGCTCGAATCCCAAACCACCCCCAAACTCCAAACCTGTAGAGCAACAGGCGGGCAAACCCCCCCCCATCAGGTGGGCCAGCACCTCCCCCACCCTTCCCACCACCATCACCTCCATCTTATCGGGATTGAGCTTCAGTCTGCTCTGCCACATCCAATCCGCCACGGCCTCCAAACATTGGGAAAGTAACGAGACAGCAGGACCCGGGTCAGTTGAAAACGAGAGGTACAGCTGAGTATCATCAGCATATTGGTGACATCGCACCCCAAACCCTCTCATGAGCTCCCCCAGGAGCTGCATATACACATTGAACAACAGTGGAGACAGAATGGAACCCTGTGGAACGCCGCAGGTCAATGCTCGGGGGCTAGATGTTTCAGCCCCCAGCACCACCCACTGGCTTCTACCCAAGAGGAATGAGTAGAACCATCCAAGGACAGTCCCGTCCAGACCTTCCAAGTCTCGCAGCCGTCTCAACAGCAGCCCATGGTCCACGGTATCAGAAGTGGTAGAGAGATCTAGCAGGATCACAAAGGTCGAACATCCTGCATCCATCTCCCAGTGGAGATTATCCACCAAGGCCACCAACGCCATCTCGATACCATCTCAGTACTGCTTTAGGACAACTTTAGGTTGTCCTAAAGCAGGGTGCTCAGGTGGAGGGTTACCTAGGAGGGAGCTGAGGAAGGTGGTCCCAAGAGGCAGTGCTGACCTGAAATCCTGCGTTTGCTCTTGTACCCTAGAAGTGGGTGTTGCCGCCGGAACTGTGGAGTGGGACTGACGGGGTTTTTCGTTCCTTGCGGGCTGCAGAAGTTCCGGGTCCGGAAGAGAAAGATGGACTGGTACTGACGCTATACTTCAGGAGGAGGTCTGGGGATAATAGCAGTAGGAGGAGCGTGTGGCGGCGCTGGTGGTATATATCCACCTACATGTAGTGAGGTGGCAGCATTCATGGTTTGAGGGTGGCTCGCAAACTCCAGACCTTCGAAATCTGTTTTGGTTGGGTACAGAGGGGATCTGCTCCGTGAGTGGGAGCGGTACCTGTAGGGCGTGGCATAGTTGTATCGCCAGTACTGGGAGTCATTGTAGGGTGAGCAGCAAGAACGGGGAGCATGTCCTCTGGTCCCTGTGGTACCGTAGAGATGTACCTAGTGGCCTGGGAGGGGATCTGTGCACAGATCTGCTAGGTCGGTTCGGCTGCAGTGTTCTATGCCTAGGAGGGGATCTAGAACGGGACCGGCAATGTCTGTGGTGCTCACTGTAGTGAGAGAAGGAACGAATGTCCTTAAGCCGTTCAGGATGGGGCGGCAATGTCACCTCTAACATGGTAGCAGTTTAGGCCGGCTGTGTCGGTGGTAGTGTAGGAGTCGGTACCAATGGAGCCTGTGTGAGCAGAGATCTCTTGGGTTCCGAGAAAATAGTCTCCACTTCCACGGTACGAGGGGTGTCCCCTGCCTTGGTGCCCTTGGCCTTTTTCTTCTTTTGTTCCTCACCAGGGCATCTAGTGCTATGCTCTCTGGTGCGGGAGGCACTCTCAGAGTGGGAAGCACTTCTGGCAGAGGGCAGTACCGTAATTGGAATGTCCTCGGACTCTGCACTGGCGGTACCCAGAGCGGTCTGTGGCTCCAACGGAGTGTCAGGAACCGTGGATTCAGGGTTCATCCTGGGAGTGACTGAGTGCCCAGTGGGGAGCTGGAGGGGCCCCTCTTCACCACCCTGAAGTGCCTTTCTTGTTAGGATGTCCTGAAGCCGGAGAGCCCTAGCCCTTTCTGTCCTGGTAGGAAGGACCGCACAGAACTTACAGGTGCAGATGTTGTGAGTCTCCCCTAGGCAGGCTAGGCACTGGGAGTGTTGATCGCTGATTGAGAGTGTTTCCGGGCAAGAGTGGCAGCATTTGAAGCCCACCTGTTTGGGCATAGTCCGGCACACCCGCGTAGATGCGGGCGGAGTCTGGGGGATCAACCCCGTGGACTAAGGCACGGGCACACTATTCTTCGTTCTTTTTCTTTATTATTTTAACTACTTCTTTTTCTTCTTCTTTTTTTACTACTGACTAGCACTGAAAAGCTCTAAGGTCTTCCAAGCGCAGCGCGGTTGGAAGGAACTGAGGCGGCGAGGGCTCCTCCCTTCTATTTATGCAGTCCTGTTCTCTTTTGATGGAATGGGAGGGGGGATGGAGGGACGGAGCCCTCACCTTATTCTAGATCTTTCCAGGTTTTCTGCCTGGAAACTGCTGACAAGTAGGTCTCCGGTGCCTGCGAAGCAGGAAGTAAATCCCATGAGTGAGAATTGTGGAGATCCTCGAAGAAGAACTGCTCCCTATTTCCACAACACTCATGATTTCATAAGCTTATATCATGTTCCTTCTCAGTTGTCTCTTTTCCAAGCTGAAGAGTCCCAACCTATCAAACCTTTTTGCACCCCCACTGTCATGACAAAGGAGACAGACACATTATTTATTTTTGGTAAGAAAATGGCTGCGACCTTTATTAAACAGGTTACCAAAATTGAACCAGGTATCCAGTTGATCACTGAGTCCAGTGCATACAAGGTCAGGGCATCTAAATCAGCTCTGTTGAGGGATCCCGCTCCCTCTCAGCCCAGGATATGATTTACACCAGGTGCCACACCTGGCTTATACACACCTCCTGCTTGAATGTGAACTTAGGAAGGGAGGAGAGTTGTATGTGCCAGTCCTGACAAGTCCCCCAGCCTAAAGAAGACTGCCACATACTGCCACTCCATGGGGGTAATTTACAGGTGAATAAACCCACAACCGCACCCCCCAAATTAATCACGCAACAGGGGTAACCGATACTAAGCTGTTCCTGGGTTGGAAAATTAAGATTTTAACACTGGACCAACCGCCAGGCACTATGAATTTGCTAAATAAGGCCGTTTTTAAACAGACTGCATTGGGTGGGGGGATGGGTGTGCAGGCATTCCCATGGGCGCACACCCATCTCCACCCACCTCCACCCATGGAGCATTGGGCATTGGAGCCCATTGCTCCTTGCATGGATGATGGGTGTAGATGGGTGTAGGTGTGTGTGCAGGAGTGTGCATGCAGTCCCACCCATTCTCCACGGCTTTCACATGAGCACTTCCACCCATCTCCACACAGCGAAACTGCGTGGAGATGAGTGGAGGCATCTCATGTGAAAAGGGTCTAACTTACCAACCCTGACTTGAACGCGCCAGATATGAAAACATACACACATATAACTTCAGGTGACAAATACTGCGGGGAAGGCAAAAAACCCCAAACCAATTTAACCAATCAGCAACTTGGAAAAAAAATCCTTCCCAACCCCAAATTGGCAATTCAACAGCGCAGTGCCTAGCTCAAGAGGGCAGGTGGGTGGGTGACACATTCTCTCTAAAATACCTCCTGGCTGCCAGCTCCAAGCAGTGCAGAGGTATTTAAACTAACTGTGGCTTGCGCACAATGCAAGATCACCGTCGGCCACAAGAAGCTGAGCGCCCTCGAGCGGTTTCGGCGCTTCAAGGCCCTCCTTTGCCTCCTCCTCAGTAGGGTGGGGGCACAAATAACCCCCATGGGAGCCATTCCATACCCTTGATTATTTTTGTTGCCCTTCTCTGCACCTTTTCTAGTTCTACTCTATTTTTTTTTGAGATGGGGCGACCAGAACTGCACACAGTAACCAAGGTGTGGTCGCACCATAGATTTATATAGTGGCATTATGATATTTTCAATTTTATTCTCTGTCCCTTTGCAAATGATTCCTAACATTCTGATTGCTTTTTTGATGGCTGCCACACCCTGAGCTGAAGATTTCAATGGATTGTCCACAATGACTCCAAGTTTCTTTTCCTGAGTGGTAACCTCTAATTGAGAACCCAGCATTGTGTACATATAGTTTAGATTGTTACTAATAAAACTAAGTTAATTGCATGTTAATTGTATAGGGCCCAAACCTACCATCCCATCTCACATCAAGTAATACCTTACTGCATCACTTCAGCTGACTAGTCACGAAGAGTGGTGCTACTCAGCATACTGAGAGTGGCAGAATCAAGCCGTGTAACATCGGGGAAATTAAAATTCCACTCCCCAAAGCCTTAATTTTTATTAGTTTGCAGCAGTAGTTGCCACTTTTGGCTGTGATCCTACTGTAAAAGGTTAATCAGTTGAAAAATGAGTTTATCTTTTCATTGCTATATGTCTTATACTGTGAATACGACCAGGCAGCTGAAATATATATGATGATGACACTTTGCTTCTTCCCAGAACATATGCATAGGCAGTGTCCCAAACAATTGCAGCTCATGGAGTTACTCAGATTGTTCATTCAAGAGGCAGTAATGGCTTCTGATATTTTCCCATGGACTCTGTTTTTTGTTATGTCATCAGCACAAATGAATACTTCATAGAGTATTTACCATTTTCTTGAAGATGGCCCCACCTACTGAAGTAGATGCCTAAGTCAGAAAACATTTTAATAAGTGGATTGTAAAAAATTTCTTTTCCCAGATATGTTCTAGTTGCTTCCTTTGCAGTTAATTCAGGTTTGAGATCCCCTTCCATTACAAATGCTGCCATTCTGTTGCCTATAGTCAATGAGGGTGGGATGTGCTTTGAGAAGTCCCCTTCGCTGCTGTAATGGCGGCGATGGGGCATTTGTCTAGTCCCCCCCAGGCACGATGAGGTACGGGGTGAAGGAGGCCGCAGCTGGGGAGCCCGTTAGAGGAATCATCAGCGAGAGCCCTGTTGCTGGGCAGAGAGGTAGGAGCGTGCGGGAGAAGCATGTATCCCTGACGTGAACCTGCCCCTTTTAGGCGAGGTGGGTTCACGTGCTCTCTTCACGGGGAGAATCAGTCGGCAGCTGAAGAAGAAGTAGTCAGTAGCAAGGATCGATTGCTGCTGACTATCCGGACGACGCTGCTGGTCGTGGCGACGAGATGGGTCGCACAAAGAAGAAGGCACTGAGGAGCAAGGAGGGAGCTGGATGAGTGGCGGGGCGGCTGTCCCCTGAGTGACTAGCTGAGTGACTTGCCGCATGTGAAGCCCTGAGGGTCCGAGGACTTCCCCTGCCGGGTGAGTTCGCAGCCGACCACGAGGCCACGACTCAGGGCGAAGAAGGGGGGAGGGCCCAGGTAACAGTGAATGGGGCCATGCGAGGGGGTATTCTCCCCACCCCGGGAACCCACTTCCGCAGCAGGGGGTTAGGAGGGGGCGCAGGGTCATTAATCTTCCTGCCCGCTTCAGGGATGGGGCGGCAGTAGTACAACGCTGCCAGGGGGGGAACAGTCCCCTGCAAGGGAATTTGAGGATGAAGAGACCCCCCCATGGGGGAGGGGAAAGGGTGATACAGAGCAGGACGGGCGGTATGGATGATCCTGACGAAACTCTGCACCTTGGGCCTGATAGCCAGGCAAGGGAGTGTGTGGACCCCTACCAGCCCATGAGAGATCAAGGGGGTGCCCAGTTTGGAAGGGGCCCGCGGGGGGACAGAGGGCATAGCTCCCAGGATGGAGGCTCCGGTGGGGTTCCCAGGGAGGGAACAACGGTGGATCCCATAGGAATACCTGGCTGGGGGCACTATCCGACAAGGAGGGAGCAGGATACTGGGCTCATTGGTGGCTATCCGCCTCTGGACCCAGGTTTACCTGACTGGGATACAGTGCAAGGGCAAAGAAATCTCTCTAGAGTATCTCTCCTAACAGGGGATGGGGAGCCATCATTGGCGAGATGAAGGTGCAACGGAACAGTAGGAGGTGAGCAGCCGGGGGACCGCAAGCTGCTGCGGCGAACAGAAGCTCTGGAACAGGAGGCACAGCAACGCCATAGACACCCCCATCGTGAAGTCAAACCATCAGAGCGAGGGGGAGGCGCACCGAGTGCAGGTATAACTCCGGGGGAAATTAGACAGGCAATACGTCCTAGTGGGGAAACAGGCATGGAAAGTGGCACAGTAGGGGTAAGCCCGGAACCCTCTAGTGTGGGCCCCATAGGGCTCACGGGGATAGCACCACCCACAGTCACATGGGCCAACAGTGGGCATGTCCCCGAAAAGGGGATCACTCATCCTCAGGAAAACGCAAATCCACAATTAAAGAAGGTAGAGGGCGAATGGATGTGGGTGATGCCGGCGGTCCCTCCAGATATGGGGCAGGGGAGTTGGGATGCGCAAAGCATACCTACGGAGGGTAGGGATACTGGTCTCCTTCCTTTATTATCAGGGGCATCGACAGGCGTGATGCCTACTGAAACGGTTGTACCCTTGCCTAACGAAAGTATGGCCCGCCCGCCTGGGGGGCCGATCCCAGAAGTGGCAGCCCCGTTTGGGTCGCATTTGACACAAGCCACGAAAGAGAGGATATGGCGGGGTGAATATGTTGATTTATTCACCCTGCTTTTTAGTGATCCACTAGTGGATCATTCTGACCAGAATGAAGGAAAGGATAAAGAAAAATTCCGTCGACCCAAGGCCGACAGGAATTGGGATAATTGGACATCAGCGTATGCTGTTGATATGGGGGTGATCATGCAGAAAGACCCAGGTCGAGGTTTAGAACTCCACAAGTATGCAGACATCGTGCGTAGGGCACATGGTACCGCCCCCCCCGGGAGCATGGCTTCAATACAACGAAGCTTTCCGCCACAGGGTGGCTAATGTTCCTGGGATGTAATGGGATAAGCACGCTGCGGACCTGTGGCTAGAAAGTATGATAGATGCCACATGTGCACGGGGGCAGACAGTGGACACCCGCTAGTACGGGGTGTGTGTGTGTTGCGCCGGCAAATGAGCCATTTCGCAGTAAGGCCCGGAAATGGGGGCAGGTTATGTTGGAAATGCAAGGACTGTGAGATCATTGCATCCATTTGCCCAATGCAGATTTTACAGAGGAGTGTGAGTAGCTAATCATCAATAAGCAGGCAGGAAGCATACTTAAGCTTAAGTAGCTTTATTAGGAAATACATGTAGGATAGGAAAG
>QEPC01014119.1:1830377-1840767 GCA_003113815.1 Sphenodon punctatus | reverse complement strand
TACATCTATGCTAAGTCCTAAGACTAGGTGTGTTCAGGAGGGAGGAAGGAAGCTCTCTGAGACACAAAGAGATGAGAAATCTCCTGGGGGAGGAGATTGACCAATCAGTTCCTGACAGGAGTAGGACAGATAGGATGGGGGAAGGGTTCCCTGATCTGTCTGTCTACTCCTGCTGTTTCTAGCAAACAAACAGGATGAGGTGCTTAGGGGGGGATGCAACCAAAGGAATGAAGTAGATTATGTGGTGCGAGGTTTTAAATTTGGTTTCATCATCCCCGCTGGCCCAGTACATCAACTCAAAGTAGCTCGTAATTTGAAATCTGTTGAAGGAAGGGAGGATTTAGTGCACACAAAAATCAAGAAGGAAGTGGAGGAAGGTAGGGTGGCAGGCCTGTCATTGCCCCTCCCATGGCCAACTTAGTGGTTTCCCCCCTTGGCATAGTGCCAAAGAAAACACCAGGGGAATTCCATTTGATCCACCATTTGTCCCATCCACGGGGTGGATCAGTGAACGATGTGATACCAAAGGAGCTAACAACCATTAAATACGCGTCTTTCAATGAGGCAGTGGATAAGGCGAAGGCATTGGGAGAGGGGGCAATTCTTGTGAAATGCGACATTAAATCAGCATTTCGCCTGTTGCTGGTGCATCCCAGTAGTTTTTACCTCTTAAGTTTCTGTTTTGAAGGAGCATATTATTATGACAGGGCAATGCCCATGGGGTGCTCCATATCCTGTTCTGCATTTGAGCGATTCAGCTCACTTGTAGAATGGATTTTCCGGCAACGCGTGAAAACAGTTCAGATGACTAAATATTTGGATGATTTCTTAATAATTAGCCCACCGAACGGGTCGGAATGTGCTCAAGCACTGCGGTCATTCCAAAAGATGGCACGGGAATTGGGTATCCCTTTAGCCCCCGAAAAAACGGAGGGACCAAATACAATCATCACATATTTGGGCATCGAACTTGGTCTAAGGTTGTCCCCAAAAACTAAGGTTGTCCCGACTGCCAGTTGAAAAGTTGGAGGGAATAATCAGTAAAGTAAAGGAGAGCATAGCAGCAAAGAAAACAACAGTCAAGATCCTCCAATCCTTAATAGGTAGTCTCAACTTTGCTTGCCGGGTTGTTGCATCAAGAAGAGCTTTTCTCTCCAAACTTTACGGGAAACTGAGAGGTGAACTACAACCACACTATAGGGTGAGGGTGAGTAGGGAGATGAGGGAAGACTCAAATACTTGGCTCCACTTTCTGCAGGAATACAACGGGATCAGTTTTTGGAGGGAGCAGTTGCTGCTGAGAGCCGACATACAAGCGCACTCTGATGCAGATGGGGGCGCGGGATTTGGGGTGTATTTTCAAACACACTGGTGTGCAGCCCCATGGCCACAAGAATGGCACGAGTTGGGAATCACCAGTGACCTGACTTTTAGGGAATTTTTTCCAATTGTAGTAGCACTCAGATTGTGGACACGCCAGTTTGCCAATCAAACGGTGTGGTTCTGGTGTGACAACATGGCAGTCGTACATGTGATCAACACCCTGTCTTCCCGTTCACCAAGGGTAATGGATCTGGTTCGGGCATTTGTGGGGGTGTGTTTGAAGAACAACATACTGTTCTCAGTACGCCTTGTACCTGGGGTTAACAATGGCATAGCCGACGCCCTTTCTCGGTTTCAGATGAAACGATTCTGGGAATTGGCACCTGAGGCCAGGGAGTGGGCAGATCCACTCCCACCAGGTGTATGGAAGATTGGGAAGTAAAGATGCAGAACATCATACAGGGATCACTGGCCCCCAGAACCCAGTCTGCGTACAGGAGGGCCTACGGGGAGTTCCAGCAATTTAGAACCTGACAGGGAATGGGGACCGATCTCCCCATAAAAGAACACGAGGTAATACAGTTTGTGATCACACTACATGAGAGGGGGCTAGTGGTAGGCACTATTAAAGGAAAGGTAGCTCCATTCGTTTTTATCAACCGGATCAATGGATTTCCTTCCCTGGACAAAGGGTTCTTCCTCAAGCGTATGTTTGAAAGCTGGGCAAGGTCCTCTGTTGCGACCCCGGTAATTAGGTCCCCCATAACTACACCAGTGTTGATACAACTTATGGACCTTCTCCCATCAGTCTGTAAAGATACATTTGAAATGCAGCTGTTCACCGCAGTGTATTCAGTGACATATTTTGGGGGGTTTCGGATCAGTGAAGCGGTCCCTGCATCCCGGAAGGACGCTTCCAGGCTCGCGCTAGGTTGACAAGATCTTATATGGAATGACCGTGGCATTGAACTGCATCTAAGATATTCAAAAACTGATAAATGGAAGAAGGGGCAAAGGGTTCAATTATACAGGTGCGTGAATAAAAGTATGCCCGGTGGAACAAATGAGGAGGTATTGTGTTACCCGCCTGCCAGTAATGAGGGATTTGTTTGTGCATCAGAGTAGATTGGCACTGACATGTTTCCAATTTACCACGGTTATGAAAGCAGCATTGAGCAGGGCAGGTTTCCAACCGGGGGATTATGGATCCCATTCATTCAGAATAGGGGCGGCTACTACGGCAGCTGCCGTGGGGTTGCTGGTGGAAACGATTCAGTCAGTAGGAAGATGGAAATCAAAGGCATATAAAAAATACATACGTCCATACCAGAGCCAGTAATCCCTTTTCTCTCTTTCCTTAGGACCTTCAAATAGCAGATCAGCAAGAAGGGTGGTATGGATCATTGGGCACAGCATGGTACGTTGGGCGGAGAGAGTGGCCCGTACAAGTCATTGGGGGTCTCAATTTGGAATGCATGACAGATTTTCGATCAGATGGCTGGGAAACAGTGGGATGATGTGGAAACAGTTAATACCAACATTGGGGGCTATGAGGGGTAACCCCACACCCCATGTCATTGTAGTTCATCTTGGGGAAAATGACCTCCCTTCCCGGAAAGGGATTAATTTACTCATACAGGTTAAAGAAGATTTATTAGTAGTTAGGCAATGGTTCCAAAGGGTTCACATTGTATGGTCAAGTTTATTGCCTAGGATTCAGTGGAAGAGAGCGGTCAAACCCGGTAAGGTGGACCGAGCTAGGCGCAACGTAAGTAGGGAAATAAGTAAGTGGGTGCAGGACATGGGTGGCACAGTGATCAAACATCCTGGGTTAGTCCGAGAAAGGGTGGAATTGTTTAGAGAGGATGGTGTGCACCTCTCTGAGGCAGGGAATGAAGTTTACCTCTGGGCGCTAGCCCAGCATTTGGAATTTTTGGTCTAAGAGGCAGTGGGAGGTGGGGAATGACAAGTTTGTCTCCCCCTTAGTGGCAGGGGTCCAGTATGCAATTGTAGGTTAAATAGGAATTAAGTAGCATAGGATGAGACATCTCCTTAAGAGATGGGGAAGTGAGACCCAGCGTGAGGCGGGGCACAGCTCGCGCTGGGGTCATGACCCTGGGAGGGGTGGGTTTTGATGCCTGGAAAGGACATGCGCTGTCCGCCAGGCAGAAACCACTTACCTCCTGGCTTGTGCCCAGAGTTGGGCTGGTTCCCCCATTTCGGCCAGAGCCTGGGTGTTGTCGAAGGGGGGAGCGTATTGAGAGCGGCACTGACGCTGGAGGGCACATCCACGTCAATGACCAAGTTAATAAGGTTATTGTTCTTAGCTAGCATACTGGACCCAGAATTGCCGGGCAATTTCTCACCGGCCTCTTGAGTTGACAGATTACAATAAAGAATGCGGCCAGAATTTAACCAACACAGGTCTCCGTGTCTCATTGGGGTGCGCCGACAACTCCTGAAGTGACTGTTTTCAGCAAATGTATGTATTTTTCCCTCATAAGCGTTTCCTTTTGGACAGCTTCACATCATAAGCTGGCTCCTGACATCCAGAGAGCAATGCCTACTGCTTTTCCTACTACTTTCTCTAAGTATTAATATTTTTGGTTCACACACTAGTTTTCCTATTAAAATATAGTTTAACTTCTTAATGGCCCCACCTCTCTGTTTGTGGTACCTGAGGGCAGGCACAATAGCTGGAAAATCATTTGTCATAGAGTTATTTCCACCCTGTCACCTGCAAGGGTGTGTCTGAAATGTTTGTACTGCAGCTTTTTCTCAGGAACTCTGTTGAGGCAGTGCAGGTTTAAAGTTGTGGTCAGGCTGACTACAGGCTACCTGGGAGATATGCTGGATCACTACATCCTTCAGCTCTCTCTCTTCTCTGGCTAGCCACTGTCCACTTTAGGCTAGACTGTGGCACTGAGCCGGAGACCCTGAGCAAGAGCGTGTGTAGAGCTGTTACTCAAAGGGAGAACATCAGGGAGGGCTGAGCTTCAGGAACAGCCAACATTTCCCAAGAGAGAATAGACTTATGAACTAATCTTCAGAGCAACACATGAACTAGGCCAAAAACAATGGCTTCTCCCTGAAGATGGGTGATAAAAAGAAAACCCTCATGGATTTTAAAATGCTATATAAAGGCTTGTAAAACCTAAACTATAACCTTTGGTTATCTTACTGACAGATTAGATTTCCCTGGACTATGAAGATGGCTTTACTTGGGTGCTTCCTGGCTTCTTGTGGAATGTATTTTACTAGCATTAATCCACTGTGACCTCCCAAAACACAGCATTTCTAACTAAAGTTTATAACAAGAAAGGTGCAGCAAGAGCTGGAATTGTCTACATTTAAAAGATCAAGTGCTATAACTGATACAATCTCTTCACAGATTACCTAGCTCATGGGCACAGAGTTTTCAGTTTCACAGGGAGGGCTGACCCTGGGCATGGGGGAGACAGGGTTCCCAGAGGGAAGGGGAAATGGATGGGACATACAGATGGCATTAGAAGAGCTGTCCTGCCCTACTCTCTTGTGTTCCAGTATGTGAGGCTCTTATCTGCTGTTCCTTATGGGTGGAGGGAAGTGCATGCCTCATGGGACAGGATGGAAGCAGGCATTGCCATAGCATTGTGCGGCTGGAGGCAGCACACCCACCTTACACTCTGCACCCCATAGCATCATGGGGGCTGCACCTGTACCCAAAGCCAGGGCTCTGCTTCCCCCCTTGCTTGCACCACTGGTGGTTCTTTTTTCTTCCAGTCTCTGGGGCAGGCTGGACAGAAGGAAGCAGGGGTCACCAGGGCAGGGCAGGGGATGGGAGGGGGGTTTGCTGAGTGGTTAGAGGCCACTGACAGTGGGGCGGTGCAGGGCTACTGAGTGTGGCAGCAGGGCGGCAAGGCACACTGAAGTAGAGAGGCAGGGCCTGTCAGGCCTTTCCACCTACACAGGCCCCACCCCTCATTCACTGCCCCAGTGACTAGACAGTGGCAATTCAAACCATGGACATTTGTGGGGGCAGTTTTATCAATCTTTCTGGAGGAGAAGCAGGCTCTTGCCTCCGAGTTCCCTGTAGCTGCAACCTATGATCAGAGACCTGTGTTCACTGCGTTTCCTCCATTGCATCGCCAATGAGGAAAAGGCAGTGAACATAGGTCCCTGCCTATGATCTAGCTGATAAAGCCTTGCCCGGATTTAGATGCATCATACTGCCTTCCTCATGTTTAAAAAATGTCATCTTGGATATTTCAAATCAAGATTGGTTGTTTTCTCCCCCCAAGAGACGTGCTGTAGTTCAACCAGAAATGTGAGCTTGATGCAAAAATTCCTGGGTGAAATTCCACAGCCTGTGCTATGCACGAGGTCAGACTAGATAATCATAATGTTCTCTACAGGCCTTAAAATCTGTTCATCTTAGAGGCTGCATTAGTGGAGCCAGCGAGCTCTAAACCACAGTATACTACCAGAACGAGCTACATTACGCCAAAAATCGTCATCAACTACTGATTGCCCAATGATATTTGTTATATCTCTCCAGAAAGTATGCACAATCAAATTCCTGCCTTGAATTGTGATAGTACAAATTATTTTTCCAGGTACGTACTGACAATCAACCTCCATATTCAATAAAGTCACCTTAGAGCCTCCTCCATCAGTACGAATAATTGTGTATAGAAGGACACTATGTTTAGAAACAGTGCACGTATAAGAAGTAAATACAGCCAGTTGGTTTCCTGGTACCATGCATCATTCCAAAATATACTTGGTTTGCACAGACATTGGCTAATGCAGTGTTTCTTTTGTAGCCCTGAACCCTCAATAATTAACTAATCTGCCAAAATATTCTTTCCATTATATCTAAAGCTGTGAGTTTCACTCAGCATTGCCTTGTATCTCATGTCATTCATTCTCATTTAATGAATGAATGAGTTAACTAATTATATGTAGATTTCAGTGTTCAAAGTGCTTACAATCTTTACCTAGTTCACTTCACAACAACCCTGTGAAGTATATAACAATTTTCCCCATTTTACAGATGGAAAACTGAGGCTGAGAAATAGTGTACTTGCCAAGGCCACCCAGTAAATTAATGGCTAAGGCAGTTTTCAAACGGATTCCCCCCCCCCTTGCACGCACCCCTACCCACCAGCTGCGGCGTTCCCATGGACACTCACCCATCCCCGCCACAGCGTTCAAATGGATGCCACCCCCACCCACCCTCATGTGCGAAGGGGGGCATGTCTGTTTGAAAAGGGCCTTGTTCTTCCAGCTCCAAGTCCAACACCTTATCCACTAGGCTAAACTGACTCTAATGAATAAAAACAGATGTCAGGTAGCTTACTGCTGCTATATGTTAGAAAACCCTAACTAACCTTGGCTCCCCAACAATTTCTCATTAAATGATTTGTCTTACAGTTTGCTATCTTCCTTGTAGTGCTCATCTAAAAAACCAACAACTGAGCATCAAAACATATATCTTGAAATGATCCAAGCTTCATATTTAGCCTGATCTTAAAAAGCATGGTGGCAGCAATCGAGGTGTTATTTGATTTATACACTAAATATTTACTAGAGCAGTTTTTTCTGTCACATGCATAAGCAAAGGCAGTAGTTTTACCTTGAGGCTCAGTTATCTTTACCATAGACAGCATTTGTGCCAAAGTATTTATTAGTCTGAAGGGAGGAGAAATCCCTGCTTCCTACCAACGTTGCACTGAAGAATACTGCTAACATTGTCTGATTTTTTTTTACGAAGTCATGAACTTCTGCAAGGCTCTCTCCCCCTCCCGCCAGTCCCTCAGCCTCCTCTCAATAGCAATCATTCTGTTGAAAAGGGCTTATTCACTGTTACATACATATACAGGACAGAGTTTGGGGCCAAACCCTGATGCTGCCAAATGACGGTCTAGACAGTTTAAAGGGGAGGTGGTGCAGGAACTGGGCCCAACATAATGATATCCCACTTTGAAGTTTAGTGTTGTTATTGCTGTCATTCCAGGTCCCTGTCACAAATCACAATTTATTCTAAACTCAGTCACTGGCAGATAAACATTTTCTAATGCATGAAACAAGTGTTTTACAGTATTTTGCATGGTAAGTAACAACCAACTCTTGTATTTCAAAAAGGCTCTAGAGAAGCTGGGGTTATCAAGTGTCTGTAAGCTTCCAATATTAACGGTGTCAGTCTCATATCATCATACCCCATCTTCCTGCATGTCCTGAACAAGCATTTCTTGTAAGTCTAGGAGTGACCCTCTTGTCTGTCTGCACCAAGTCAGCTCCACCTCTCTAGTGCATGCCCCTTGCTGTTTATAGAGAGGCTTACAAAACTGAAATTGCTGATACTTGCTCCAGGTTGTGTTTCTCAAGTCATGCATCCCACAAAAACATAGTTTTGGCGAGTTCTGCTTAAAACACTAAACATCCTCTTGATACTGTAAAAAATAAAAACAAGATTGTTTTACTTCTGAATTCCCAGTGGTATATATATTTCTGCAAACACTGATGCATTGCAGACTTTTTGGCTTTAGCCAGCTCTCACTTTTTGTTCACCCTCCCCTTAGATAGGCCACCCTTATGACAGACATCAACCTGGAGCCTGTGGAGAAAAAAAATCTTTCCCACAAACCACCATCATTAATTATTATGATAGATTTCATGTATCCTCTCCCCTGCTCTGGCATCACTGAAGTGATGCTGTTCAAGCTGATATGAGTGCTGAAATTCCATAGAGAGATTAACTAGCAATGGGAATGGGCTTGGATGCAAGGGAAAGAAAGCATTTACTCAAAACTGAAAAAGCTCCCTTTTGGATTATATTCCTCTTGACAGGTTTCAGCAGCCCAATCTGTTTGCAGATTCTGATGGCGATGGTATATGCCTAGTACAACATCTTGCCTTGGGAACTCTCTGTACTTCTAACATTTGAGGACAGCTCTTCCACTCCCATTGGTCAAACCAGTATAAATACATCAAGGAAAAAGACTCAGACCATATAAATGATCTCTGTTCTTGCAGAAATAGAAGGAAAACTCGATGTCTGAAGCATTTCTCTACCAACTTTATTTCTGGTACTAGTTAAAATATTTTGGGCAGGTTATATTTGAGTAATCACTTGCACCCAATGGAAAGGGTTTTAAATGCACCACATATGAGTTAACATCACTCAGCAAATGTTTCATCTGCACAGACATAGTTGTCTCCTATAAATATCACACAGACTTTCTAAAAGCTTGATCAAGCCAATGGGATCCATAAAAGCTTGATCCAGTCAGTGGCAAGGCTCGAATTATAAGGGAAAAGGTAGAGGGCCCTACGGTGACCAACTCAAGGATAGTATTTTGAAGGATGCATGATTTCCATTTGACGGACATTGAGGGTGCACCTGAGGGACACACTTAAAATGAACACGAAAGTTGAAACTTGAAAACAGAGTGGAGAGGGAAGGAAGCAAAAAAAAGAAAAGAAAAAGAAAAAAAGGCACTACCACTTGGGGGCAGAGTTAGGTACATCCAGAGAAGGGGATTTCAAGGAAGTGAGCAGACCCCACAGAAATCCCCTCTCACACACACTGCTGCTGTGGGGAAGGCACGGAGCTGATAGGGCAGCCTGATCTACCAGGGAAGCATGGGCTGGCTGTTGGGCGCCCCTGGACTTTGGCAGCACTGCACCGCTTTGGGCTCCACCTGGCTTGCAGGCAACAAGAGCTCCAGCTTGCTGCCAAGCTCCAGGCTCCCCGCTCATGCCAGGCTGCTGTGTGGTGGCTGCAGTGCCTCCCATCTGGCTCACCTCCTCACCACCTCCAGGCCCTCTCCGCCTTGCCGAGTTGCTGCCAGTGTGTGTGTTTGCTCTTCCGCTTCACACTCTCACAACCACAGGAAGTGAGTGCCTTCTGGGCACCGCCCCAGTTCCTCTCCTTCTGGCAGGCGCTGCTGCCAAAGGGGAGGGAGGACTGAGGCACCGTCCAGCTACAGTTTGTGAGGAGGAGGGATTGGCAGGGGTCAGGGAGGTTTCAGGGACATTTAATCTGCTGGCAGGACCGCAGGAAAGACACCCCATTTTCGAGGAGTCCCGGGAGTTCCAAAACTTTAGGGGGTTCTCTTGCCCGCACCCATAGCCGTCTAAAGTCTTTAAGGGGGCCATAAAAAAAGGTAAGGAAACTGCATCCCCCCCACCAGCCCTCCTCAAATTTGGTCAGTGGGAATCTTTCCACTGATTTCAATGAGAGCTAGACGGTACCTTTAATCTTCAATTAACCTGCTTCCATGTCAGCTACATAATCCTACTATTCAGGTGCTGTTTTTTCACTTTCCAGGTCATTGAACTAAAATTTCTTGTTTCCACTTTCAAGGTTCATCTTTGACCTTGAAATTTACTGTCACTGTCATTCCAAGTTTGTCAAAGAAGCCTTCTCAATGGGTATTTTTAGACGTGACGGTGTGAAGGTGCTGCCACACTTAGACTCGACCTGAGGAGTGGCTGCAACCATGCCGTGGGGTAGGCCAGTACGCAGTACAAACATGATGGGGGACAAGTCCCGCCACGGGCCAGGGAGTCCCCCCCTCCAGAGCAGTGGAACAAATGTGACAACGGCCCTGGTCGGTGGCAAACCACTCCCAGAACCATGCCCGCTGCATCAACATGCAGACATGACTGACTGTGGGCAAATGAAGTCAAAGGCACCAGTCACACCCGCTTACAGCAGGGCTCAGTGAGGGCGGTGGAGGAGGGAGCAACAGGCAAGCAGCCCGGATAAGGAAGGTCGCCAGCAAGCCCCGGCGGACCCAGCCATGAAGACTGGTCACAGCTGCACGGCTAAGGAGCAGCACAGCAAAGTGAACAGTAGTTTATTAGGCAGCAGCTGTTGCCACAGCCGAAATAACAAGGCATACAAAATAAGCAGTAACCAAAAAACAGTGAGAACACACAAAAACATCAGTAAAAAGGAAACAGAAGCCAAATCACTAAAACGGGCTTGAACATAACAGGGGAGGGGCAAGGGGCAAAAGTTGGGGGGGGGGGTCACACCACAAGGGGAATGCAGGCAGCCTCCACTGCCCCCCCCCCC
>QEPC01014119.1:1807743-1830358 GCA_003113815.1 Sphenodon punctatus | reverse complement strand
CCCCCCCCCCCAGGTATTAAGGCTGGTGACAGCTGCACACACAAGCACCAGCACAGGGAACGGGAAGGGCAGGAGGCAAAGGTTCGGGGGCCACATCACAAGGGGAATGCAGGCGACCCCCGCTGCCCCCCATCCGGGCATTAAGGCTGGTGATAGCTGCACAGCACAGGGGAAAGGGGAGGGGGCAGGGGGCAAAAGTCCAGGGGCCACACCACAAGGGGAACACAGGTAGCTCCCATTGCCCCCCACAAATGGAAGGGCACAGTCACAAGGGAGGGGGAACAGCAATACCCATTCCAATTTCCAGGTAAGGGCTGAGACCAATGCTCCATGAGGGCTGGCCCTAGGGTTTCCCTATGTTAAGCAGGATCCATAAGTTCCATGTCCTGGGGGGCCAGAGGGAAGGCAAACTTGGTCATTCCAAAGACGAAGGAAAGGAACACATGGTCCCTGGTTCTCCACAGTACCTATATGGAAAGTAGACAGGCAGCAAGGTCCAAAGGGGCCAACCCCACCTGGAGTGCAGATCACACAAACAGTCACGGGGTCTGCTGCAGAATGCTCCCCCCTCTGGAACAGGCCTCATGGGGCCTGGTTCAGTCCAGGCATCCGGTCGTGACAGGTTCAATGGGACAAGACCCCTCAAGGGGCCAGTGTGTGGGCAAAGTCGGGAGTATACAATGTTGCCATGGACAAGAGCACGCGGCCCCAGACACGGGGAACACGTGCCTCTATACATGTCCTAGCATGCTCTCAGTCATCGAGGTGCCAGAGCAGGCTAGAGCCATGGCTGAGAACAATGGAAGCAATGATGCTCTGGTGAGTGACGGTGCCCTAGGCTGCTCATGTCAAGCACCCCGTATCCATGAACAGTGGGGTACAAGCAGGGGATCCAGTGTGTCGGGTGGCAGGTGGTGGGGTGGGGGCACTAACCACAGGGGCCCTGGAGCCGAGGGCAGCACTCAGCCACCACAAGCCCCATGGAGATGGGTGGAACCTGCCCAAAAGAAGTACAATACCATGCCCTGGGGTCTGGAGGGTTCATGAGGGCTGTCATCCATGGGTTGAGACTTGCAACCTTGGCACCACAGCCATCCTGTGGGAAGGGCCCCTGTTAGGGTATAGGGCACATGCACAGATCTTTCCAGTCCACAGTCCACTAGCAGTTGCAGGCTGTGCAATAGGGGATCACATGGCCTGTGTTTGCATTCGCCCAGTCACACATAATGGTTGCCTGGTGCTCACACATGCTGGCAGTGCAACAGCAAAGGAAACCTCACAGCTGGCCAGAACGATACCTACTGCCACGAACCTCAATCCACATACAGTCAGTTCCAAAATACGGACCACATTCCTGCAGGTCCAACAGGTGGGTTGGGGTCAGGAATGGGCAATCAGCAGCCGGTTGCAAAACAGAGCACTCATGTCCGATCACCATTCCCCTCCCCAGTTCTGTTGGAGTCCCTCCAGTTGCTCCTCAACATTGCCAGGGACCTGGTTTGACTCGGTTCCGTGATGTAGCAGACAGGAAGGGACCTGAGGATTGCAGGTGGACACACAAATTGAGCTGTTTGGTGTTGGCTTGTGCAACGATGTTGCCATTGCAAGTGTGCTTGGGTGGTGGCATGGTGCACCTCTGTGGTGTTTGGTATCATGACCATGGGACTGGTCCTTGATCCTATCAAGGCCACAGGGAAAGAATGCTGTGGGGCTCCCGGCCCACATTGTGGTACGGATCCCCCCAATAGCAAGGCGTACGTCACTCTGATTCTGGATAGTGAGTATGTAACAGCTCCATGCACCTGCACTGTCCATCCAGAGGGCCCTGCACAGGTGCCCATGATCCATTCAACAGCGGACAGCATGCTGACCAGATCCTGTAGGTTGCAGGGTTCACTGCTGGAGTACAAGCAGTGCTCCTCAAGGTGCTGCACCCTGCATCCCATGGATCACCGAGAGCTGGAGAGCCATGGCTTGGCGTGCTGCAACTCAAATACACATGGAAATGGTGCAGGCGTGGGTGCAAGTAGCTGCCACAGAGCTGCACAGGGATTGCCTGCAGGTGGAGCTAACACAGCAGGTGGAGCTGTTGATTGCAGCTTGAGATCTGAGGGACGTCCAGTTTATGGAGTGTACGAGGGTCCTGGCCGCAGTTGCTGAAGTGCATGATGAAGCCAACCAGCGGGTGCACCAACTCTCGGGGGCCCAAAGTGCATAATGGAGCCAGGGGAGGGGCATGGGTGGGACTTGCCCTGACAGACTAACCATATGAAGCATGTTGGCTACACACCCGTTTGTAGACCATGAAGGTCAATGTTTCAGTAAAGTTCCTTCGAGCATCGAGCAGCGTGTCAATGTCCTTGTACAGTCCATGCACCCTACGATCCTTGCCACAGGGTCTGCCAGTTCCCATCCAACTCCCCCATGTCCTTCTGAAGCAGCCAACAAGACCGGTGTGTGTGTGTGTGTTTGGTCACAGGCTGCCCTGCCAGCTGGTCAGAGGTGTGGACGTGGTGACAACCTCTGGCCCGGGCATATGGATCTGGTACAGGTGCAGAGAAGGATGCTGGCACAAGGCATGGGAAAACAGCAGTTCAGGAAGGCAGCACCGTGCAGTCCTGCACACGAGGGAGGCAGGGGGCACACCACAGAGAACCTGCTAGGGGTCCCCAACACCTCACACCCCACAAACAGCAGGGAACAGTCACAAGAGTGTGGGGACACAGCTCTCATAGTAATCCACAGGTCCAGGGTAGGGGGCAGTGCACCGCTACGGGTGGCCCAATGGTGGGTGGGCCCCAGGCAGGGTCTGGAGCATTCAGATCCAAGGGGTCTGTGTCCTGGGGGGAGGCAGACCCACATGCTTCACATAAGAAGTCCTGGTTCGGAGGCTGCAGCTAGTGCAGAATGCGGCGGTCCACCTCCTTTCGGGGACGGGTCGCTGGGACCACATAACACCTGTGCTCTGGGCTCTGCACTGGTTGCCAATAGCGTGCCGAGCCGGGTTCAAGGTACTAGTATTAATCTATAAGGCCCTTCACGGTCTCGGCCCCTCATACCTAAGGGATCACCTCGTCCTCCGCGCCCCAGAGCGGCTCCTTCGGTCTGCCAGGGGTGCCTTCTTGGAGGTCCCCTGTGTTAAGCGGGGGGCCACAATGGAGAGGGCATTCTCGGTGGCTGGGCCGCATCTTTGGAATTCCCTCCCGGAGGAAGCTCGCCTGGCCCCAAGCCTCTTAACATTCCGGCGAGCTTGTAAAACCTGGCTGTTCGCCCAGGCCTTTGGGGAGGGTGGGTTAGTGGGGTTTTATTCCCCTACCCTTCCTTATTTTTTGTTATAATCTTGTCTTTCCCTGTTTTAATTGTTGAGGATTTCTATGATGCTTTAAATATTTTAAATATTGTTTTATTGAGATTTGTTAGCCGCCCCGAGCTGTTTGCAGGAGGGGCAGAGTATAAATATATTAAATAAAAATAAATAAATAAATAAATAAATAAGAGGGCTACTGGAACATGCTCCTTCGGTACCCCAGTTCCCCCATATGGTAAACGGACAGATAATATGGTTTGAAAGTGTCTCCAATGGCCAAGCTCACCTGCACATCTGGCTGAGTCCACACATCATACAATGCCCTGATTTCATCTGCTGAAGGCTCCTCACGCAGGCATGGGCTGCTTGGGGGGTCAGGTGGTTCAGGCAGGTGCTGCAGGACCGGCCATGGCCACGGGCCTCTGGGAGGGTGCAGAATCATTGTAGCCCACACACTCTAATCCCAGGGGGCAGTCATTCCCTGCCCAGGGGGCATGGAAGGAGCAGGAACCTGGACACAGATGCAGATCACAATGAAAAGGGCCATTAAGGAGCCTTACAGAGAACTGTGTGAAAGGAAACCAGTCCATGGCTCCCCTCTCAGCCCCAAGGTCATCAGATAACAGTGGTACGCAGACACCAAAGTCAATGCCAAGGAGGGAGATGGGAAAACCACAGCGGGGAGGAAGGGATGTCCAAGGAGGAGGCAACAGTGACCCAGATGTGCAATATCAACGGAGGGGTCACGTGAACCCTATGCGTGGAGGGCACACAGACGAGGAGGGGGAATGACACGTGCCTCGGCTGAGGCCTCGCTCTGTCACTCAACACACCCAAGGTCAGATAAACCCAGAATCAGTGCTATGCAATTCCCCATGGGAGCTCTTGGACATGAACCCCCACCCCTGACCCGGGTTGGTGAACGTATCCCACCCACTGAAAGTGCCGCCACCTGTTCTGAATAAACAGGCCCTGAATGGGAGTGGGTTCATATCAGCAACACAGCTGTGCACAGGACCATAAGCCTATATGAACTGACAGAGCACTAGCAATCTGGCCCTGGTTTGCCTCAGAGCAGCGCGGTATACAACACCCCTGTGGTTGCGTTAGCCTGTCTGCCCCTTGCTGACAAGCACACCATGGATCCCACTCAGGTCACTGCCCACCGTCTCCTCCTGAACTGCATAGCGGAGTAGTACAGACAGCATCAGGTGCTCATGGAAGCAGCTGTGAACCAGCATCAGCTGTCCTGCAGGCTGCTTGCATACCTGGGCGCCCAGCAGGCCTTCTGCTTCAGGGATGCCCAAATGAGCTGCCACCAGAGGGCCAGTGATCGAGCCTATGGGCAGTTGCGGACCCTGTGGAGGACCATCTTCGCTAGGCGCTGGAACAATGGCCAGCTGTGGGAGATCACCTGGAGCCTGCAATGGTGCATTGTTGCTGCTGCCAATGGCATCCATCTAGCCATGCACATCCAACGGTACCTGTGGATCGTGCCCAGGGCAGCTCAGTGGTGGACAAGGGTAATCAACACTCAGGATGATGCTGCATGGCAGGCCAACTTCAGGATGGGGAGGGGGCTCATCTTGAGGATACTGGACTGCCTCTGGCCGTGGCTTGAGAGACAGGCCTCAACAATGCGATCACCAATCTCCGTGGTGCAGCGAGTGGTCATAGCAATTTGGGCCCTTGCAACCCCTGACTCCTGCCGATCCGTTGCCCAACACTTCGGTGTTATTAATTAATTAATTAATTATTATTAATAATAATAATTATTATTATTAATAAGCATTTATATTGCACCAGCAATGTACCTGGCACTTTACAATTGTAAGAAAAAGACACGGTCCTGCCCCAGCAGGCTTACAATCTAAGAGAGACAAGGACGGGGTGGGGGGAGGGAGACAAAGTTTGGGGAAACAGAGGAAGAGACAAGGATACACACATGAACTAATGAGGTCTCAGGTGCACGTGCTTGGCTTAGTTACAAAGGTGTAGTTACTCATTTAATGTTACAGAAGATATGGTGACTGGCATCAGCACAGCGGTCACCATCATCCTGGACTTCCGTGAGGCGGTAGAGGCTATTCTCCTCGATTACGTGGTCCAGCTCGTGGATCAGGACTGGGTGACGGCAGGATTCCAGGCAGCTGGATTTCCAAGCTGAATTGGGGCCATTGATGGTACGCATAACCATCCTGCGGCCCAAACATGATGACGCAGCGGAGTACATCAACCTCCATGGCTACCATTCCCTCCAACTCAAGGCAGTAGTGGATGACAGGGGCTGCTTCACTGATGTGTTCACCAGCTATTCTGGCCACAGCCATGATGCCCGGATACTCCGCACATCTCCGTTTGCACAGATGTACCTCTATCGCATCGAAGGGGTTGCTATGCCGCCTGTGATCACTGGGGACCCTGCTTATCCCCATCTCTTTTGGCTCATGAAGGTATATCCTGATCCCCGCACACCAGCTGCGGTTCACTACAACACTCACCTCAGCTGAGCGGGCCTTCGGGGGTCTGAAGCAGCACTGGAGATCACTCGCTGGCTGACTAAAGTTCAAGGTGGAGACAGCAGCCCTGGTGATCAGAGCATCTTGCGTGCTCCACAATATATGTGAGATGGACAAGGCCGCCTTGGGTCACCGTGTCCCTGCATCACCAGGGCGACAAAGCACAGGAGTACTGGTATTAAAAGAGGATCAGGTCTGTGCTATGCAGGCATGTTGCCCATAGGGACAATGTACAGGTGTAGCTGCCAGACCCTCCCTTGGTCTCATCCCTAGCACTGTGGCTGCCACTTGGCTAATCATGCCAGCATAGGAGACAGGTGTTCCCCAGCGTGCATGGTTGCACCCTACCTGTATGTTTTGTTTCCACAATCATTAAAAACATCTCTAACTGAACAGTGTGTCTGCCTCCATTCTTGCCAATCACAGCGCTACTCCGGGAACCTTGCATGCCCTGGTAAGGCTGCATGGGGGCGGGTAGGACTGTTACATGTGCAATGCGCACAGGAACAGTGGGGTGTTCCCACCAGGCATAGGGATGGTTATGGGAGTTTTGGCAATGGCTGCCCCAAAGACACACCGCTGTAGTGTGGTCCAGACCACTGAGTCGGGTGGGACATGACTAGCATGTGGTCCCGCACAGGGTGAGTATGTGGCCTCTTTAGGGTCACGTTGGAGGTCTGGGTCTGCTGTCCCTCAGGTCATCAGCAGCAATGAGACATCTGGCTGGTGGCTCTGCTTACTGCGGGACCCATGGTGGGATGTGGTGATGGGCCTGGCACAGGCATGGATAGCACAGTGTACCTGTGCTGGACCATTCATTGCCATGTCAGGGAAGAGACAAAGGAAGGGGAACAGAGGGAAAGACAAGGAGTAAAATTCACGAAGATGAGAGGTCCCAGGTGCATGCGCTTGGCTTGGTTACATCGAGAATGATGGTTTATTGGGTTGCTTTACATTTGTTTCCTCCCATCAGCCCCTGTCACCTTCTTGGGTCATCCCCTCTTCCGTGGTGGTGGTGACAATGAGGAGTCCTGTGCCTCAGGCCCCTGTTCTTGGGATTCTCTGTCCTGCTGGCTCCCAGATTGAGTAGGTTTCGTGATCGGGCCGGCCCGTAGGTGCCCAGCTGACTGGTGGATGGTGCAGCTTGGGGGAGCTCCTGCAGAGTGGCTGGCGCAGGGAGGCATATTTGAAGGCTCCAGACTTGCTGCGGTGGCGCCAGGGGGAAGGGATGAGGTGGGGCAACTGGGAGTGGCACATGAAGAGGTCTAAGACCAGAACCTGACAGCCCTGCTGTGTTGATGGAGGAGCTCACAGCGCCAGCGTGGATCAGGAGGGCCCGTCCGATGTTTATGGACTCCTGCATCTTTCCAGCTTGCTCGATTCAGCTTGCTCTCCGGCTCCATGATGTGCTGGAACCCCTCCATTCGCTTCACGTGCCAAGTCCAATCTTGCCTCTCCATGACCTGGTCTGATCTTATTTCAGCTAGCAGGTTGTGCTGAAGGGTTGCAACCTGCTGCATGGACCAGGTCTGTGCTACCACCATTCACTCAACGGGCTCTCTGATCTTGTTCCCCAGGCATATCCCCATCCATAGCAGGTCCTCAGTGAGGACCTCCCTGTGCCAGCAGACCCTTGCACAGTGCTCCTGCGTGTGCTGGGCACCCGATGCTGGCCTTGCTCTGGCCTCTGCCTCTCGGGGCTGCTGACCTGTGAGAGACAAGAGATCCTGTCAGTCTGGGCTTCCTCATGGTATGTTGTGTTTCCTGGGATCCAGGGGGTAGGGGGAGACTTACGTTGTCAAATCTGTACTGGGGTGCTTGTTCTTTGGACATTGCTGCTTAGACTTTGGTCTTTTCTCCTTTCCTGATCGTCTGACTGGCCATGGGGCTCATGCCCTCGTGCCTCCCTTAGCCTGTGTGTGGGACATGCTACTCCGGCCATATGGGGTACTGTGGCAGGTGCTGGGGGTGTTTGTGTTCTGTCCTCCCCCCTCCCCGGCCTCCATTCCATTGCATTCCCCTCGCCTACCTGCATCAAGGGGGAGGACGTCTCTGGCCTGCAGCACGTCTCCCTAAGGCTGTTGGTCTCTTGGTGTGTGTGTGCCGGCATTAGGGTTCTGGACCACTGAGTGCTTCTCCCCTGCCCCCAGCCTAGCCCGCTCCAAACCTCTGCATCCCATGGCCCATTGCCCTGCCCCTGCTTACCTTCGGGTGCCTCTGGGGTCATGTCCCTGGCCTCCCGGATGCTCCTGTCATCCTCCTCCCAGACATCTGTTGATGTGGGACATTGCAGGGCTGTGGTAGGAGAACCCGAGGTAATGAATGCCCCGCCTTGTCCAGTTTTGTGGAATCAGTTTCAGTGGGTGTCGCATGCTGATGCGGCAGATGTTCTTGGGGCTGTCAGAGTCACTTGTTTTGAATGATTAAGGCTTGCCGGGAGACGTTTGGACCATTGCTGGCTGGGGTTGTCAATGCCTCCCTTAGGGAGGGCAGAGTACTGGGCCACCTCAAAAAGGCAGTGGTGCGGCCTCTGCTCAAGAAACCATTGCTTGACATTGACTTCCTCACCAGCTATCGGCCAGTTTCTAACCTTCCCTTTTTAGGGAAGGTTATTGAATGGGTGGTGACTTGGCAGCTTCAGGGGCATCTGGATCTGGTCAGTTTTCTTGATCCTTCGCAGTCTGAATTTCATCCTGGGTTTGGCAAGGAGACTGCACTTGTGGCTTTGGTCGACGACCTGTGCCATGAGATGGATCAGAGTAGATCGTCTCTTTTGATCTTATTAGATCTGTCGGTAGTGTTTGATACCGTTGACCATGAGATGTTGGTGGCTCGCCTGTGGGACCGGGCAGGGGTGGGCGGAATTGTTCTTGAATGGTTCTGCTCTTTCCTGATCAGAAGAACTCAGCGGGTGGTGCTCAGGGAGTACTCATCATCTCCCCGGGACCTCATGTGTGGAGTCCCGCAGGGTTCTATTCTGTCCCCCCTCCTGTTCAATGTCTATATGCAGCCTTTGGGTGAGGTTGTGAGAGGGTTCGGTGTGCTATGTCATCAGTATGCTGACAATACACAGCTTTACCTCTCTTCTTCAGTGAACCTAGGCTTCTATGCTTACCCGGTGTTTGGCATCTGTGGGGGACTGAATGAGAGCGAGTTGTCTGAAGATGAATCCTGACAAGATGGAGGTGATGTTGGTGGGAAGAGCTGGGGGAGTGGTGGCCCCCATCTTTGATGGGGTTTGTCCGACCCTAGCCGCTCAGGTCTGTAGTTTGGGGGTGGTTCTCAATTCACCGCTCTGCCTGGATTCCCAGGTGGAGACTGTGGCGAGGAGCGCCTTTCACCAGTTACATCTGGTATGATGGCTACGGCCATATGTTTCAAACTGGCTTCATCACCTCTAGACTGGACTACTGTAACGCACCCTACGTGGGGCTACCGTTGGTGATGGTCCGGAAACTGCAGCTGGTGCAGAATGCGGTGGCCCATCTTCTTATGGGGACGAGTCATCATGAGCACATTACACCAGTGCTCCGTTATCTGCACTCGCTGCTTATTGTCTTCCGGGCATGATTCAAGGTGTTGATGTTGACCTATAAAGCCCTAAAGCCTATAAAGCCAGCGGTGTGCGGGAGAAAGGGGAGCCCAGCCGGGAGAGACCTGATGGCAGTGGCACCATGGAACCGCCCCCGCCTTTAAAGACAAGGACGGTACTTGGTTGTGGGGTTGGGGGCCCCCGATTCTGAGAGCTGGGAGCCGCGGGACCCTTTTCACTCCCCCCACCCTTGTGGGGGCGGGGCCTGGCCATGCCAATTTCCAGGCCGCTTCCCTTAACATCAGGAGCGGCCGGGCAGAGTTTGGAGCTGCCGGTGGTGTGCGGGAGAAAGGGGAGTCCAGCCGGTAGAGACCTGATGGCAGCAGCACTGTGGAACCCCCCCACCTTTAAAGACAAGGACGGTACTTGGTTGTGGGGTCGGGGGGCCCCAATTCTGAGAGCTGGGAGCCACGGGACCCTTTTCACTCCCCCCCCACCCTTGCGGGGGCGGGGCCTGGCCATGCCAATTTCCGGGCCGCTTCCCTTAACATCAAGAGTGGCCGTGGAGAGTTTGGAGCTGCCGGTGGTGTGCGGAAGAAAGGGGAGCCCAGCTGGGAGAGACCTGATGGCAGCGGAACCGTGGAACCCCCCCACCTTTAAAGACAAGGACGATACTTGGTTGTGGGGTCGGGGGGCCCCGATTCTGAGAGCTGGGAGCCGCGGGACCCTTTTCACTCCCCCCCCACCCTTGCGGGGGCGGGGCCTGGCCATGCCAATTTCCGGGCCGCTTCCTTTAACATCGGGAGTGGCCGGAGGCCGTGCTGGAGGCGCGTGCTTGGGGCATGTGTCAGGAGGTGGAGGTGGGAAATTCTGTCAATGTGTGTATTGTTTGGGGGGTAATATTAAATACTGATGGAGAGGAGGGTGCTGCTGACTCTCCCCAGTGAGAGAGGGGTGGAGTTAGGTGGAATGTCCCTTGGTGGCAGCAAGGGACAGAAATGATTAGTTTGTGGGACCGACTGCTGGATTGTAAAGAGTTGGTAGAAGGAGATTGTCAGTAAGGGATTTTTTATTTTGCATAGTTGATTTATTATGTATTTCTGCTATTTTGTTGTACTGGGTCCCCTGCGTGGGAAATAACCCAGGAATGTATTTGCTGTTGTGTAAGCCGCCTCGAGTTGGGTTCCGAGAGAGTGCGGGGTATAAATTAAACGCTATGATACGCTATGCTATGCTAAACGGCTTGGGACCCTACTTACCTGCAGGACCGCCTCATGTCCCGGGCCGTGGTGCAACCCCTGTGGTCGGCCGGGGATGCCCGACTCAAGGTCTCCCGGGTTTCCCAGGTGGCGACGATGGGGAGGGCGCTCTCAGTGGCCGCTCCTAGGCTGTGGAATTCCCTCCCAACAGAGGCCCACCTAACCCCGGACCTCCCTTCTTTCCAAAGACAATATAAGTCCTGGCTATTCTGCCAGGCCTTTTGGGAGGGAGATGGGGAGGGTGGGTTAGGGTTGAGGGAGGAATACTTGGTTTCAGTTCCACTGTTTTAATGATATTATAAATTAAATAAGTTTTATGAGTTTATAATTGTTTTAAGCGTTATGTTTTAAATTGCTGGAATATGTTTTAAATATATTATGAGCCGCCCCAAGCTGCTATTGTGAGCAGGAGGGAGAAGGATATAAATGTAGTGAAATAAAATAAAATAAAATAAATAAGTGTGGCATCATCACATTTGAAAATACCCAATGGCTACATCTGCCTCTTTCTGCAAACAGTAAGGAAGGTTGGGGAATGCTAGAGCAAGGTCAGATGAAGTTAATAAGAACCACTGAAGACATTTCAGGATATTTTTAAATTTTCTTATGCCATGAGGCTGGCAGACCCAAGCCTCGTCTGTTCTTCTGGTACATGGTGAATTTGGGGAAGCTCTGAAATTTTAAAGAGTGATAGTGAAAGGTCCAAAATTTGCCACACACTAAAATTCAAAGTATTTTGCAAAAATTCATGTTCTGATAGAAGAAATTTCTAGGCATGAAATTGGTGGAATTTCATTCTTCTACGAAACGGGTGGTAGCTCAGCAGTTGCAGGAGCATCTGAATGGCATCAGTTTTCTAGATTCCTTGCAGTCCAGCTTTCGTCCGGGTTATGGTAATGAGACTGCGCTTGTGACCTTGGTTGACAACCTTTGCTGGGAATTGGATCAGGGTTAATTGATCCTGTTGATCTTGTTAGATCTGTTGGCTGCTTTTGATACCATTGGCCACAAGATGTTGGTGACTCGCTTGCGGGACTGAGCTGGGGTGGGCAGAATTGTTCTCGAATGGTTCAGCTCATTTCTGGCCAGAAGAACTCAGCGGGTGGTACTCGGGGATTGTTCTTCATCTTCCTGGAACCTCTTGTGTGGAATTCCGCAAGGTTCCATTCTGTTTCCTCTCCTGTTCAACGTGTATATGCAGCCATTGGGTGAGGTTGTGAGAGGGTTTGATGTTTGGTGTCATCAATATGCTGATGACACCCAACTCTACCTCTTTTTCATCTGACCCAGACCCCGTAGCCTTGGTGCTTACCCAATGTTTGGCGGCTGTTGGGGACTGGATGAGGGTGAACCGACTGAAGCGAAATCCCAACAAGATGGAGGTGATGTTAGTGGGTAAGGCAGTGGGTGTGACTTCCCCTGTCATTGATGGGGTCCGTCCCCCACTGGTTTTTCAGGTTCGTAGTCTGGGAGTGCTCCTCAATTCCCAACTCTGCCTGGATGTCCAGGTGAAGACTGTGGTGAGGAGCATGTTTCACCAATTACATCTGGTGCAGTGGTTTTGACTGTATAACTCAGACTGACCTGGCCACTATCATCCATTCCTTCATTACCTCAAGACTAGACTATTGTAACACACTTTAAATGGGGTTACCCATGGTGATGGTCCAGGGACTGCAGCTGATGCAGAATGCAGCGGCCTGCCTCCTTACAAGAGTGGGCTGCCGTGAGCACATCACACTGGTGCTCCACTCTCTGCACTGGCTGTCTATAGTCTTCCAGGCCTGATTCAAGGTGTTGGTTTTGACCTATAAAGCCCTAAATGGTCTGGACCCTGCATACCTGTGGGAGTGCCTCATTCCCCGGGCCTTGAAGCATCCCTTCCAGTCAGCCAGAGGCGTCTTCCTGGAGGTCCCCTGGATATCTCGGGGTGCGACTTTGGAGAGGGTGTTCTCGGTGGCCGCACCCAGACTGTGGAACTTCCTTCTATCAGAGGCCTGATTAGCTGCGGACCTTCCCTCCTTTTGATGAAAATGCAAGACCTGGCTGTTCCACTAGGCATTCAGTGAGGGAGATGGGTGAAGGGTGGGTTAGAGTGGTAGGTTGGTTTATTTTAACTCCCAGTTTAATTTAATTGTATAGTTTTATTAGTGTTTTAATATATTTATTATTGTATTTATGTTTTATTTTGTTGATGTTAGCCGTCTCGAGCTGCTGTGAGCAGAAGAGGCGGAATAAAAATATATTAATAAATAAACCAGCTCATCATTAAAATGTAGAATACCATGTATTAATAAAGAGCCACATGCAAGTGCATTCTCCAATCTGCTGTATGCATTATTGTAAGATATATTATATCATGTAAAGATCTATAAATCGTGCAACATGTGGTGTCCTATAATAAATTTATATAGCACTATATTATGTACAATAGTACTTTGCACTGCTATACACCTTCCACCGAAAAAAACAAGTACTGTAAGCCTTATTAGGGCAAACTGGAATTGGCATTATTACATTTGACCCTAAAGATATTTCTCACTAAATCGCAGTGAAGTAAACTAGTATCAGTATTGATTCCTACGTCAGAGATGACACAGATGAGGAAAAGAAAGGCTGAGTGGCTCACCAGAAAATCTATGACCAAAATAGTTTTTGACTCCCAGTCTCATGATCAGGACACTGCCTCATAGTAACTTCTTTGTTTAAAAGATTAAAACTAAAGCTGAAACAAACAGAGCTTTTGAAATACATGAATCAAACTTGAAGATTCATTTCATTCACTCAGATATGAAAATGCAGCGCTGTGAAAGTTTGCATGAAGTTTGACTTGGCTTAGTTTGCTTTTTTATCAAAGTTGAAGTGAACTAAACAAATTAAATGAGGGATAATTCCGCGCACATGGCTAGACAGCGTGGTGGTCCCGATATTCAAAAAGGGGAATATACAGGAGCCGGGAAATTATCATCCTATCAGCTTGTTGAGTATAGTGGGGAAACTTTATTCCAGATATTTATTGGCCAAAGTGCAAGAATGGGTGGATGTAGGAAAGTTAATAGGAGTGGAACAAGCAGGATTTAAAAAGGGAGTGTCAACAGTGGATCACATCTTTGTGATTGAACAGCTGATCTCAAAGTTTGTCCTCAAGGGCAAGAGTACCAATCTTTATTTATGCTTTGTTGACCTCCAAATGGCCTTTGATACAGTGTGTAGGGAAAGACTCTGGTTTAAATTGTTGAAGTATGGCATGGAGCATAGATTGTTGTTTCTGATCCGGGCCCTGCATACCAACAATCTATTACAAGTGAGAGTAAACAATATGGGCGGTTTGTCCGAGCCGGTAAATGTAAAATGGGGGGTTAGGCAGGGTTGTATCCTTGCCCCCATTTTGTTTAACCTATATTTGAATAACATGAAAGGAGTACTAGAAGATTCAGGATTCCATCTGGCTGAATTAGGAGAACAGAAAATAAGTTTACTTCTCTATGCTGATGACACAGCATTAATTGCCAGGACACAGGTGGGCCTAAGGAGGCTGATGGACGCATTTAGCAACTATTGTAAAAATGAGTATTTGAAAATTAATTATACGAAAACTAAAGTAATGAGGATTGGGAAAAGGCAGAGGAATTATAGGTGGGCCATGGGAGGGGTAGAAATTGAACAGGTGACTAAATATAAATATTTGGGGGTCATTATTTCGGCCTATCCAACGTGGACCGCTCATGTGAAAGTGGTACGGGCAGCAGTAAGAGTCGCAGGGCAGGGTATTGCCAGTTATTATTGGAATCAAGGGGGGCAACTATATAATCCAAGTAAAAAATTGATAAAAGCAAAGCTGGTCCCCCAACTTCTCTATGGTGCTCAAATTTGGAGTATTGGGAAACAAAAGGAGTTGGAGAAAGAACAAAACAGGATGCTACGTAGTATTTTGCATGTCCCCAAATATACACCAGTAGTGTTGTTAAGAGCTGAGACAGGGTTTAAACGAATTGCCTTGTATGCAAAAATGGCAACGTTAAAATACTGGTTGCGACTAATTAAAACAGACTCAGGCTCATTGGCATCCCAAATAATATATTATGCCCAGGGTCGCTGGGTGGAATATATTAACTCGACCCTGAATGCTTTGGGGTTCTCAGTGGTATATCTTTTATCCCTCCCAGTTGAAAAGGCGTGGTCTGAAATAAAAACGCGGATATTAGATCAGGAACAACAGATCGAACACGCATTGCTCGTTTCGCAGAAGGTTGCAAAGTTATATGAAAATTTTGTGCCCCCCAAAGAAGGAGCCACTTATCTATCTGAGTATAGGCTGAGGAAAACAAGGTGGGCATTGACTTTAGCTCGCTTCAATGTATTCCCTTCGGCAGTTACAGAGGGTAGACTGAGAGGGCAGGCGCAGGAAGATCGTTTGTGTAAGGAATGTACCAGTATTAATCAGAGTTGTGTTGAGACAATGGCTCATATACTGATGGACTGCCCCGCATATAAAAAATGGAGGGAGATACTTATCGCGCCTCTCTTTAGAGATCAAGGAATGAGGGGCTGGGAAGAAAAATTCTTGCTTGAAGATAAAAACCAGCAAGTTTCAGGGAAAGTGGCCAAATTCCTGACATTAGTAAAACATGCTAAGGATAAAGCCCAGACAGCCATGGAGATAGGTGGGGTCTAGGTGCTATTGGAGGAGAGACTGTGGAAAATCACCCTGAAAAGTATTAGTCCCAGGAGGTGGGGGATGTCCCTCGTGTCCCTACTCAAATTTGCCCCAAAGTGGGGTTCTATCTGGCTTGGCCACAAACCAAGAAGTGGCAAGGGTACAAAATGCTTATTATATTAAGGGCATGAGAAGACAGATTGTGAACTCTCCAGTATCCAAAAGGTTATTGTTAAGTAGAAATGGGGATATTACGGCTTTCTTCCGAGGTTATATTTTTAATTTAAATTTTGGCGGGGGTTGTAACTGTTGGAAGTTTTAATTTATAAATTGTCTAAGCAATATGTAAAATTTCGTATGTGATTCTGTCTGATTGTTTTTAAGTTTGATTAGTATTCAAATTATTATAATTATGTATACATGTGCAATGGCCGATTTGGCTAAGCAATAAAGTAAAAGTTGAAAGATTAAATGAGGCTGAATTGAAGTAATCAAACATTTTGATTTTGTTAAACAAGCAAACAAAGCAGATTAAATAAAATTGAACATGGTTGCTATTGTTTCCACTGCTATTTGTGACACAGGGAGTGACAAACAGTTTCAGTACTAATAAAACACTTAAACTGCATGTCTTATTCTATCCACCAATTCAGATAAAACGAGTTTTTACCCATTTTGCTAAATGGCTCTTACAAACAAAAGTAGTCATTTAGTAGCACCACCATGGGTGGGTTCTTTTATCCAAATATAAGGTATTAAAGTAAATGGTTATTTGTTAAGACATTTCATTTTTCAAGATGAAACAGTATGTCTCACAAATAAAGTTTTCTTGCTTTTGTTCAAGTTGCAATTAATGGGTTTCAAAAACGTAATTTAATAGTTTGCTGTGGAACAGTTAACTATATCTATCTATCTTAAAACACTATGTAAATATACTTCCTAACAAATATTTGTCCTAATATTGGACAAAGTGTACATTCAAAATTTTAATTTGTTTGTGTTATTGAGCTTACTAAATATTAGTCCTTGCTAGGCTGATTTACACCATCTATCTCGCCTATGGCAACATTCTGATTTTGTTCTGAATTATTCCACAAGCTGATGTTATACAATACTAGTCCCAGAGCTAGCTTTTCAAGTTTACTGAGTATACTTAGTATATTTTGTTTCTGATAAATCAATAAAACCATGTTGTAATGTACAAACTTCCATCTCTCTGAAGCAGCTATAAGCAAACTGTAAATGTACACTCAGGTCAAAAAATGGGGTGCTACAATTATGTTGACTCTGAAAACATTTGACTTTCATAGACTACAGTTTACTGTTTGGGAGAAATCTGTTGCAGCACTGGCTGTATATTCTTGGAGCATTGCAATGAATATTCAACTGATAATATGTGTTTATGTTCATACCCTGACTACTCATGTCTGAAAAGCAATTATTCTGAAGCTCTGTAATAGCTTACATCTTATAGTAGATGATAATATGTACATATAAGTATTCAAGTACTTGGTATTTAGATTGCAAACTTGATCCTGCATTGCTTGTGCATGTAATGCTCTCTGAAAGTCAATGGGAGTTTTGGGTGCAGGGAATGTAAGAAAATCTCTGTAAACTTCCTAAGAGTGATTTTGGTTTGGTCCCAGTTTTACACAGATTGCTGATTATATTGGGGCTGATCCTAACCCCTGAAGACCTCGCATGTCTTCAATGAATAAGGGAAGTAGCAGGAGAGTTTCAGAGAAGGGAAACTATATAAATAGTTGTTGTTATTAAGTTATTAATTAATTATTATTATTATTATTATTATTATTATTATTATTTTTCCGCCCCCTCCTGCCTCAGACATCTCAGGGCGACTCACAGCATATTAAAAACATTTTAAAATATTAAAATAAACAATAATAATTCAATTAAAAAACAATATAAAACCCCATCCCCCCTACCCTACCCTAACCCATCCACCCCATCTCCCTTGGGAAAGGCCTGGTGGAACAGCCAGATCTTACATTGTCTGCGGAAAGAGGGGAGGACAACAGCCAAGTGGATCTCCGATGGGAGGGACTTCCACAGTCGCAGCACAGTCACGGAGACTGCCCTCCTCATAGTGGACACCCAGGGGACCTCGGGGAGGCGCCCCCAGTCGACCACAGGGGCCGCTCCAGGACCCGGAGGGTGAGACGGTCCTGCAGATAGGCGGGGACCAAGCTGTTTAGGGCTTTAAAGGTCAGCACCAACACCTTGAATTGAGCCCGAAAACCTACCGGCAGCCAGTGCAGAAAGTGAAGCACCGGTGTGATATGCTCGAGTCAGTCCTTCCCCATCGAGAGACGGGCTGCTGCATTCTGCACCAGCTGCAGCTTCCGAACTAACACCAAGGGTAGCCCCACGTAGAGCGCGTTGCAGTAATCCAGTCTCGAGGTAACAAAAGCATGGATACTGGCCAGATCCGAGTCCAAGACATACGGTCTAAGCCGATGCACCAGGTGTAGCTGGCAAAATGGTCCCTTTGCCACAGCTGCCACCTGAGCATTCAGGTGGAGCTGTGGGTCCAGGAGCACCCCCAGACTCTGGACCTGAGAAACCATGGGAGGGCATACCCCATCAATGATGGGGGTCACCAGTCCCTCGGCCCTTCCCACCTCCATCACCTCCATCTTGTTTGGATTAAGCCTCAGGCGGCTCGCCCTCATCCAGTACCCCACAGCGGACAAACACTGGGTAAGCACCGAGACTGCCAGGCCTGAGTCGGAGGAAAATGAGAGATATAGCTGGGTGTCATCAGCATATTGATGATATCTCACTCTATACTCCCTAACAACCTCTCCAAGAGGCTGCATATACACATTGAACAAGAGAGGGGATAAGATGGAACCCTGCGGTACTCCACATGTGAGGCCCCGGGGTGGGGGGAGAGATGAAAACTCCCCCAGAACCACACGTTGGGTTCTCCCAGCCAGGAAAGAGCAGAACCATTCAAGAACAGTCCTTCCAATCCCTGCCCAGTCCCGTAGCCGAGTCACCAACAACTCATGATCAACGGTATCAAATGCAGCCGAGAGATATAACAGGATCAGCAGAGTTGAACGACCCCAGTCCAACTCACGGGAGAGGTCATTGGCCAAGGCCACAAGCGCAGTCTCCGTGCCATAACCCGTACGAAAGCCCGACTACGAGGGATCGAGAAAGTTAACCTGGTCCAAATGCCCCTGAAGCTGCTGAGCCACCACCTGTTCAATAACCTTCCCTAAAAAGGGAAGGTTAGAGATGGGCCGATAACTGGCAAGGGCATCAACATCCAAAGATGGTTTCTTGAGCAGGGGGCGCACACCACCCTCCCCAAGGGAGGTGTTGACTATCCCCGCCAGCAACAGCCCCATTGTCTCCCGGCTAGCCTTAACCAGCCAGGACGGGTATGGATCTAGTTCACAATAGGTGTCTCGAACAGTCCCAAGAGCATCCCCCGCATCTGAGGGTGACACCGCCCAAAACTCATCCCATAAAACAGGACAAGAAGGGGCTTCTACTGCCTCTAACCCATTCCCTGCTGAAAAAGTCGCATCAAAACTGTGGTGAATTTGAGTGATTTTATCCTCAAAAAAGCCCGCAAACAAATCACAGTGAGTATTTGATGGTTCTATGTCCAGGCGGAGGGAGGCCGGACTGACCAGCCCCCCCACCACCTGGAACAGCTCAGCTGGGTGGGACTTAGCAGACGCAATGAGGGTAGCAAAGAAAACCTTCTTTGCTGTCTGCACCACAACGGCATAGGCACGTAACCAGACTCTATGCTGCAACTGGTCAACTTCAGTATGTGAATGACACCACCGTCGCTCTAACCGGCGCCCTTCCTGCTTCATCCACCGCAGCTCCCCAGTATACCACAGGGAGATGCGTTGTCGGCAATTCGGGAGCAGATGCCTGAGAGCCACACAGTCAATGGCCTCTGTTAGCACGGTATTCCACCTGGACACGAGGTCATTGAGTGAGTGGCCATCGAGCTCAGAGGAAACATCCCCTAGAGCTATCTGGAACCTTTCAGGTTCCATAAGCCTTCGGGGGCGAACCAACCTAACTGGTTCCACACCCTCCCGGGGGCCGACATGTACCCGGATATCAGCCTGGAGGAGATTATGATCTGTCCACGACAAGGGCACTGTTGATACCTCCCCCACCAACAGATCCCCCACCTCAAGCTCTGTGCAAAATATCATGTCCAGTGTATGTCCTCCAACATGTGTGGAGCCCACTACTCTCTGAGACAAGCCCATGGTTGCCAAGAACTCACACTCCGCCCCTCCAAGACTGGCGTTGGCATGGATATTGAAGTCCCCCAGAACTATTGTCCTGGGGGACTGCAAGATCACCTCCGACACCAGCTTGGTCAGTGCGTGCAGGGAGGCTGCCGTACAGGTGGGTGCATGGTATATAAGCAGTATCCCCACTCTGTCTCCAGCCAAATTCAACCCCAGATGGAGACCCTCTATACCCATGATATAACTCACAGGGAATCTCCTCACAGACCAGGTATCCTTAAAAATAATGGCTACACCGCCACCCCCCCCATCCCTCCAGTCACAGCTGATGCTGCACAGAGTACCCAGCCGGAACAAGATCAGCCAATATAGGTCTTGATTAATTGTCCAGCCAGGTCTCCATGACACATACGAGGTCGGCCACCTGGTTCAGGATCAACTCCCGGACCACAGTTGGCTTGTTAGCCACTGACCTCGCATTTATCACCACCAAGTCAAGACCAGGGGCCCTCTGAACCCCGATCACCTCACCACCTGCCTGGAGGTCAGTGAGGAGGACAGAAACACACCATCTGTCCCGTATCACAGGTCGAACCCACCTCCCAGAAGAACCATAATTCCCCCGGCCCAGAACGACCCCTATGGCTGCAGACCCCCCCCTCAATCTGCTCCACTGACCCCCCTGGAGGCCATCCCACCAGCCCCCTGAGGGAGATCCCCACCCCCCAAAATACCCCCCCATCCTCCTCTGCCACTGGAGGGTCCCTCCCTCTCAAAGGGCTGCACCCCTCCCTCACACTGAGGGGGTCAGCCCTTCCATCCCTAACCCAGTCCCCTTGTCCCCCTCCCTCAAAAAGGAAACACCCCATCCCCACCCTAATCCTCCTTAAAACAGCAAAAAAAGCTTCTCCCCCCCTCCCCCCCACCGGTCCTGCTAAGGGTTACGCCCAAGGACCGGCCCTTAGGGCGCCGCTTTTGGCCACGCCTGGAAGTCCTGGTGGTGTGCCTTGGCTCTGCCCCCCTCCTCTGACTGGGGGAGGGGGAGTTGGTACCTGTGGGGCCGGGCAGCACGTCTCCGGGAGGCAGTGGGTTGGTCCAGCGTCAGCATCCGGAGTAGTGGGGGCAGCACCCAGGTAAGCTGCAGGGAGGTGGAAGGCAGCGGCTCCTCCTGGGCTGGGCGGTGGGCCACTTTTGGCTGCTCCAGGCCCGGAAGTCCTGGGGTTATCTAAGGGGTCCTGGATGCCATTGCCATGTCCATCCCCCCGAACGGCCCCCACAAATGGCCGGCGCCCTTTCAGTGTCGCCCTTCGGGCTGGCTCCTGCAGGGGCCAGCCCTTAAACAACTACCTGTAGAGGCAGGAGGGGCCAGGTGTTAGTGGTGATGATCCTGCAGGGATGCAGGCCCTCATAACTCTCAGGGGCAGACACAGCATACACAACCCTCAGGGACCAGCTCTTAAATAATTACCTGTTCGGATAAAATTTATCTGCTGAATATGTTCCATTGAGGTGAGGTGGAAGTCAGTCACCTCCATGAATCAGTGATTAAGGCAGTTTTCCTTTTAGCTTTTGAGTTCAAATTTATGTGATATCTTATGAATTTACTGCCTTAGATTTCACAATTTCAAACTGATTTAGCAGATTCTATCTAGTTAACATCGTCAAAGAACATCAACAATGGAGACAGACTTTTTCTAATACATAGAAAAAACATTAGAAGAATGCAAATGCATTAAAGCAAAGGCCTCTACATTTTAGGAAACCAGAATCAAGGATATCAATGAAGCTTAAGGCCCTTTTCACACAGGCCACAGTAGATGTGGGAATGGGTGTGCGCCGGCAGCAGGTGGAGGTGAGTATGCAGCCATTCCTATGGGCGCACACCCATTCCCACCCATAGAGCATCTGGCATTGGTGCCTGTTGCTCCATGCATGGGTGGAGGGGTGGAGATGGGTGGAGCGTGGGATCATGCATGCACCCTCACACACCACCCGCAGTGTTCTCATGGGCGCCCACCCATCCCCCCACACCTGCTGTGGTGTTTGCACTGAGGCGGGCAGGCGGGGGAGGGCTTGGGGGGTTCCTCTCAATGGCCTGTCGGGGCAGTCTATGGAGGGTGGGTGCGGGGTTCTCTGAGGATGGGAGGGCTTCCGCAGCCATCGGGGTTGTTACGGGTCGGGGGAGGGCTTGGGGGGTTCCTCTCACTGGCCTGTCGGGGCAGTCTATGGAGGGTGGGTGCGGGGTTCTCTGAGGATGGGAGGGCTTCCGCAGCCATCGGGGTTGTTACGGGTCGGCAGAGATATGGTCCAAAGGGGAGGTGTGTGCCATTGTACATACAGACTGGGATTTCTTATATTGTATTAAATACTGTACCTCTGTTTTTTTGTTTGTGGAGGTGTGTTCCATCAGTGAGGAGGGAGCGGTGCCTTGTGCCCGTTCCCCTCTCAACCCCCCATGCGGGTAGGTTGGGGGTCGAGGCTCAGGAGGCCCCAGGTCTTGGTTTGGTGATGCTGAACGTGAGGTGGGTTGTCAATAAGTCATCTACTATCCAGGAGTTAATCCCGGAGTGGGACACTGACGTCGTGTGTATTACAGAGACCTGGCTGGACAATGAATCAGGCCCTATTTTGGCTGACCCTGTTCCAGCTGGGTTCTCTGTGCAGCATCAGCCTCGGCTGGAGGGACCAGGAGGGGGGGGGCGGGTGGTGTAGCCATTGTTATCAAGGATGCATTGTCTTTTAGGAGGTATCCAGTGCAGGCTTCACCAGGTGTTGAGTGTCTCCATCTTGTGATGGATTTGGCCGGGGACAGATTTCGGGTGCTGCTGGTGTGTCGCGCACCCAATTGCCCGGCGGCATCCCTACATGCTCTTGCTGATTTGGTGTCTGATGTGATCCTCCGGACCCCGAAACTAGTGGTCCTGGGGGATTTTAACATCCACACTGACGCCAATCTTGGAGGAGCGAGGCATGAGTTCATGGCCTCCATGACAACCATGGGCCTGTCCCAAATCATCTGTGGCCCCACACATGAGGAGGGACATACACTGGATTTGGTTTTCTGCACCGGCCTTGAGGTGGGGGG
>QEPC01014119.1:1772101-1805612 GCA_003113815.1 Sphenodon punctatus | reverse complement strand
TCAGCTCTACCTCTCTTTTTCCATCGACCCAGGCCATGCAGTCTCCTTATTTTCCCAGTGCCTGTCAGCTGTGGGGGCTTGGATGAGGTTGAGCCATCTGCAATTGAATCCTGACAAGACGGAGGTGATGTTGGTGGTTGAGGTCTTGAGGGGCCTAGGGGTGGTTGAATCTCCTCTTGTTGGGGGGGGTGGGGTTTGCCCTCCCATGGTCTCTCAAGTGCGGAGTCTGGGTGTGGAGTCCAAGCTTGATTCACAGCTCAGCTTGGAATCTCAGGTTGCGGCTG
Source organism: Sphenodon punctatus (assembly GCA_003113815.1). Classification (NCBI taxonomy): domain Eukaryota; kingdom Metazoa; phylum Chordata; class Lepidosauria; order Sphenodontia; family Sphenodontidae; genus Sphenodon; species Sphenodon punctatus. The sequence goes on along the minus strand of QEPC01014119.1, from coordinate 1,805,328 downwards.
TGGCGGGGGGGATGTTTCAGAAGTTACATCTTCTCCTGCTGCTTCGACCTTATCTCTCAGACTCTGACCTCGCCACTGTCATCCATGCCTTCATCACCTCGAGGCTAGATTACTGTAACACGCTCTACATGAGGCTGCCTGAGAAGTTGGTCCGGAGGTTGCAGCTGGTGCAGAATGCTGCAGCCCGTCTCCTTACGGGGGCGGGCCTCAGGGAGCACATGACCCCTGTGCTCCAGGGTCTGCATTGGCTGCCTATAAAGCATTGGGCTAAGTTCAAGGTGCTGGTTTTAACCTTTAAAGCCCTTCACGGCCTAGGCCCTGCTTATATGTGGGACCGCCTCACGCCCCATGTGCCCCTGCGACCCCTGAGCTCATCCATGGGAGCCTTCTTGGAGGTTCCCCGGGCAAGGTGGGTGGCCACCGATGTTAGATCTTTTTCGGTGGCTGTCCTTGTGCTGTGGAATTCGCTACCGGAGGAGGCTCGGTTGGCCCCCACTCTCCCGTCATTTTGATGTTTATGTAAGACCTGGCTGTTCCGCCAGGCTTTTGACGAGGGGGGGGGGGAAGTAGGGTGGGTGGCGTTGTTTTTCCCTGCATGTAGGAATATTTAACTTTTAAAATTGTTTTACTGTTTTACTATTTTTATCTTGTTTGCCGCCCCAAGCTGCCCCGGGATAGGAATCTTTTATAAATAAATAAAAATAAAAATGCTCCCCCCCCACATGTGTGTGTATGGGGGGGGGGGGGACGGGGACAGGATGCCCTTGTGAAAACAGTCTATTTTACCTGCTTGTACAAACTTGCACCAGACTGAATTTTCATTCCCACTCCCTCAGCAGAGATTCTGACCCTGCTCACATTATTAATAATAATAATAATAATAATAATAATAATAATTTTTTAAATATCATGATCCCAAATGCGGGACCGTGCTGGGATTGACGGAATGGTCTTGGACTGGTTTAGTTCATTCCTGGCCGGGAGAACTCATCGGGTGGTCTTGGGGGAGTGTACGTCTTCCCTGGGACCTCACGTGTGGAGTCCCGCAGGGTGCCATTTTGTCCCCCCTCTTGTTTAACATCTATATGCAGATGCTAGGGGAGATCGTGAGAGGGTTTCAGGGCATGCAGTGTCATCAGTATGCTGATGACACTCAGCTCTACCTCTCTTTTTCCATCGATCCAGGCCATGCAGTCTCCTTATTTTCCCAGTGCCTGACAGCTGTGGGGGTTTGGATGAGGTTGAGCCATCTGCAATTGAATCCTGACAAGATGGAGGTGATGTTGGTGGGCGAGGGTTTGGGGTGACTGGGGGTGGTTGAATCTCCTCTTGTTGGGGGGGTTCGCCCTCCCATGGTCTCTCAAGTGTGGAGTCTGGGTGTGCTCCTCGATTCATGGCTCACCTTGGAATCTCAGGTTGTAGCTGTGGTGGGGAGTGCCTTTTGGCAGTTACATCTTGTCCAGCGGCTTTGCCCGTATCTCTCAGACTCTGACCTCGTCATTGTCATCCATGCCTTCATCACCTTGAGGCTGGATTACTGTAACGCGCTGTACACAGGGCTGCCTGAGAAGTTGGTCTGGAGGCTGCAGCTGGTGCAGAATGTCGCGGCCCATCTCCTTACGGGGGCGGGCCGCAGGGAGCACATGACACCTGTGCTCCGGGTTCTGCACCGGCTGCCTATAAAGCATCGGGCTAAGTTCAAGGTGCTGGTTTTAACCTTTAAAGCCCTTCACGGCTTGGGCTCACTTCCCATGTGCCGGTGCGCCCTTTGAGATCATCCGGGGGAGCCTTTTTGGAGGTTCCCTAGACGAGATGGGTGGCCACTGATGTTAGATCTTTTTTGGTGGCCGCCCCTGTGCTGTGGAATTCACTCCTGGAGGAGGCTCGGTTGGCCCCCACTCTCCTGTCATTTTGACATTTATGTAAGACCTGGCTGTTCCGCCAGGCTTTTGGCGAGGGTGGGGGGGTAGGGTGGGTGGAATTGGGGGGTTGTTTTCCCCTGCATATGAGACATTTTAAACTTTTAAAATTGTTTTATTCTTTTATCTTTGTTGTTCACTGCTGCCCTGTGGGCGGGAGAAAAAGTTTATATAAATAAATAAATAAATAAATAATTTCCCTCCCACTTAATTCTGGCTGGAAAGAGGTTGGGATTAAGTACATAAATACTCCCAGCCCAGAATGCAATATTCAGCCTCTGGTCCAGCCTGGGGCTCATGCTGTAGGCAGGGTTCTCCTGCTCCCTGATGAACAGCTAAACTTCCACAGCATAAGTCCCAGCACTGGCAAAAAGAGACTGGAACTTGCACAAGTGGGAGCAACTTTGCTGCCATATACACTACAGGAGTAAGCTTGTATCCGCTCAGTCCTGCCCACAGCAATTTCAGTATTCCCTACTCCCATGAGCATAACTCTGGGTCCTGTGGGACCCTACTCTTGCTGGAAGTCTCCCCTTGAGTGCAAGCACTAGGAACTTGGAAGCACTCTTTAACTGCATGATCACTAAGGGCATTAACTGCTGTCTACAGTGAGTAGTGCGATTAATCACTACATTCTATCACTTTATTGACCTCAGTGTGACAAAAGATGAGAGAGGTATTTTGAGGAATAATTAGGAAAAAAAACCCAAAGCCCTGATTAATCTTATTACCTTCCACACCCATTGCAGGAGTTGTATACTTGTATTTCTTTGTAAAAAGTGGTATTTCACTTGTATACCTTACATCTATGGAAGTCTTTAATATATTTTTTTTCAAGGCACATCTGAACTCTTATGTAGTTTTTTGTAAGAGCTGGAAGTATTTTCTTCTAGTGACTTGAGAAGGTCCCCAGTGGCATCCTGCTTCTAGTTTCATCTGGCTATCAGCATTTAGTAAAAGGGAGTCGTTTTACTATTCATTTGTATTGACTTTTCTACATCTATTTATGCAGACTTTTCTGCATCAAGCTTCTTTTTATGAGAGTCATTGTTTTGTTTCAGTATGTTAGTTGTAACTGGGAACCTTGTTTACAGATGTTTACTTATTAATTGGAGAGATGATTCTGATTATTCTCTTTTCGTGTGAATGTTTTTGAGAGTTTGAACAATTTATTCCAGTAGTTTGTTTTGATTTTGGGGACCTTGGGCTTGGTGACATGCACAAGAATACAATACTTTGTAGGAGTACATTTGATGCTAATATGTGGAGACAATTATCTCAAAACCCTGGACCAGGAATTCTATGCCATGAAAATATGCAATTCAAAAGGAATATTCACTGTTTCTCTCTAGATCCTGGCCGCAATCCTAAACACACTTACTCATGAGTAAGTTCCATTGATTTCAAGGGACTTAGCCACTAGCAAGTATGTTTTGGATTGCACCCACTGGATTGAAGACAACTCGAAAGAGTCTAAATATGACTGAGACATCATTAAACAGGTTTTGTGTTCAAAGTAAGCAAGGCCTTCTTTTTCCCCCTGGCTCTGGCATATAATTCCATATGTGCCTGTCTTTCAAGAATGCAATACTAGATTTCTTTCTCCATGCTGCACAAAATTAGTCATTTTCTCCACTGAAAATGACATCATTAACAACAGCTAATACATCACAGAGAAAAGAATTATTAAAGGATGATTTGCTTTTGGAAAGCGTTAAGTATCATTTTTAGAGAAACTATAGTTTTGCATCCACAGAGGTTTCCTGCATTTATCAGTAAATAGTATACTTGAAGGTGTATGAACTTCTGCGATGATAAGTCCCATTCTACTGACTCCACGTACTGGTAAATGTGCTATAAAGAGCCCATGTATTGCAGATAAGATTTTACCCAGCACATCATTTGACTAAATTGTTACCCACAACATTCTTTCCCTTCTGATCAATGCATTTAAACAATAGCTTCTAACGTATTGTGGTCAGTTTTTACTGAAATAATTTACCACAAACATATTGGTGAAATACCTTTAGTTACTTTCCCCCTCCATGCAAGGTAGGGGTTTCCCATTCAGTTTGAACCATTGCTATGGAAACAAAAAACCAAACACGACAACAATCAGTACTAAATTTACAACTGTCCACTTTGTTAGGCATCATCAATTTGATTCGTTTGTTTTAATTAAAATATTGCAAAATGGGGGCTTTTGTTAATGTCTCCCCCCACAGGCTTCTCCATTGTTTTAACATGCCTCAGTTTCTGTAGCCATTCACAGTATTTGCCTAGTAACTCTCTAAAGTGGCACAGTTGCTGTGGACATTGGTAGGAGGAATTTGGAAAGTACATAACGATTCCTAGGAATCTCTGTCATTCCTATTTATCTGCAAGTTACTGGAATTTTCATGACAGTCTTTAATTTAATGCTATTCTGTCTAATGACTTGTCCAATTAATATAGTTAATAATGTCTGCTCAACAGTATTTCCCTTTATTTTAAATACATTTCCCTTTATTTATTTCATACTTTTGCGACATCCAGAATGTTTCCTGGTCTAACATTGTGTCCTTTGTAGGTTTAGGCCTCCAGACCATAACATCAACAGTATAAGTGGGAGAATCAATTATTCCTTTCCTTTTAGAGCTGCCTTGAGCTGCCTAGGCAGGAGAGGCGAGCTATAAATGGTGGAAATAAATAAATAAATAATAGAGTAGCCTCTAACTTGCCACTCTCCTGCAGTAAGCAATTAACTTTAACTGGCAAGAAACATACTATTCCTTTTTAAATGATCAGTCATCCCGTGGAAGACAAATGAGTAGATCTGATGACTAAAATGGTAAATTTTCATGACAATTTTGCAAGAAAATTTTATAGAACTTTCGACATGATTTGCCACTAGCAAATGAATGGGTGTTATTACATGGTACAATAGGTGTATGTTTCAGGTTTGAAACACAAATTTAGCATAACATCTTTGAAGCTGACAATGGGTGTCATCATATGGATGTGGGACCGGCCACCCCTGGAGCTACTCCGGGAGTGCACTCCCATGTCCGCCCACATCCAGCCCTGCCTGGGTCCATTGTAAATGGACCTGGTGGCTACTGCGGCTTACCCATGTGGCACCTCCTCCCCACACCATAGAGCTATGGGTGGATCACCCGATGCTGTAGGCTACCGCTCGGAACTTTGGCCATTTTCAGATGGTACATGACCATCCAGGTTCACTCAATCCCACGGACCCAGGTGCCCGTTCAAGGTGGTGTGGGTGGAGGCACCCTCCTGTGACCCACACACCACCCATCCATGCCCCTGCATGGAGCAACTGTTTCCCCCCCACCCCCATTGCTCTGTGCAGGGGCATGAAGGGATGGTGCATGCGCACACCGACTGCACACCCATCCCCTGCTGTTTCAAGCCCCCCACTCACTGGAAGTGTACAGCGGTGCACATGGATCCACCCCCCTACCCGGGTGGGTCTGTCTAACAATGGCCTCTATGGTGTTGCTTGGGGCAGCCCCCAGCCAAGAGCAGAGCTGCAACAGCCATCTGCCAAGCAGATGGACCGCAGCTCTGCCTTGGGCCAGTGCTCCGGGTTTGGCCAGTGCACTTTGCTGGTGGTGCTCCAGGATGTTCCAGAGCACTGCTGGTGGGGTCCCTGGAGCAGGGACAGGCTGCTCTGCCTGCACATCTGGTGGCCCACCTTGAGAGACACAGGCCACTCAGGGGTGTGGCAGAGCAGAGGCGGGGCTGCTGTCCATCTGAAAACACCCTATGTGACAGCTATTTGCTTACCTTGCATGGTGGGTCTCAATTGCTCTCAGGTGCTCTGTGTGGGGCAAGGAGATGCATGTAGCTGATGTAATGTGGGGACTGAGACGAGCATGGTAGAAGCAGTGAAGGGCTGGGTCCAGGGGTGTAGCGAGTGGCAGTGGCAGTGAGTGGTGGTGGCAGGAGCAGTGGTGGGTCCCTGGGAATCTGAGTAACTCACCACTGCTCCATGATGCCACTGTTGCTGCTTCCAGGGACTCACTATCATTTTTGCTGCTGCTGCTCACCACACCTCTAACTTAGGCAATTAGGTGAGGTGGAGGTACCAAGCAGGACGTGCACCAGTGGAGGTAGAAGCAGCGGTGGTAGTGGTGGAGGTCTCAGGGAGTAGGAATGGCAGGAGCAGCAGCAGTGTCAGTGGTGGTGGTGGCAGGTCATGGAGAGTAGCAAGCTTATGTTCTCAGGACCTACCAGCACCATCCCTGAAGCTACTATTCCCTGGACCTGGCAGGGTGCCACTCTCAGTAGCCGCAGCCCACCCCCAAACCAGCTTGTGGGTAGCTACTGCGTGTTCCAGCAGTGATACACAAGCTGGTACATGTAGTCACCCCTGTACATGTTGAAGACTGCTTGTGTTGGCAATCCTGAACACGTACCAGGTGTAATGTGTAACAACACCCAGGATCTACAAAACACTTTAGCATTTGGCTTCAGTCACTCTGCTATTTATTCCTTCTTCATTGTTTGGAGATGGAAATGGCTATCATGTTATAAAATTTATTAAGTTTTGTTGGCTCTGGGCATATCTTCAGGGGCTTGATTTATTTTCCTACCCACCACAAGTAGTTACACCTAGATAGTTGGTTCACTGACTTTCTTTATAACTTGTAATGACACATTGCATGTTAGTTCCTGCATAAAAACCCCTTTCAGTGCAAATGGAATTTTCCTCAGGAGGATTACCTCAGAGTTTAAAACAACTGTGATGCGTGCAATCAGTTTTAAAATACCTAAATAACCTCTGTTAATTCTGTACACTGTTTCCAGGTGGATCACATCTGACCTCTAGACATTTGAATTAGGCCCTTTTTATACAGACACTCTAACACCGATAAAATGGGTGTTACATTTTATTATACATGGTACAGGGCGAAACTGCAGCCCTGCGACATGGGCCCTTTTCACACCTCCACCCAGATACCTCCACCCAGTTCGGCTGGGTAGAGATGGGTGGAGGTGTCTGTGTAAACACCACTTGCGGTGGGTGTAGGTGCGTGCATGCTCCCACGCAACCCCCATCTCCCCCCACCCCCCACCCATGGAGCAATGGACTCCACTGACGATTGCTCCATGAGTGGGTGGTGGGTGGAGATGGGGGATGTGCGGGAGCATGTACGCGCCCACGTCCACCGCAAGTGGTGTTTACACAGACGCCTCTACCCATCTCCATCCAGAGAAACAGGGTGGAGGTATCTTGTGTGAAAAGGGTCCATGTTGCAGGGCTGCAGTGTTGCCCTGTACCATGTATAATAAAATGTAACACCTATTTTATCGATGTTAGAGTGTCTGTGTAAAAAGGGCCTAAGTCTTCATTCTACATAAAAATTAATCCACAAAGCAGACTTAGGCTCCAACCCTCAAAGCGCTCTGCTGGCAAAAGCTCCATTCACTTCAATGGGCATTGGGCTGGCCAAGCAAACTGAATATCATTATTAGGCTGTTAGTTTTCCACACCCACCATCACAAAATCCAGTGACACTACCGTGCCCTTTATTCACATATTCTGCAGTCCATGGGTGAAAACAGACATGACGCTAACCACCCTTTAACCACCCTTGGTGGTTATTTATGCATGTTTCAGGGTTGCATAGGGCACCAATACAGCCCTGCAACATGCATAAATAACCACCAAGGGTGGTTAAAGGGTGGCTAGTTAGCGTCATGTCTGTTTTCACCCCATATGATAATTACAGGTAATCTCCCCACTTTACATGCTGGGAACCTTACTTTCATTGATTTCAGATTTCCTCACTGCAGGCCTACAGAAGCTTCCGCCACAAAACCTATGGAATTTCTTTAGGGTGTGCAATACTTTTGCGCATTTGGGGAAGCTGGCAACTGGCTAGTATGGTCTTCCTAAACTCTGTAAAAGCCAGCATGTGGAGATCATGGGCTGCAGAACATCCACAATTTGTTATCAATAATCAACAGAATTCTGCCAGGGCATCTGTCCTCATTAGCACAAAAATATTAAACTAAATTTGGAATTTGGAAGCAGACCAAGGCAGTTTGAAGCTGTGGGGGGAAAGAGTGCCAGGAAAATGTTCAGACTGTTGGAACATCCCATTTTAAAAAACATATTCAAATGCCTTGTGGATTTGTCTCAGGCTTCCCAGAATAATTTTATTGTCATGAAATCAACCCGCCATATAACTCCCTGCAAAAATACCCCTGCACCTGTGCAGAATCGCCTGAAGAATTAAGCCTTAAGATCAGGAAGATAGCTTCAACCTGCCCTCTCAGGAGAGCAAGTAGGAAATAAATGTTGCTTGCAAAGGAGTCTATTATTTGTTTTCAGACTTTTTTCTACTATGTTTTGCTTTGTGAGGTTGCTGTAAATTCAGTTCTTGTGAAAACTGGGGCAGCGGAAGTGGACTGGGAGGCACACTCAGTCAGAACCGTTGCTGTATCATCCCTTTCAACAGTGTCCTCCAATTTTGCCATATTAAGTGATTGTTTTGGGATGTCCCACAGTCTCTCACTGTCCCATTAAAGAGTAGGAAGGCATTTGTGACTGACCTAAATGAGGACTCAATCTAGCTAGCTTTTAATTCCAGAGTATAATCTCATTTTAACTTTTGGTCTAGTAATGTTCTTAATTTCCTTCACCGACTGTCTCAGAATGTTGCATTTAGGACTACCACACCTCCCCTTTAAAAGAGGATGCTTATGAAAAATACATGTTGCAGGGCTGCACTGGAACCAATGCAGCCCTGCACCATTTATTTTTTATGAGTCCTTCTTTTAAAGGGGAGGTATGGTAACCCTAGTTGTACTAAAGTCATCATCCTAAATTAGCTTTCTTCAGGCCAGATACAGAAAGGTGCTGAGCAACCTCTACTCTTAAAATGCTTAATGAGAGTGCATGTTGCTCAGCACTTCAGTGTATTGGTCCTTTTCTCAGTTGTCTATTTTTAATAATGTTTATTTAGTGAGCTTCTGCTACATAGTTAGCTTCTGCAGCAAGAGGCCTGCTAGAGAGTCAGCTGAGACAGTAGATGACCAAGGGATAAAAGGGGCACTCAGGGAGGATAAGGCCATTGCAGAGAAGCTGAATGAATTCTTTGCTTTGGTCTTCATGGAAGATGTTGGGGAGATACCCACGCCAGAACTGTTCTTTGTAGGTGATGAATTGGAAAAGCTGTCACAGATCAATGTGACTCTGGAAGACATTCTAGAGCAAATTGACAAACTAAACAGTAACAATTCACTGGGACCAGATGGTATACACCTCAGAGTTCTGAAGGAACTCAAATATGAAATAGCAGACCTACTACTGGTAATCTGTAACCTTTTACTAAAATTTGCCACTGTACCGGAGGACTGGAGGGTAGCAAATGTAACACTGATATTTTTAAAAGGGCTCCAGAGGTGATCCTGGAAACTACAGACTGGTGAGCCTGACATCTGTGCTGGCAAATTGGTGGAAACTGTTATTAAAAACAGAATTACGGGGCATACTGATAAACATGGCTTAATGGGGATGAGTCAACATAGATTTAGCAAAAGGAAGTCATGCCTCACCACTCTATTGGATTTTTTTGAGGGTGTGAATAAGAATGTAGGTAAGGAGGAGTCAGTCGATAAAGTGTCTGGATTTTCAGAAAGCGTTTGATAAGGTTTTTCATGAGAGACTCTTGAGGAAATTAAGAAGTCATGGGATAGGAGGCAGTGTCCTATTGTGGATTAGTAACTGGTGAAAGGATAGAAATCAAAAATTAGAATGAAATGGTCAGTTTTCACAATGGAGAGAAGTAAATAGTGGAGTACTCCAGGGATCTGTACTGGGACCGGTGTTGGTTAATGTATTCATTAATGATCTGGAAAGGGGAGTAAGCTGATCAAATTTTCAGACAACACCAAGTTATTCAAGGTAATTAAAACAGAAGCAAACTGAAGAACTGCAGGGAGATCTTGCAAGACTAGGTGACTGGCCATGTAAATGGCAGATGAAATTTAGAGTGGACAAGTGCAAAGTGATGCACATAGGGAAAAACAATCCAAACTTTATTTACACAATGCTGGCTTCTAATTAGGAGTTACCATTCAGGAAAAGGACTTTGGAGTCATCGTGGACAATACACTGAAATCCTCAGCTCAGTGTATGACATCCATCAAAAAAGCAAACAGAATGTTAGGAATTATATGTAAAGGGACAGAGAATAAAACTGAAAATATCATAATGCCACTATATAAATCTATGGTGTGACTGCATCATAGTGACTACTGTGTGCAGTTCTGGTTGTCCCATCTCAAAAAACCTATAGTAGAAATAGAAAAGGTACAGAGAAGGGCAACAAAAATGATAAGGGGGTATGGAACGGCTCCCCTATGAAGAGAGGCTGTATTGGTTGGGACTCTTCAGCTTGGAAAAAAGACAACTGAGGGTAATTTCAGACATTACGAAAACGCCTTTCACCACAGTGGACCCTCTGTGGTGGTGGTGTTTCCGGGAATGTCTGTTTGGTCCTGGTCAGATGTTCAGCATGCCAGAATCAAGCTTGTTTTCAGACTTTTTTCTACTATGTTTTGCTTTGTGAGGTTCCTGAAAACGCCTTTCACCACAGTGGACCACAGTGGATCCTCTGTGGTGGTGGTGTTTCCGGGAATGTCTGTTTGGTCCTGGTCAGATGTTCAGCATGCCAGAATCAAGCTTGACCACGGTTCTTGACCTCTGGTCGGCCGGAGGTGAAGAACCGTGGTTAGAGTGGCCACGATCCGGGACGGGGCCGGCGATGGCAGCGCTGCACGTCTCCTCGCCAGCCCCGTCCTGGAATCATACCCCAACCACGGGACGGGGTCGAGCACAGCGGCCTCATTGGCCGCTGCGCCTCCCCGTCTCCCCATGGGTGGGTGACTGAAGGAGCGTGGGGGAGGGACTGAGCAGCCGCACGTCACGCAGCCCACCCCTCCCCGCTCAGCCCCTCCCTGATCCCTCTCAGGGATCAGGTTGGCATGCCTAAAGGACAGTCAGCCTGTTCACGGACCGGGATCCGAGGCGGATCCCAGTCCAGGGTTCAGTGTGGCAGGCCTCTGGGTCCGTCACATCTGAAATTACTCTGAGAGGGGATATGATAGAAATTTATAAAATCATGAGTTGTGTGGAACAAGTTAATAGGGAATGGTTATTTACCCTCTCAAATAGTACAAGAATTAGGGGACACTCCATGAAATTAACTGGTAGCAGACCTAAAACAAATAAAATTAAGTATTTTTGCACTCAGCACACAATTAAGTTGTGGAATTTGTTGCTGGACGATGTGGTCAAGGCCAGTAGTATAACTCAGTTTAAGAAAGGGTTGGACAAGTTTCTATAGGATAGGTCCATTAGTAGCTATTAGACAGGTAGGTTTGAGGAATATAACCTCTTACTATCAAGAGCTGGGAGTGAACAACAGGGAATGGATTGTCACATTGTGACCTATTGGGTACTTCTTCCAAGTGACCAAGATTGGCCACTGTTGGAGACAGGTGCTGGGCTTGATGGACCATTGGTCTGACTCAGTATGGCATTACTTATGTTCTTATATACACACGTGTTGCTATAAACTGATGGTCAGATCTGCCGCTGAGTCAAATTGGTATAGCTCAACAAAATTCAGTAGAGTTATGTCAATTTCCACCAGCTGAGGATCTGGCACTATATTTTAATATCTTTAAAAATAATAAAAAAGAAAAAAAGGCAGAGTTTGCTTTATATTTCGGGACACCAGCACAAATGCTTCAGGAGCCTGAACATATTCTGGAAGTGGTTAAAAACCTTTCTTTTTGGCAAAGTGTTTGACAGATGGGGATATGGGTTGGGGTGGGTGGGTTTAGGGGTGATGATGAGTTTTTCAAAAGGAATTTTAATGTATTTTAATGTATTTTGTGTTTTTAATATTCTAAGCTGCCCTGAGTTTTAGGGGAAGGGCGGGGTAAAAATTTAAACAAATAAGTAAATAAATAAATACAATTCTCAAAATACTGCTAAAAAGAGGATTACTTAGTGAGAAGTGGCACTAGCATAAACACACTTTACGCTGGCATTATAGTACTTGTAACTAAGCTCAAATCCACCATCAGGTTTCAGGGCCAAACTGCAGATATAAATAGAGTCATCCTCATTTTACATCAATTTACATCAGTGGAGAATTTGGCAAAAAGTTCCTCAAAATTCAATTTTATAATCAAATGCGGGAAAAATTCACTACAGTTAAAGCACTGAAATAAAATGAATACAGAAATGCAATTTCCTTAATAAAATATCAGGAATACACAACATTTATAAAACACATCAAAAACCCCAAACTAAAGAAATTTATTTCTGTAATTTAAGTTAAAGCCAACTAAGTATTCTAATATTAAATGATTTCTCCAAAACAAATATCTTTTATTGTCTGTGAATATACAACTTGTTTCTTTGTGCAGTGCTTGTGCCTGCAATTTTTAATTAACCAGATCCACTCTTATCTCTGAAGAATGACTGAAGGCACACATTCTACAACATACACTTCAAGCAAATGTATATAATATAAGTATGCTTTTACATGGAGATGGCTAGTTAATAGCATTCACAAAGAAGAAAACAAATCAGCATAATTATTCAGAAGTCTAGTTTTTAGTCTGTTTCCTAACAGAAGTAGTGTTACATAGAATACAGTCTGTACATTAAAGATATCATGTTTGCAGTTAAAATTCTCAAAAAGACTTTAGACCTATGTATAAAAGATACTCATTTTATCCTTTTCTGAGACACTGACCTGTATCCTCATTTAAAAATGAACACCACATCTTTATGTTATTAAATCTTTGTTTTGATCTATTAGTATTCACCAAAGTGCCATTTTATAAAACCCCACACTGAATAGGCAAGGCTGGAGGTAACCATCTGCAGCTTTAGAGTCTGCGTTTGAATTGATGAAAAGAGCTTTGTGTTTTCATTGCCAAGTTTGATTCTTCCAGTCATTAGGCATTCCCCTCAGATCGCATCAATGAAGCGGACTCTCTTACACCCATGTGTTAAATTCTCTTCTCCTCATGGTTTCCTTTGCCAGCTATACTCCAGAAAGACTACTGGGTCTTAGCAACATTCTTCTCACAGCTGTGTTAAAAAAGAGCATCAGAGCGTCTTCCCAAAACCCATATGTGTATCTGGTCAGTACCCTGTCTGAGGGTCACCTCACATTGTGGTGTGATTATTCAAAGATTCATTCTTGTTCTTGAACTGCACTGCTCAGATCATTCTGGGAAAGATTAGACCCTCCAGTGGGCACTGGAGAACGTCTTGGACATTGATGTGAAATGCACACAATTCCTGGACTCATAGAAGGCAGATTAGTTTTACTTTCAGAGGAAGAGGGGGGTGGGGGTGTTAACATTTAATAAATGGGCAATCCTAATTTCATTTTTGTACATTGTTTTACATTTGTCAAAACCCAACATCAAATAAAAATAAAAAGAGAAATACTAGCTTTTCTCATTAACATATATAAATAAATCACAATGTGAATAGCAATGCACCAAAAAGCCTAGAGAGTTTTACTGCCAGAAAAGCAACAGGAAAAACCAGAACTATCCAAAAATGGTTATGTTTAATTAAGAATGATGGGTATACTGCCAAGAGACCTGACGTTATTTATAAATAAATCACAAACATTAGTGAAGCATATAAAATACTGATATCAAAGTAAGACTAAATTAGTCTTCTACAGGATACAATACTTCTCTTAGTAAAATAACCTAAGTATAATGTACTTTAATCCTGTCTTGCATTTTCCCCATTGAAATATTTTATGCAAAATCCAGAAACACAAGTTTTCCAAAAGAAATCTGTTACAATAAATGGCAAAGGAGAAAACAGAGAGGGCTATCAATTTTATACTTGATTAGACTATTAATAAGGAGACTAACTTGTTGATGTGTGTATAATAGCTTATTTATCACACTATACATTTATATTCTTAGAATTAGATTTTAACAGCCAACTACATGATGCACTGGTCTACTGGCATGTACGCCAACTCAGATATATGTTTAGGAATATCTTATGTACATGAATGCTTGGTGCATCACACAAAAATGTACATACATGCATATACACAGATTTTGCTTATCCATTCAGTGGCCGCAATCCCATGCCCTGCGGATTGTGTGCACACGGTTTCCACAGGGCACAATGTGCCCACAATGTGGATCCACATGGTTTGCATGAGGTTTGCATGTACCTGCGCATGCACACAAACCGCAGGGCATGGGATTCAGCCCACCATGTTTAAATTATTTGGTCATTAAAAATATCTACAATTAAAAGTTGTGTTAATTAGTTCTATGTGAAGTGCTCCAAGTGCCATGGCAGTGGGTGTTATATTATAAAATAAAATAATAAATAATAATAATAATGTAATATTGTACACTTAAATTACATTACCCCAGGGCAATGGCAGAGTAATGTATTTCTCTTCCAGGGAAAACACATCATAATATCAATCTCTACTGATAAGTGATTAACCTTGATTTGTTGCACATCACAGAAGGAGGCATGAACAAAAGCATGGGGTTCAAAGGCCGCACTCTTTATTCATAACCAAACAGTCTGGGGTATGAAACAAGGGGAAGGGGGTTCCCAACCCTACAATACAGTCCAGCACATTAACAGAACCAAAGGACACCCAAGATCCCTGTTGGGTTCCAGCTTTAACTGTGGGGTGAAGCCCAATCCAGAACAGCCCGCCCGCCCACCCCCCACTCTCCAAGGCATGCATCTGGGGGAGGGGCATGAATATATGACCCCTTTATGGGGCCAACGGAAACAGGTAAGTAGGTAATGGTGTGGAGGGGGGTTATCGAACCATGAGGGCTGCAGTTGTCCTGTCAGTAGGTCTGTGCACCCCTCCCCCACCCATCCCCACTCCTGAAGAGGGGATCAGTCACTGGGCCGCACCTACCCGAGTAGTTGCCCCTCTATACCCCATCTCTTACAGCGATGTCTTCCTATAAAAAAATCCCCACAAAAATCTCATCTATCAAAACTTTATCAAAATACTATTTTAATGTGCTGTACCAACAAGTGTGACAATGGGTATTTTCAGACGTTACGAGATCACAGTGAACCACGGTGAATACCCACCTGTGGTCACTGTGTCTCGAACGTCTGTTTAGCGGCCACCAGATGTTCACCACGGTCAATACCCGCAAGGGGTCAATTTGAACCACGCTTCCCAGGCTAGCTGGGGGAATGTCCCGGGAAGCGTGGTCAAAAAGATCCCCAGCGGGGACCAAAAAAAAGTAATGTCTGGCTGCGCGCCACGGCCCGGGATCACCGGCGGGATCCCGGGCCGTGGCGACTCCGGCCCGCCGCAGCGGCCGCATTGGCCCCGCCGCCTGCCCATCTCCCCGGAGGGCAGGCGGCGGGGTGCGTGGAGGGGGCAGGGCCGTGCGGCCGCACGTTGCGCCGCGCGGCCCCGCCCCCTCCCAGATTCCCCGCTGGGATCCCCCCCGGCACGTCTGATATGGCGTGATGGGGTGACCCCGGCGGGGAATGAATGGGTTGTTTTCGGTACGGGGCCAAGCGGCCCCGTAACGTCTGAAAACACCCATTATAGAATAATTAAGTAATCTGCTGGGCAAAATCCCTATTCAGTACTTGGCCAATTAGTTCACCACACTGTGGGGAAGGTGAAAAACCTGTGGTTGCAAGGCCAATCATCACCAACTGGAAAAAATTCCTTCATGGTTCCCAAGGGTGGTGTTCAATCTCAGTCAGCAGTGAGGACAACGGGAGGAAGGGAGAGTGGGTGGGTATCGGCTTGTCAAACTAACCCTCCCACTCTGCATTGTGTGGAAGGCTGGAAAAACGTTTAAACTCACCAATGAGCTAAGCCTTGCAAGACTGCCTTTCACACCGAAGCCCACAGGGTTTCTAGGCAACCAGGAGGTACTGCTCCCTGCTACACAGATCCAGCTGCCCTCAAGCACAGCCTGGACTCTGGGATCCTTGCCCCTCTCCTTCTGAAGATGAGCATGACAAACAGCTCCTCCCGCCTAGGAGGTGCAGGGAGGGGGAGATTGGTACTATTATATTAGGGCCTACTCCTACTCCCAATCCTATCACCAGATGTACCACCAGGGAGGGCAGCTATAAAACCTAGCTTGGGCTTCCTATGATCTCTGCTGGCAGAGACACTAATTAATTCAGACCACCTTCCAGCTGGCCTGGCCCTATCTACTCTAGGTCAGCTTCATTCCCCATAGGGGGCTGAACCAGCAAGCTCCAGGTCTCCACTAGCAGAGCTTTCTGCAAGGACTTGTGCCAACATTCCTAGTTGATTTTCCATTATTGGCCCAGTGTCTTTTGTGTTATAAACAACATACTTAACTACAAATACTGGGAGTGTTAAAAAAAACACTAGTACTAAAAAAATCATGCCAGTAAATGTGCAAGGTGCTACATACATATTTTAAAAGTCTGTAATTACATTAGAGAAAGCTAGATGTGTATTCATGTGGTTTTACATCTCTTAGGGAAACATTCTGGCCAACTTTAAAAAGACACACATAAATGTTACAGAAGAGTTGTGTCGTGTGCTCATGTCCTAACCAGAAAAACTTCTTCCTGAAGCAGCCTTGCACTTTCTAGGAGTGTGATGACTAATATTCACAAAGGTGAATGCATATCTGCAATTTACATATTGGAATACACTGAAAACTTGTGGGACTTTCCAGCTACTTATGCGTAAACAGAAGGTTACAATGCCCAAGTTCACCATAAACAGATTCCGCTGTGTCCCTCTTATTGCTCACAGCTGGTGCTTCAGATGGGGCAGAATCCAGAAATGTTTTAAATACTTGGTGTCCATATGCTAATGGTCAGAATACAAATCTGAGCAGGGTACTAACTTTAGGCAACAACTAAAAAAAAGCAACTTATCATATCCACAGACGAATAAAACCAAATAGATTTCTATGGAGAAGTGAAAGTTTGCTATTTGATAACTGTTGTAACATATATGTAAACATTAGGGGTGGGAAACCGGTAGAATCCGGTATCCGATAATGCCGGTATTGGGTGTACCGGCATTATCGGATTCGGCCCGGTAATCCGGGCCCGGTACCGGATTCCGGTATACCGGATTTAATCCGGGAATCCGGTTTTCCCAGAACCGGTAACCGGTAAAATCCGGTAGCCGGTAATGGGTCCGGGGTCCCACCCCTAGTAAACATTCAGGTTTCAATTAAAATCTTCCTTTCAGAGGCCATTTTTTACATGGCACCACCAGGTAGGGGGGTGCATGTGTGCGCCGGTGTGTGAGCAGTGGGTGGGAGGTGCATGCACACAGCTGCACACACATCCCCACTCACCCCCAAACCCGGAGCAACCTCCATTTTCCCTGGTTGCTCTGGGTGTGGGGATGAGTGGAGGGTGAGTGGGGATGCGTGTTACACGGGAGCGCGCATACACCCCCACTCAGCAGGCATGCCCATGCCATGTCCTTCACACAGACCTCTCCCACTCATGAACACACAGATTTCTGTGTGTTCATGGGTGGGAGAGGCCTGTGTAAAAAGGGCAAACATTTCTTCAGCATTATCAAAGGACTGGCCCATCTGAGATGTGGTGTAAGTCAACGAAAGGCATTATATAAGGATTACTTCCCAAGTTTGTGCTGTGTTTTTTCTTAATATTGTTCTTTCTCCCCCCCTTCCTTTTCAAAATAATATGCATATCACTACTATTTCTCACTAAACTATAAAGAAAAATAATGGTACTAGAAAATATTTTATTTACAGATCAATATTTTGTTTCAGCATTTTTTAATGTTATGGAGAAGAGTTACGCATACACTATGAATTCTTAGCGTTGGCTAGGATGTTTGGTTTCATGTGTTAAAGAAAAATTAATATCCCTCTGGGGTAATTTAAAAAAAAAAGAAAAAAAAAGAAAAAACATAACGTATCAAGAATCCTTCCAGTTGAGGGATTTTAAAATTGACAGTTCCTTTTTGAAATGTAGAACATCCCACATCTAAAAAAAAAAGCAAAAAAAGAAAAGAAAAGAAAAGCTAACAAACTAGTTCCTTCCTAATTGCCAAACAATGATTTGTATGAAGCAGTTGAGGTTACAAAGAAATTGTGAATTCTCAGCCTGGTTTCCCTGCTGATGAGTAAGAACTGTCTGTGTAGTTCTCCCAGA
Organism: Sphenodon punctatus; assembly: GCA_003113815.1. Lineage (NCBI taxonomy): Eukaryota > Metazoa > Chordata > Lepidosauria > Sphenodontia > Sphenodontidae > Sphenodon > Sphenodon punctatus. The sequence continues at coordinate 1,787,193 of QEPC01014119.1, read as the reverse complement.
GGTGTCAGTGGAATCTCTATAGTGTCACACAAGGGTTCTTAGCTCAAAGTAAACACACTTTCCACAAACTCAGCTGCTTAATCTGTTTGCAGGTTGAATTATAAGATGGGGGTGGATGACTCTGGGTGCTGGGAAGACGCACTGAGCATTTCCACAGTTTCTTGATAAAAAGGGCTTGCTATTGTCATCAAAAGACTTCGCCCAACTGTTTAATTTTGCTACAGGCTCAGAGGGCTGACTTTAGCAATAATGAAAACTAACCTGACAGAAATTTTCCCAAGTAGTTAAGCATGTTAAATTGAATGAATTCTTTTCATTATAGCTGTGCACTGGAGTCACTATGGTTCAAGTTGTGTCTGTGGTTCTTTTATAACTGCCCTGGTTTCAGGGGATTATAACACAGCTGAAAAATTTCCTCTGGGACAAATCTTGGACTGTAAATGGGCAGTATATAAACAGCAAATGTTTATAAATCAAAATAGTAACATGACAGTTTTTATATCAGTGCAAAAAATAAAATAAAAATGATTTATGGGATGCAATTATTTTATGCTTTCATAAACAGAGAAAGCTTTAAGCTTGAAAAATCCCATTTCATGAGTACTCTAATAAGGTGGGTGACTATATGTGCATATGCATGTACTTGGGATAGCGAATCATGCACACTCAAGTTCTGAACACATAGCACCCAACATAAAGCGGATGCTCAAAAACAAAGAACATCTATATTCATTCACAAAAATACTGCTCTTAAAGAGCCACTTCTGAATATGCTATAAAGATTTTTCATAGCTTTATGTTAAACGTTATTAATACATCTAATATATGTCTCAAATATTAGGGATGGGAATTTTGGATTCGGATGGCCGATTCGGTTCTATAAATTCTGATTTTTTTCAGCTTCAGGTGATTTGGATCTTTCACATTGATTTTTTGATTTTGATCTTTAACATTGTGGTTTGTGCCCACCGACTTCAATGGAGAAAAATGCATACAAAAAATCCAAATCCAAATTGAGATCCAAAATTACTAAAGAATCAAACCCAAAAAATCTGAATCCGAAATTCCCCCTGGAGTTCCACCCCTATCAAATATACTTTGGCATTTAGAATATTTATTTTATTTATATTTATACAAATATTTAATATCGCGCTCCCTCTTGCCTCAGGCAATTTGGGCGGTTTACAACTAATAAAATACATAAAAACCAAGGGACATGAGCAGATGACTCCCAGCCCTTATCCACTACACCTCGCTGGCTCTCTAGGCTGAGAGGTTGTGACTTGACCAAGGCCACCCAGTGAGCCTTGATTCATGGCGAGGGTGGGATTGAAACCCTGGCTTCCCAGGTTCAAGTCCAACATTTTATCCACTACACCACACTGGCTTATATGGCCTTCATTCCTCTGCAGTGATCACAGAAACCCAAGCTGATGGGATTCCACTGCAGCAACCCCTCCAGAAGCAGCACAGGCCAGGTACTCATTCCACTTTCCCTTAGGGAGGGTAGTGGTCTCTTATGTGTGCAGTCGAGGGCTGAAACACCGGGGTGGGAATGACACCATGGCAGCATGGTGGGCTGTGGGGGGAGTGGAGTGAAGAGCGGTCATTAAAATGGGCAGGAATATTAGTGGGCAGACAGCTGTAAATTGGGCAGGAAGGACAGCAGTCTGAATGGGAAGGAAGGGCTGGTTATGAAATGCCTGGGTGGGTGAGGTGGGCCGAGCTAATGATTTTCCTTGCTGCCTTGCTACAGGTCACCAACAGCCGTGGACAAAAGCACCAGCCACAAGTGCCCAGAACAACTGGGATCTGTGTGCTTGCAACTGACGGCAAAGGGAGGATTTCACATGGGAGCTGCTCAGGAAGACTTTGTGGTGGGCGGATAACGTCCAGAACATGGCCAAGGACCATACGCAGCTGTTCCGAGAGAACAGAGCAGAATGCAAGGCCTTCACTGCCGAGGTGTGACTGGACCGCCGGCAGAAGGACAGGCACTGGAGAAGTCCCAGCAGTTTGAATGTGCTCAAGAGGGTGTGCCAAAAGATGGAGGAGAGGTGGGAATAGAGAGAGGGTTGTCTGGACCAGTCTCTCCTTCTCCAGAGTTCCGTTATTAAGCATGTAGCTGCCACAAGGGAGATTAATGTTCTGGGGCAGGCACCATGGCCTTCTTCCCATCGGCCAGTCAGACCCCTGTCCCTGGATCCCGTCTGCCTGCCATGGCCTCCCCTGCAGTCAACCACCCAGCCAAGGCCCTGCACACTGAGCCCGCTGAACCCCACATGATCCAGTCACGCCTACCACGCTGGCAACAGCAGTCTGCTGAACTGGCCCTGCTCCAGGGTAGCCTCTGCCATCAGCAGGCCCCCACCAGGAGTCACAACTCGGCTGAACCCTTTACCAGTGGAAATACAGGCAGAGGAGCAGCAAGAAGCAGAAACAAATGTCTACCCACCACCCAAACGAGCACACTCAGCTGTCCCCAAAAGGGGGAGGTGAAAGAGACAGCAGTTTTTATTTTGACTGTGCTTTAACAAAACACAAAGAGTAAATTTATTTACAAAGAGCAAATAAAAATGTTAATATGCAACTGTTCCTGTTCTTTAATTGTTTAATACATGAGCACTTTTGGGCGGAGCAAGCATGAGGAGGGGAGAATGGCGGTGTGGCATTAAGATGCTTTAGGGGCCAGGGGTTTGAAGCACTTGAGGATGAGGGCATAGGGGTGGGGAGCTTCAAGAATGGAGTTTTGGCACAGTGGTAAGCTGCTTTGGGGCTGCCAGGACCCACTTGCAGCAGGGGGAGCTATGGGGCAGGGGCTGGCTGGGCCAGAACACACACTGACATACTTGAAACGTTTGTAAAGGTTTTATTAACTGTCAATTTTTTAAAAGTAAAACATTAAATTGGTTTATTAAGCTGTTAAAATTTTAAAACTTTAAAACTGTAAGTTATAAATGTATTAACAAGGGTCAGCCACTGGTGTGTACTAGCATTTCTGTATCTGTGCAGGCACAAGGTGTCCTGTATCTCTCTTGCCATGTGATCCTCTACTCTGTCTTGTCTTGGAAGAGGGGCATGTGAGAGCTAGCTGGTGGGGGGTTCTCCAAGGTGGTCCCGTCGGTCTCCCATATGTTATGCAACACAGAGGCTGCAGTTGTAAGTAGTGGAATGGTGTCCAGCTGGAAATGAATCTTGGCTGCAACCAATCTCCAGCACTGATTCAGAAGCCCTAACACCCTCTCCACAACAGGTGGAGCCGATGGAGTAACTGGGTGATGCTCAGTTTCCTGTTGAAGTACCTTTGCTCTGGGGTGCAGGCAATGCTGTAGGCCTTTATAAGCCTGTGCTTCAGGGGGTAGGCAAGGTCCCCAAGAACAACTGGCTACATGAGCACCCGCTCAATACAGATTTGAGTGTTGGATTCAAAGTCTCCAGGCTAAGGGTGCCCAAAGAAGAGGGACTGGTGGAAGATAGGGCAACATGGTTCTTCCAGGACCACACAGTCAGATCCAGGAACCAGGCACGGCGGCCCACTATTTATTTATTTTAAAAATTTGCTATCCCTCCCCTCTTGCCACAGCCAGCTCGGGGTGGCTTACAATTACTAATAATATCAGAATTAAAACAACACATAAAAGGAGGAAAATAACTCATTCTACCCCACCATTCCCACCCCCTCTCCCATCTCCCCCACCAAACACCTGGCAGAACAGCCAGGTCTTACAACTTCTTTGAAAGGAGGGGAAATCTGGGGCCAACTGGGCCTCTTCTGGAAGGGAGTTCCATAGCAGCGGTGCGGCCACTGAGAATGCCCTCTCCTGCGTGGCCCCCTGGAAGACTCGGGGGACCTCGAGCAGGGCACCCCTGGATGACCACAAGGGCCGATCCAGGACCAAGGGAGTGAGACAATGGGTATTTTCAGACGATACGTTGGCCGTTGGCCCCGTACCGGCACCAACGGCTTCGTTCCCCGCCGGGGTCACCCCATAACGGCACAACAGATGTGCCGGGGGGATCCCGGCGGGGAAAGTGGGAGGGGCCGGGGCCGCGTGGCGCAACGTGCGGCCGCGTGGCCCCGCCCCCTCCACGCACCCCGCCGCCCGCCCTCCGAGGAGACGGGCGGGCGGCGGGGCCAATGCGGCCGCCGCATCCGGCCGCTCGTGCCACGGCCCGGGATCCCGCCGGGGATCCCGGGCCGTGGCACGCGGCCAGACGTTACTTTTCCTTGGCCAGGGCCCGGGGTCCGTCTGACCACGCTTCCCGGGACCTTCCCCCGGCTAGCCCGGGAAGCGTGGTTCAAAAGAACCCCATGTGGGAATTGACCGTGGCCAACATCTGGCGCGCCATGAACAGACGTACGGGACACGGTGACCACAGGTGGGTATTCACCGTGGTTCACCGTGTTCGCGTAACGTCTGAAATCACCCAATCTCGCAGATAGGTAGGGCCCAGGCCATTGAGGGCTTTATAGGCCAAGACCAACACCTTGAATCAGTTTGGAAAACTACCGGCAGCCAGTGCAGAGAACGGAGCACTGGTGTAATATGCTCCCAGCAGCCCAGTCCCACTAAGAGATGTGCCACTGAATTCTGCACCAGCTGCAATTTCTGAGCTGTCACCATGAGTAGCCCCACGTAGAGTGTGTTACAATAGTCTAATCTAGAAGTGATGAAAACATGGATGACAGTGGCCAGGTCAGAGTCTGAAACACCAGATGTAATTGGCAGAAAGCACTCCTCATTGAAGCACGCCTTCACCTGGAGATCCAGGTGGAGCTGTGCATTGAGGAGTACCCCTAGACTCTGTACCTGGGAGGCCAATGGAGGGCAGACCCCATCAATAATGGGGGCTGCCAACTCCATAGCCATAAACAGGGTGTTGAAGAGTGAAGCCGCTTCTCTGAACAGGTTTCCTCAGTGTGCATAAGCTGCACTCTCACGGCTTTGATCCTCCTCCGCACAGTTCATTGTTGCTTGAGAAAGGAATCTGCACAGAACCGAAGCAGGAGCTGCCTCCTCCTTGTGGTGCACCCAAGTGCCACTGATCAAGTGAATGCCCTTCTGTGCCTAGCAATCTCTGTGCTCCAAGAGCTGTAGGATTCTTGGATTCGATGGACTGCTCGCAAGTTCTGCTCACAAATGGCCATGAAGGCCTGGACAGCGTTAAAAATCAAGCAGAGGCTCTCAGAAAGTGTCCCCATGGCTGTGACTCATTGATGCTGTCTGCAGACCACATTCCAAATGGGAGTCATGCGGTGGTGGGAGGGGGCGGAGTGTGGTGTTTGTCCATCTATTAGGATTCATGGCTAAACCTGTGAGTAGGGGCAGAGTGAAGGCTGCCCACACACATGACTACACGCAGGGGGCTGCTTATTTATTAGCTCTACATGTTAAACCATGGGAGTGGAGGCTGAGAGGGAGCTGCATGGACCGAAAACGGACTCCAACAGGCTATCATTTCATTTATAAACACCCTTTCTGAGTAAGAAGAAGTGATTCAATAGAGAAGAGAAGCAGCTCAGTTGAGCAAGAAACTGCCATTTTAAAATAGTGTTTTTTGTAACCCCAACCACACTTCATATCATAGGCAAACAGCAGGAGGAATAATAACTCATTTAGCTGACAAATGGCATTTCCCCAAAAGCAAAGACAACTGACTTACTTTTGAACTTTTTCATTGGCCTCTTGTGCAGCCTCTAGAGCTTGCTGAAACTTTAATTCCATGTTTGCTCGCTCTGTTAGGGCTTGTTGCAGTTGGGTAGCTAGTTCCTCATTTTGGCGAAGAGTGATGGTCACAATATCCTCTCTGCTTTTCAATGCATTTTCATACGTGCTCAGGGTACAGTTAAACTGATCCTTAAGACTCACTTCTTGAGACAAAGACTGGTGTAAGTTGTAAAAACACAGGTATGCATTTTAGTGACATGGAGCATAAACGTCAGACTGAACTGAAAGAATACTGCATTTGAATGAGAATCCTCTATGTAACAATATTGCATATTTGGTAGGAACTAATTCTGGAGGAAGATATTTATTATATTCCAAACCAAGACACTTTGAAATGTTTATGACTAGTCTCAGAGTGCATTAAAATTGTCTATTTAAATGTTATAACAAGTTGGAAACTCTCTTCATATTAATGTCAAAGAATGCATAAAATATTTCCATGCAGAAAGTACTCAAACTAATAAGGCTTTGTTTCCTATAGATTTGTGCTTTACAATTGTTTGGCTTACCAGAATTATAACCACGTTTTCTTTTACCTTCTTGTCTCAGTTCTTTTGCTTGTGACGTTGGCCCTGATCTAAAGTGTGCAGATGCATGCAACACGCTTGCACGGGGCATGCATGGTGTGTGCAGTGCACACAGTCAGTGCACACTGTGCACATACATTGTGCGTATGTTGTGTGTGTGCACAGCAATGCATGTACCTTGGATCGGTCCTTTATTTATAATAAGTGATGAAAAGCATGTTGAACATAAGAAGTGCCATACTGGGTCAGACCAACAGTCCATCGAGCCCAGAATCCTGTCTCAGACAGTGGCCAATCACGGGGGCCTGCAAGAAGCACCCAACAGGACACCATGCTATCCATTCCCTGTGGGTCATCCCCAGGCTCCCGACAGTCAAGGGTTTTGTTCCCCAGTCCTATCTGGCTACTAGCTGCTAATGGATGTATCTTCCAGAAACTTGTCCAAACCTCTTTTAAACTCAGCTACACTGCTGGCCTTGACCATCTCCTCTGGCAGTAAATTCCACAACCTAATTGTACGCTGAGTGAAAAAATACTTTCTTTTGTATGTTTTTACTCTGCCACCTGTGAGTTTCATGGAGTGTCCCCTAGTTTTAGTACTAGTTGAGAGGGTAAATAACCGTTCCCTGTTTACAAGTTCCACACCACTCATGATTTTATAGACCTCTATCATATCTCCTCTCAGCCGTCTCTTTTCCAAGCTGGATTTCAAATGAACCAAGTTTTATTCCCATTCTCAAAGTGATTTGCAAGAAGCTTACAATTACAAAATTTTGGGTTCCTACCAACCTTTTGGTAGTTGGGCTCTCTGCCCATGTACCAAATTTGACTGAAATTGGCCTGTGGGATTAAAAAGTAATTATTAGAAGGGACAGGGACAGACAATACTAATAAGAACATAAGAAGCCCATACTGGGTCAGACCAAGCATCTGATCTCTGACAGTGGCTATTCTCAGTTGCTTCGGAGAAGTACCCAGCAGGTCATAATGGAGTGATCCATTCCCTGCTGTTCATTCCCAGCCCTTGACGGTCAGAGGTTACATTCCCCAACCTACTTGCTCTTGACCACAACCACATCCTCTGGCAACAAATTCCACAAGTTAATAGTGAATCAATTTAAGTCAATTGGGGCAGTCACAACGGACAGGTAGGGGAGGTTACCACACCTTAGGTAGCCTTACCCCTCCCTGGAAAAATGAGCCATGCGATGCAGTGGCTCGTGTGCCAAAAGCACGCCAGATGTTCCCCCTGCCTGGGGGGAGCAGCTGGCTGGTCTGTGACACATCCTTGGACAAATTCTGAGGAATTTGTCATGGAGCAGTCTTAACCCAATTGGGGTAAGGCTTCCCAGGGGAGGCAACTCATATGATGGAGTGCACTGGCCCTGCCATGCATGGTGCAACGCTGCAGGGCAGTGAGCTATGGGTGTTAGCGCTGATTGCGCATGGCTATGTCATGGCCAGGGCTGGGGGAGGGAGGCGGGGCACAGTCAGGTGCACACTTGTGTCAATGGCACATCAGCTTTTCCCAGCTGCAGCGGCAGGTCTGACAGGGCCTGGCCTGCCCAACTTCCTTGCAACCATCTAGCTGTCTCCCCAAATGTGCCCTGCAGTGTGGTGGCGGTGATTGCCTACCATGGCGCCACATGGGGATCAGGCCCCTGTAGCTTGTGTGGCTGCATCCATGGGATTTTCCAGCTTTATAGAGGTCTTATGTTCTACCTAATTGCACCAGCTATTACCAAAATTAAGGTCATTACCATTAGACCTTTTACCCCTCTACCACACTTGGTTGAATTGGCCTAAAAGATCAAATATTACCAAGGGGGGACGTGGACACAGTCACAGATGCGCACGCACCCCCCACCCCACACACACGGTGGTTGTATAAGTCTTATTTTTATATAAAACGAGGCTAAAAAATCTATTTTAAAAAAATATTTATTTATTTCTCACATGTCATACAAATCCACAACCATATTAGTCCATACATTACACCCCCCCGAACCCTTCCCTCCCACAACAAACCCCCAACATCACGTTTGGCTGGAATGTGCTATTTATACTGCATCTTTATCATCCATTCATAAGCGGAGGGAGGCATCACGTCCATTTCAATTATAGTTCCAAACAGTTGCCTCTCTGCCATGCAGAACCGCCTTCTTGCAATACTCCTAGCAGTGCTGACCATTTCTTGTGGAAGTCATCATTATTCCCACCCAATTCTGCCAACACTTTTCCCATAGTTATGTTATTCCACATTCTAGTTTCCCAATCTCTTTTTAATGAACTAGTTTCCCCTTTCCAGTTTCGCGCTATCGCACAGAGCCCCGCCACAATACATTCTCTCGCCACGTGCCACTGTTGTATATCTGCAATCCGATCCATAGTGTACCCCAGGATTACAACCTCAGGTTTAAAGGGTCAGTTTACCCCTGTTACAGTCTTTATATAATTCCATACCCATCTCCAATACTCCAATATCCGTAGGCAGTTCCAACAGTGATTTATTAAACTGCTCTGGTTCCCACATCCCCTCCAACATTTCCGATTTTCCTTTCTCCCCCAGTGTTTCGCTCTGTCTGGGGTTATGTAATATCGACAGAAAATTTTAAGAATAGTATCCTGAGTGTCTAATGATTTGAAATTATCAAAAATATATCGCATGGCTTGTGTTTTCACCAGTTTATCAATTTTGAATTGCAAATCTTTCTCCCATTTGGCTCATATTTGTATCGGTTCCTTCATATATATCTCCTGAAGAGCCCCATAGATTTTACTAAGGCTCCTTTAACTATCTCATGATCGAATAATATTTTTTCCAACCCTGTGCGTTTCCTTTGATAGTCTAATATTGTCTTCTTTTGTGTAAAGTAGCTCTTCAGCTGTGTGTGCTGAAGAAAGTCTACTCTCACTTTCATGTCCGACTCTAAGTACTCAATATTTCTAAATCCCACACGGGTGAATAATTGTTCTGCCATGTTAAACCCGTGTACTCTAAGTTGTCTCCTCAATGCCACCGCTATTCCCTTATCCCTGAGTTCCACCCTATCTATTCTAGCATACGGAGATACTGTCTGCCTTACTTTTGCTTTTTTCTGAACCTGTTTCCAAACCTTTAAAGCGCCATTTGCGAAAACATGCTTCTTCCATCTCCTGCTGTCCATCTTCCTCTCATCCATTAAAAAATCTGCAAATGAGTTCATTCCTAAATTTTCCTTCTCGATTTCTACCCATGAGGCCTGCTTAGTTTCAAAGTACCATTTGTTTACAGCAGCCAGTTGGGCCGCCTTGTGGTAAAGCCTGAGATGGGGCACATTTAGACCCTCCTTATTCTTTGGTTTATATAATGTTGCTTTCGCAATTCTAGGCACTTGATCTTTCCAAATTAATTTCCCAAATATTTTTTTGCCTTGCATGAAAAATGCCTCTGGTATATCTATGGGAAGCACCATCATTTTATAAAGAATTTTTGGCAGGGATATCATTTTAAACAGATTGCTCCTCCCCAGCCATGAACAAGCGAACCCCTTCCACCCTTGTGCCTCCTTTTGTATTTCTTCTAAGAACACTGGGAAGTTTTCTTTATATAGTTTGCTTGGGCTTCTGGTCAAGTTAATGCCCAAGTATTTAAACTCACTCTCCGTAATCATGAAGGGGACCAGACTATGCAGTACCGCTCTCCTCTGAGAGTCCCATGCATATACCATAGCCAAAGATTTTTCTAAATTTATCTTATAGCCCGATACCCAGCTAAATTCCTCTATTAGTTTCAACAATGGTGGGAGGGATATCTCCGGATCCTTCACAAACAGTAAAGCGTCATCCGCATGTAAAGCGATCTTGTGCTCTTCCCCCTCTGACTGGATTACCCTTTATGTGTTGATTCTGCCTGAGGGCACACGCCAGCACCTCCAACACAATATCAAATAAAAGTGGGGACAATGGGCACCCGTGTCTAGTTCCTCTCGTCAACTTGAACCCCTCGGTGATTTCCACATTTATTAACAGTCTAGATTCCGGGCACTCAGAGATTGCCTTAATGCCCTCCAAAAACTCCCCTTTCATGCCCATTCTTTCTAATGTTTGAAACAGAAATGGTACCGCCACCCTGTCAAAGGTCTTCTCGTCATTAGTTCCTGCACCACATCTTTCAATCTTCTAGCCATAATCCCTGCAAAAAATCTTGAAATCCACATTCAGCAGAGGTATCGGCCTATAGCTCGATGGGAGTTCTGGCTTCTTACCCGGTTTTAAAATTAACAATATGTGTGCCTGACTGAATGTATGGGGCATCTCGCCTGTCTGTAGTATGTTATTGTACATCTGCTCCAGAACTGAGACCACCTGGTCCTGAAACAACTTACAGAATTCTGCAGGAAACACGTCTGGGTCTGCTGCTTTATTATTTGGAAGAGCTTTGATTGTCTCTCTGATTTCCTCACTTATTATTCTATTTAAGAACTGAACTTGATCTATATTTAATACTGGCAGCCCCACTGCGTTAATGAATTTTTCAATCTCTTTAGGGTCCGGATCCTGCGAGGCATACAGATGTCAATAGAAGGCAACAAAAATCTCTTTGATTTCCCTCCCTTCATTGGTTATTGAGCCATCCTGTTTTCGTATTGCTGTTATTATTGTCGGTTTATTGGGACTCTGCCATTTTGGCTAATACTTGACCTGCTCTATTGTTATTCTCAAAATAAAAACATTTTATTTTTCTTAATTGTTGTACTGTTTTTTTCTGTTTCTATCACATTAATGGCCACCTTTAATTTTATTATCTGTTCATGATTTTTCATTTGCGGTCTAGCCCTGTTTTGTACTTCTAGGGCTTGCAATTCCCTGTATAATTTACCCAGCAATTAATTTTTTGGCTGCCTTTAAAGCAATAAGCTGGCCCCTCCACACTGCCTTCCCTGCCTCCCATACCACCCCAATGGAGTCCACCAATTTTATATTTTCCTGCAGGTATAACTCTATCTGGTCCCCCAAATCCCTTCTGTCACTTCCCATTTTAAGTTATTATTATTATTATTATTAACAAACACTTATATAGCGCCAGCAGTGTACCTGGCACTTTACAAGGTAATAAAATAGACATGGTCCCTGCCCCTAGGGCTTACAATCTGAGAGACAGGAGCTGGGGGAGAGACTTAGGAAGGGGAACAGAGGGAGAGACAAGGGGTCTAACATTCATGAAGATGCGAGGTCTCAAGTGCACGTACTTGGCTTGGTTACGATGAGAATGACAGCAGGCAGGTCCATGTTGCAAGGATAAGGGTAAACCGATCGTAGGTATAGGAATAGTGGCTCAGCAGGATAAAGAGTCAGACAGAGCAGAGCGAAAGAGGTGAGTTTTAAGGAGAGATTTGAAGGTATGAAGGGAGGGGGCAAGGCGGATGTGGACAGGGAGGGAGTTCCAGGCATGGGGGGCAGCAAGTGAGAAGGGACGAAGGCGCTTAGGGGAGCAGGGAAGGCGTGGAAGGGTGAGAGAAGGGACAGAGGAGGAGCGAAGTGCACGGGCTGGAGTATGGAGGGCGATAAGTGCAGAGAGGTAGGGGGGAGCAAGGTTGTGAAGAGCTTTATAGGTGAAGACTAGGAGCTTGTGCAGGATTCGTTCAGGAAGGGGAAGCCAGTGAAGCGAAGAGAGGAGGGGCTGCACATGGTCGAAGCGACTGGCGAGGTAGATGACCCTGGCAGCAGAGTTTTGGACAGAGATGAGGGGAGAAAGGTGAGACCGGGGAAGGCCAGTGAGAAGGAGGTTACAGTAATCGAGGCGAGAGATGACCAGAGCATGAACAAGAGTTTTGGCAGACGAGACAGAGAGAAAAGGGCGAATCTTAGCAATGTTATGGAGGGAGAAGCGACAGGATTTAGCAACAGAGTCAATGTAGGGTTTAAAAGAAAGGGCTGAGTCAAAGATGAAGCCTAGGCTACGGGCTTGGGGGACAGGCAGGATGGTGACTCCATCAATAGTTATTGACAGTGAGGAAGGAGAGGAAGGATGAGGGGGGAAGATAAGGAGTTCAGTTTTAGCCATGTTGAGTTTGAGTTGACGTTGAGACATCCAGGTAGAGATGTCAGAGAGACAGTTGATGAGACGAGCTTGAACAGAGGGAGAGAGAGAGGGAGTAGAGAGATAGAGTTGAGTGTCATCAGCATAGAGGTGGTATTGGAAGCCATGGGAGGCAATGAGTTTGCCTAAGGATGAGGTATAGATCGAGAAGAGGAGAGGGCCAAGAACAGAGCCTTGAGGAACACCAACTGAGAGGGGGAAGGAGGAGGAGGCGGAGTTGGAGAGAGACACATTAAAGGAGCGGTCAGAGAGGTAGGAGGAGAACCAGTTATGGACAGAGCCACAAAAGCCAAGGGAGTGAAGGGAATCCAGCAAGAGTGAGTGGTCAACAGTATCGAAGGCAGCAGAGAGATCAAGGAGGACAAGAATGGAATAGAGACGTTTAGATTTAGCCACCAGAAGATCGTTGGTGATCTTAGCGAGAGCAGTTTCAGTAGAATGAAGGGGGCGGAAGCCAGATTGGAGGGGGTCAAGGGAGGAGTTGGAGGATAGGAAGTCAAGGCAGCGGGAGTAGACAACACGTTCAAGCAGCTTGGAAGCAAAAGGAAGGAGTGAGACAGGACGATAGCTAGAAGGGTCAGAGGGGTCAAGAGTGGACTTTTTGAGAATAGGAGAGACTGTGGCATGTTTGAAGGCAGAAGGGAAAGAGCCAGTAGAGAGGGAGAGGTTGATGATGTGCAGGAAGGAAGGGGCGACAGTGGGAGTAATGGAGGTGAGGAGGCGGGAAGGAATGGGATCAAGGGGGCAAGTGGAAGGGTTGGAGGAGGAGAGCAGAGAGGAGATTTCCTTAAGGGAGGCAGGGGAGAAGGAGGACATGAGAGAAGGAGGGGGAGGAGGGAGAGGGGTGGGAGTGGGAAGAGAGGAGTGGGAAGCGATGTCGAGGCGGATCTTGTCTATCTTGGAGGTGAAGAAGGAGGCAAGATCCTGAGCAGAAAGGGAAGAAGGAGGGGGAGGACAGGGAGGCTTGAGGAGGGAGTCAAAGGTAGAGAACAGGCGGCGAGGGTCCCGAGAACAGGACTCAATGCGGGAGGCATAGTAGTGTTGTCTAGCAAGGGAGATAGCAGAAGTAAGGGTGGAGAGACAGAATTTGAAGTGAAGGAAGTCAGCGTGAGAATGGGATTTGCGCCAGAGTCGTTCAGCAGCACGAGTGCAAGAACGGAGGTGGCGGATACTAGGGGTGAGCCAAGGACGGGGGTTGTGGGAGAAGGCAGGGCGGGAAGAGAGAGGGGCATGGGAGTCAAGTGTGGAGGAGAGAGAGGCGTTGAGAGCAGAGACAGCGGAGTCAGGGGAGGAGGAAGAGAAGACTGTAGGAAGAAGGGGAGAGAGAGAGGAGGCAAAGTCCAGGGGATCAATAGCTTGAAGGTCACGGAAGGGGTGTAGAGAAGGGGACTTAAGTAGTGACTTATCAAAGGACCACCTTATTTCCTGATGTTCTGGCTATTTCCCCACTAGTTTAGAGGCGGCAGACACTGCATAGTGGTCAGACATGACCACTGGTACTATCTGGCAATACGTAACCATCTGCAGTGCCTCCAAGTCGCCCAGTATAAAATCAATTCTTGTGTAAAGATTATGTCTCGCGGAGTAAAATGTATACTCCCATTTCAATGGATTCCATGCTCTCCATAAATCAAATATTCGGTGCTTTTCGCATTCCTGCTGAATCTTTCTTTCCCAGGATTCCATCGCCTTCCCCCCCGAATAGTCACTCTCCCCAAAGTGCGTGTTCAAATCTCCTAATATTATCACCATCCCTTTAGCTTTCTCTTGTATTATCTCCAAATATTGTTTTAAAAAACCCTTCGTTTTAGTGTTTGGAGCATACATCGACACCACAGTTATTGGTCTCCCAGTTTTCCATTCAACATTAAAAACCTCCCTTCCTTAGAAACTGATTCAACTATTAATCCACATTTTTCAGTAAAACCAATCGTCACACCCCTTTTTTTTGCCTGAGCACACGAGGTGTAGATATGAGGATATCATCTATATTTAAACCTGCTCACAACTTGGATTACGAAGCATAATGCGAACTTGGATTTCAGCATAATGCAAAGCAAAAATATCTACCTTTTGTGCAAATAGGAAATTGTTTACCCTTTTCCTTTTGACCGGTGTATTAAGGCCCTGCACATTGAGAGTCAGGCATCTCAACCCTCCCATTGCCTCCACTTCACCTTCTTCCCTCCTGTTCTTTCCCCTCCCTCTCTCCAGTATACATTCCAGCCATGCGTTAAACACCACCCTCCCCCCACCCCAAATTCCCCTATTCTTGCAATACCAACTACCAATAACCAACTAACAATTCAAACCCTTTAACTGAGTATTCCCCACCCCAAGTCCTTAGAAGGACATCCTGAGGGACTATACTGCCGCATTTCCCCAAATGCATAGCTTACAATTTGTTTACTAGGGGTGGGAAACCGGTAGAATCCGGTATCCGATAATGCCGGTATCGGGCGTACCGGCATTATCGGATTTGACCCGGTAATCCAGACCCGGTACCGGATTTCGGGGTACCGGTTTTTTTACATTGCAGCCATTTAAAAATGGCTGCAATGTAAAAAAAATTAAAGCCCCAGCAAAAAAGTTTTTTTAAAAAACCTCCCCGAGTCCAGGCTGCGCGGGTGGAAGGGGGGACACCCCCCACCCACCCTGCCCAGCCTGGATTTTTGTTTTAAAAAAGAAAAGACTAAGAGTAAGACGGCGAGGCGAGCCCCCCCCAGCACCAGCGGCCGCGGCGTCCCCGCAGCC
>QEPC01014119.1:1742454-1757907 GCA_003113815.1 Sphenodon punctatus | reverse complement strand
TGGGTGTGCTCCTTGGTTCACAGCTCAGCCTGGAATCTCAGGTTGTGGCTGTGGCGGGGAGTGCATTTCAGCAGTTACATCTTTTCCGGTGGCTTCAGCTGTATCTCTTAGACTCTGACCTCGCCACTGTCATCCATGCTTTCATCACCTCAAGGCTGGATTAGTGCAACGCGCTCTACGTGGGGCTGCCCGAGAAGCTGGTCTGGAGGCTGCAGTTGGTGCAGAATGCTGCGGCCCGTCTCCTTACTGGGGCGGGTCGCAGGGAGCACGACACCTGTGCTCCGGGCTCTGCACTGGCTGCCTATAAAGCACCGGGCTTGGTTCCAGGTGCTGGTTTTGATCTTTAAAGTCCTTCACGGCTCAGGCCCTGCCTATCTGCGGGATCACCTCCCTCCCCATGTGCCTGTGTGACCCCTGAGATCGTCCGTGGGGGCCTTTTTGGAGGTTCCCCAGGCAAGACGGGTGGCCACTGATGTGAGATCTTTTTCGGTGGCTGCCCCTGTGCTGTGGAATTTGCTCCCGGAGGAGGCTCGGTTGGCCCCCACCCTCCTGTAATTTTGATGTTTGTGCAAGACCTGGCTGTTCCGCTAGGCTTTTGGCGAGGTGTGGGGGTAGGGTTTGGGAGGGAGGGTGAGTTTTATGATTTGTTTTAAAATTTGTTTTTTTATTGTTAAATCTTTTGTGCTGTTTGCCGCCCCGAGCTGCTTTTGGGCAGGAGGGGCGGGATACAAGTTTTAAATAAATAAAATAAAACAAAATAGGGGGGGGCGGGAGCAGCAGCAGCAGCAGCAGCAGGAGGAGGAGCAGGAGCAGCGTCAGTGCACCATGGAGGAGTTGGGGGTGGGGGC
The DNA here is from genome assembly GCA_003113815.1 of Sphenodon punctatus. NCBI lineage: Eukaryota > Metazoa > Chordata > Lepidosauria > Sphenodontia > Sphenodontidae > Sphenodon > Sphenodon punctatus. The sequence continues at coordinate 1,757,059 of QEPC01014119.1, read as the reverse complement.
AGCTTCCAAGTCCATTGGCAGCTGCAGGATGCGGAGGGCGGCGTGGCTTTCAACTGAAAGTCACGCACATGTTCGGGGAAATGATAGCGCTCGATGGGCAACCCTTCTCGGTGGTTGGGGACATGGGGTTTAGGCTCCTTATTGGGTTCCTGGCCCCCCAGTTTAAGCTGCCCTCACGCACTACCCTGAGTTGCCAGGTGGTGCCAGCCCTGTACCGGGTTTTAAAGGAGCAGGTGAGAGAGCAGCTGGCAAGGGCTGGAGGTGCCACCGTCCACTTCACCACAGACCTGTGGTCGAGCAGGAACACACAGCACGGCTACCTGGCCGTGACGGTGCACTGGTGGCAGGACCCAGGGGCAGAATTTGGCAGCAGCAGGAGGGGTCCCGTAACAGGGTATAGGTAGGCCCTGCTTTAGGCAGAAGTAAAGGATGGCCCCCACACCACTCAGAACATCGAGGCAGCCCTGACCGCCATGGTGAGGGAGTGGTTCACACCAGATGCGCCCTTCACCAAGGGGTGCGTGGTGACGGCCAACATGGCCAACATATTGAGGGCAGCCCATGAGGAGGGCTTCACCAGCATCCCTTGCGCCACACGCACCCTTCACCTGGTGGTCAGGGATGCTCTGGGCTGGGAGGAGAAGGGAATTGGGGCAGGTATCCTTAGCTCCCTGATTGAGCAGGGGAGGAAGCTGGCTGGTTACTTTAACCGGAGTGTGAAGGGCAGCGACCTCTTCTGAGCAAAGCAGGCAGACCAAGGCTCCACAGTGCACCAGCAGGTGCAGGATGTGTCCACACGGTGGAATTCCACGTTCCTGATGCTCGAGCAGCTTCTCAAGCAGAAAGCCACCTTGCATCAGGTTCAACTGGTAATGGACAGCGGGGCATCTCCAGGGTACAATGGGGCGAAATGGGAGATCCTGTTCACACGGTCTTCGTGCTGAGATCGTTCTTGGCCATGACGGAGACCATCAGTTCCTCCACGACCACCATCAGCCACGTGACCCCTCTGGTCCAGGGTCTCCTCAGGAGGCTGGAGGAGATTCTCCAGGGGTGGGATTGTGGCCCTCAGGCCAGGAAGCTGGTGGATGAGGCAGCTGACCTGGTGCGGCAGCTGAAGGCAGGGCTGAAGGCGCGGTTCGATGAGCTCCTGAAGTGGGCGGAATACGTTTTGGCAACCATGCTGGACCCCAGGGTCAAGGGCAGTGTGGCACGCCAGACAGCACTCTATGGGCACTGGAAGGGTGACCTGGTGGAGAGGGTCCGGCAGGCAGAGGCTCTGGAGGGTGCACGGCAGCAGCAGCAGGATGACGCTGGGGATGGTGGGAGTGGGAGCAGCCACCCCTTTCAGCCGGCGGGGTCTATCCCTGCCCCCAGCCCTAGCAGTAGCAGCACCAGCAGCAGGCTGAGCAGCAGCAGCACCCCTATTGCCAGCAGCAGCAGCTCGTATGTGCAGGCCACTCTGGCGAGCATGGGTCCATGCATAGCAGGGCAGGCAGCGTGGTTGAGGGCAGTGGTGGAGATGGTGCCAAAGGACAGTTATGTGAGGGAGAACGAAAGCGTCTCAGCAGCAGTGGAGAGCTACCTGGACGAGGAGTCGTGTATCGAACACAGCAGCGATCTGTTGGCCCGCTGGGTTCTGGGGCCTACGTTCCAGGCAGGGAGGGCTGTCCATCCACGTCATCCAGAAGCTGCCACTCTAGTCCCAGAACCCACCGTCAGGATTCTGGTGTCGTCATTCCGCTCACGGGGAGTCGTCATTCCACATCATCTAGAAGCTGCTACTCCAGCCCCAGGACCCACCGTCAGGGTTCTGGAGTGGTCATTAAACTCACGGGGAGCTGTCATTCCACCGCATCAAGAAACAGTCAGTCACTCCAGCCCCAGGACCCACTGTCAGGGCTCTGGGGCCTACGTTCCAGGCAGGGAGGGCTGTTCATCCACATCATCTAGAAACTGCCACTCTAGTCCTAGGACCCACTGTCAGGGTTCTGGGGCCTACATTACAGTCAAGGGGAGCCATAATTCCACTGGATCAAGAAACAGCCACTCCAGCCTCAGGACGCACCCTCAGGGTTCTCGGGCCTATGTTACAGGCAGGGAGGGCTGTCCATCCACGTCATCGAGAAGCAATAGGTGTGCTGCTCAGTCTGCTGCTGGTGCTACTACTGCTAGGGCTGGGGGCAGGGATAGACCCCGCCGGCTGAAAGGGGTGGCTGCTCCCACTCCCACCATTCCCAGGGGAGTCCTTCTGCTGCTGCCACACACGCTCCAGAGCCCGCTCTGCCTGCCGGACCCTCTCCACCAGGTCACCCTTCCAGTACCCATAGAGCGTTGTCTGGCATGTCATGCTGCCCCATGGGGTCCAGCATGGTTGCCAAAACGTATTCCGCCCACTTCAGGGGGCCGCGGTGTCCATGACTTCCGCCTGAAGCAGGGCCCCTATACCCTGCTTCAGGACCCTTCCTGCCACTGCCAAACTCTGCCTCTGGGTCCTGCCACCAGTGCGCTGTCACTGTCAGGTAGGTGTGCTGCAAGTTCCTACTCGACCACAGGTTGGTGGTGAAGTGGACGGTGGAACCCCCAGCCCCTGCCAGCTGCTCCCTCACCCGCTCTTTTAAAGCCTGGTACAAGGCTGGTACCACCTGCCAACTCAGGATGCTGCATGAGGGCAGCTTAAACTGGGAGGCCAGGAACCCAAGCAGGTGCCTAAACCCCATGTCCCCGACCACCAAGAAGGGCTGCCCATCAAGCATTATCATTTCCCCCAACGTGCGTGTGGCTTTAAGTTGAAAGCCACGCCACCCTCCACGTCCTGCAGCTGCTGATGGACTTGGCAGCTGCCCCCACCCCAGCTCCTCCATGGTGCACTGACGCTTCTGGGTCTCAACTGGCTGGTGCTGCACCACTGACAGTGCTGATGGGAGGGGCAGAACATGGTGGTGACACAGCTCTTGGAGGGACGTGTGGCCGGTCCTGTCCAAAGTGGCCAAGGGTCTGTTGTCCTGCCCACTAACAAGTGTCCCCAGCAAGCGTGTGCTCTCTATGGTGGGGGACATTTGCTCGCCGCACCGCCTGAGACTGTGGGCCAAGTTGGTGGAGCAGTTGATGTTCCTTAAGGTGAACCTTCCGCTGCTGCGATTCCCCAAGCTGCCCCTGGACATGGATTTATGGTGCAGTAGCACACGCCATCCCATGCCATGGGGCAGTCTTGGGACGGGGCTCCTCCTCAATCTGGGCTGCTGCTGCTGAGGTGCTGTCCCTCCCTCCCAATGTCCAGCACCCGCCCTGCCTCTCCCTCGCTCTGCCAAACTAACGAGCCAAACATGATGAATACTTCTCACCATATTTTTCAGACGAGTTCCACTGGATGGAATTTGCTACAGTGTACAGTGGTTGATCCATGGGAATTACTGGTGCCTGGCTAGGATTTAAGAAGTTTGTTGCATTTATGATGATATCCATGCCATGTGTCATCACTGCAATGGATTTTCAATCTCAATATTTTTGAAGTGTGATGTTTTCTTGTAAAGGCTATCACACAGTACTGATGTGCAATTCAGCACTCTTAATTAGTATGAACAGTGATCATTGTCTAGAGTCCGAAGCAAAATATGCATGAACGCTAAACACTGATCAGTGCTCATCTGAGCGTACCTGCACGAGGATGTGCCACAGTGTGCACCAGTGTCTCTGTGCCTCCCACTGACGCATTTCCCTCCAATGCTCCTAAGCTCTTTTAGGAGCGCTGAATGGCACATCTGCAATGTGAAAGGACACAGAGTTGAAAACGTACATTGTGTACTATGCAAACAAAAGCGTGACTTAGGCTTCAGGTAATCATAACTTTGGAATGGATTGACCAAGCCAAGCACGTGCAATTGAGACTTAGCATCCACTTGAATGTAATTTATCCCTTGTCTCTCCCTATGTCCCCTATCCTTGTCTTCCCCCTCCGTGTCTATTAGATTGTAAGCCGTAGGCAGGGACCGTGTCTATCTTATTGCTCTGTAAAGCGCCAGGTACACAGCTGGCGCTTTACAAATGCTAATAAATAATAATAATAATAATAATAACAATAATAATAATATTATTATTATTGTGGGACTCATTTGAAAGGTCATTTTATTACAAAACCATTTTTAAACAGCTCAACTGACATATCTTTACCACAGAAGGCTGTATAGCTGGGGAAAAAACAGAATGGTAGCTGCGATGGCAGCCATATTGGAATTAGCGCCCATTTTGGATTTCTGGCCAAAAATTAAAGTGGCTCCACATCTATATTTCATCAGTACCACATTACCTATGCGCATGCAAAAGCACACAGTTGTTTCACTAAGTGCAGTTTTCCTTTGGATTGCCGCTCTACTAACTAGCTAGACAGGTAGCTGCACACTCTCTATCCAGTTGAGATACTTCTAAGGCTTTTCGAATGGCAGGAACAGCTGAAGGGGAAAAAAACAACGATAGCCATTATATATAGTATATACAAATAATATATAGTGGAGAGTAAAAATGAAGATCACAAGTATTCCCTGCTATGAGGACAAGAACTGAAAGTTAAAGAAATTCGCTATTTTCAGACATAGAGGACTTTTCTGGACTGAGAAGCAGGAAGTAACAGGCAGTCATTCTCAGAAGAAAAAGGGAAACAGGATCAGCCATGGAAAAGGTGAGGCTCTGGGTGAGGGGTGGGTAAAGAGAGCAAGGCTGGCAGGTGCTGGGTCACAGGTGCAGAGAAGGTGGGCAGTGACTGAGTTCTTGCACCTGCCTTGCAATTGGTCGGATTCAGTTCTGGTGTATTATCAGCCCGAGGAAGAGCCCTGTGTGGCATGAAAGCTTTCATATCCTTGCCAGCAGAAGTTGTTCCAATAAAAGATGGCATTCCTTCTTCGTGTAGCTTAGTTAAGCACATGCACCTGAGACTTCTCAGTTTCATGAATGTACCTCTCTCCCTATGTTCCTCTCTTCCTTGTCTCCCCTCCTTTGTCTTTTCTAGATTGGAAGCCCTCGGGGAAGCGACCTGTCTCGAACTACTGATTGTACAGTGCCAGGTACATTGCTTGAGCTAAATAAATAAATAAATAAATAAATAAAATAATATGAACTACTTGGTCTCCAGCTATTAAAGCCCTTTAAAGCCCTAAATGGTCTGGGTCCCACATATCTGAAAGATCGTCTATTCTACAATGCTCCTTTGCAGCCCTTACGGTTGGCCGGGGGCACCCTCCTGCAGGTCCCGTCTGGAGTGGAGGCATGCGGGAGGGCGTTCTTGGTTGCTGTCCCCATTTTGTGGAACTCCCTTCCCAGGGAGGTTCGCCTGAATCTTCTTCCAGAGGTGGTGCAAAACCTTTTTATTTGGAAGAGTATTTGGCAGGCAGGGATAAATAGGGTGGGGTGGGTTTCTGGGTAGGGCTGTGGGGGAAGATGGGGGTTTGAGGGGAAGGTGTTTTTATTGTATGAATTTTAATGTTTTTAATTGTTTTTATGGATTGTAAGCCTTGTGGGAAGGGGAAGGGGAAGGGTGGCATAAAAATCTGAAAAATAAATAAATAAATGGATAAATAAATAAATAAATATTACTTTTCAGGACCAACACGGCAACCACAGTCCCACTCTAGTCTACCAGGACCAGGGTTCTTATATAGACATTTGTAGGTATTATATCTATATACCTTTGAAATACTTCTTACTCTGTGAAACTAATCTTATGTTGTCAGGGTAGCTGTATTTTCAGTGGCACCTTATTTATTTTATCCCATCAATAAAAGTTGCAAGATTTTTTTCTTCTTATCTTTTACCTATTATTTATTGTCAGGTCATATTGTTTGATAATCCTTAAATACTGCACTTGCCAATGGTTTTAGATAACTAAGTAATTGTAACTCAATATTTGCAATATTCCAGTTATTCCCTACAGTACAGTGTTTAGGTAATACTGCAAATATTGAGGTAACCTTATCTATTAATCGAAGGCAGAATTGGCACGTTATTAAGAATGACTGTGTAAGTGAAAAGGATGCTCAAGATGGCGCAGATACTCCTTTGCCACCAAATCTACTAGAAAAACCTGATTACTTTATATCTAAAGGTCCAAAATCCTTCATTACACCACAGTAAAGCTTAGCACAAGTGAGTTGAGGGAAAAGGTGGTGGCAGTAGATATGGCTGCTCTACAACTTTTCTCCATCTTCCCCAGTCACTGGAGTTATTAGTGACCCAATGGATTTCCTGATTTTGCAACTTGCTCCTTATTTAGAAAGGTATATTCCCATATGGAGAGAGGTTTAAACAATTACCTGGGGCTCTATTCTGTAAGGTTTGGAGCATGTTCTCGAGTGCAAAACATCCTCAGCTTTTGCTGACTTCAATGGGCAATGAGAATGGGGCTGCCAAGTGTCAGTTTGCCAACAATTATATTAAAAATCTGTATAAGAAATTAAGGACACAAAGGGAAAAATAACTGTAGCCTCATTAATAGTTTGATTATTTTTTTTAATGGATAGGACCGCCACAAAAAACACTGCCTGCTGATAGTGGCATATCACTTTGCTGATAAATGAAGATTAAAACAATAATTGTACTCTTTCTGAAAAGTGAAGTATTTAGTAAAGTACCCACTTGGGTAAAAGTGACACTTCGTTCATATCAGCAATCTGATTGCACTGGAACACACCAAGTATCCTAACTCTTGGCATCAGAATTACCTAAAAACAAGTTCAACTTAATGCCCACACTATATGCTATTTACTTTTATTTTCGTCTTCAGGAAATACTGTTTACTTTGCTTTAAAATTTATATGAGTCATTCTGTTAGATGCCTTTTTAAAATTAGTTTGAAGGAAATAGTCATTTAGGACAGAGAGCAGAAATCAATTCTGATTCGATATTGATAGCTACCGTGCGATGTAAACTGTGTGTTCTTTCTAATTAAATGTAAACACGTTCAGTTCTAAGTCCAGCAGGGATGACAACAACCACTAGAAAGATTGCTTAACCACTGATCAACTGATTTGCCTGAACCTTTTGTCCATACCATAGATGTGCTTGAGCAATCTGTGGCAGGGTGAAGACTTGACAAGAATGTGGAGTGCTCTTTAATGCCTGAAGTTATTCATTAACTATGTCCTTCTGATAGCTAATCAATAGCATTGCATGAAGCCAAACACATTGCACCGAACTGCCCCTCTTCCAAAAGCCAAGTCTTGGTAAATATTTAATGGCAGTAAAGGTGTTTTGGTTGTTATCAAACTGATATGTTAAAGAACTCTTAAAAGAAACTTTATCTTGCCTCTTTCTGCGTAAATAATTTGTTCAGTCACTATTTAGCCTGTATGCAAAAGCACTTAAATTCATATATTTATATGAATGCTTTGGGCACAGAACATTGAGTTTGGAAAGTGTATATACACTAAGATAGTGGGGGGGGAAATTGGTGTAATAAAATAAAGAAAAATTTAAAAAAGCTTAATTCATGGTGAAAATACCAACTTCAAGTATACAGCAAGAAACCCAACCCCTTATGGCTGAGTAGTAAAATACCGCACTGGACCTGTTCAAAACCTGTTATGCAAGTGCACGACTGAGGCTCTCTTACCAGGTTTCTCTTGCAGCAGTTTCTCATGCACACTCTAGAATCAGAACAGACCTGGATTTTTATCCTTTATTAAATGGAGGGATGGGGGGGAACACCCCATTTTAATATACCGTAGTACCTGCAGATTTCCATTTCTCATCACCTTCCCTGAGAGTGAACATTCCCCTCTCCCTCAAAGTGAACATATCCTCAGCTACTGAGATTATTTAAGAGTTTGCTCATTTGCCCTGTTTTCCTGTGCAGTAATTGTCTAAGGAGAAAAATACCCAAGCCACAATCCTGCAGTATGCCACGTGCATGTTGACTGCACTCACACAGACCACGCTAGACTGGCTGTTCAGGGCACCCATGCGCTGTGTTGTCTGTTGCAGCAAGGGTGCCTCATGCTCTATTCCCACACAGCTCTAGTCAGGGCTTCAGTGAAAGCCTGTTAGTTGAAGACACGGTTACCCACACATAATGCTAAATTATCCAGTCATCATGTAACTTTGACATGACGGTGGCCTGCTTTGGCCCGTGAGTCACCAGCACGTTTGTTGTTGCGCCACCAGATGTTGGCCTGGGATTGCTCTTGGGTGTGTCCGCTGTGACCCTGGAGACCTCCAGGATCATAGCACAGGCTACGGTCTGCCCGACCAGGCCAGAGTGGGCTACAACGGGCTATCACACCTATCACACACACACATCCCATACTCCCACCTCCAACATTTCCACTCTTCCCACAGGCCCAACCCCCTCTCTCACAGGGGGTTCATGTTACTCCTTCCCCCCTGACTCACCACACCCACCTCACAGCCCACTGTCCCCCTTAGGATCCCCATTGCCCCTCCTCTCACTGGGGGGGGTGTCATAGCACAGCCCCCTCCCCTCCACCGTTGATCATGCCCCCCTCTCACTGGGGGGCCATGACATCACTCTTCCCAAACCCAGACCCCCATGCCTATACCCGCTTTCATCAGAGAGCTATAGCATAACCCCCATGCCCCCACCCCTGCTGTGCCCCCCACTCTCACTGGGGGGCCATAGCACCACCATCCCATATCCATTCCCACCCATCAAACCCAACCCAACTGACACCCTTCTAAAAATCATTAAAATATAAAATACAAAATCCAGTAACAAATAAAGGCAGCCCAGTCTCTGGCTGCCAAACAGTGGCTAGTCTTTGGCAACTGCCTTCAGCAGTCACCTGCAGGTAGCTGGAGGCTTTTATCTCCTGGAGGGCAGGGGTGGGGGGCAAGCCCAGATGATCCGAGTTGTTGTATGGACAACAAACCAAGGGGTTACTACAACTCATAAGGAAGCCTATATTCAAATGCTACTACAGGCACAAAGCCTCATGCAATACATCCTGGACCTTTGTGATAAACTTCAATATTGTTCTAAATGGGCCCAGCAGAATTTACAAGCTGCACAGCAATGGCAACAACAGTATTATGATATATGGGCCCAGATATGAACTTTTCAGCCTGGAGATCAAGTATTACCGATGTTACCCAGTACGGCAAGTAAATTATATGCTTCCTGCCAGGGACCTTTTGAGATACAAAGGAAACTTGGCCTGGTCGACTAGGAGGTCAACTGGTTAGAGCATAAGATTTTGCATGCCAGTTTACTAAAAGCCTGGACAGAAAGGGAAGCATTATATATCCTTCTGGGGGAAATCAGAGGAACTTTTAGGACTGGAGTGGCCAAACACAGAAGATGCAGAACCACTACATTTCGGAGAACAATTAATGAGAAACAATATCAAGAGGTCATCAAAATTATACAAGAACACCCAGACATGTTTCTCAACCCTTGCTGGATGCACACGGTTTGCCAAACAACATATATTAAATCTAGGTGTGGTGCCATGATGAACATATTGCACCCCGATAGGTTTACAGAACACATTATGCTAGAAAAATTAAAAAATGAGACGGTGGGGTAGTATCATCAGTGTTTTTTTTCCAAACCTAATGGACCAATGTGGATTTGCATAGATTTCAGCCACCTTAATTCAGTATATGTGGTGGATAAAGGATCCCAATTTTATAAGCAATAGAAGTTCCATGATTTTAACAGAAGTTGCACATTTTCTCAAATCACTTTCAGGTGTTCCCTGTGTTTAAATTATAGAGGTTTTACTAGATGCATAGATCTGCTTTTTGGAGTACTTGTAGAGAGGGTGAAGAAGACAAGAGGAGGTGGGCACAGCAACGGAGGAGCAGGTGTCAGAGGCACTGGCACAGGCTTCAGTCAATCGCACCCCAAAATCTGTAGGGACATACATGGAGGAGAGTAGGTGCAGAGTTCTGCTTTTATGAGCACTTACAGTGAGGCTGAAGACTGCAGCACACAACACAGTCACACACGCAGAGTACTGAGTCAGTTTACGAGCCACACAAGATGCTGCGCAGCTTGGCAGAAGCTTATATTTGCTCCCCAATGCCCACCCTAAGCCTCCTTGATTGCGATGATTGGGTACTGGTAATCTGGAAGCCTGAGCAGCATCTCCAGAAAATGGGCCTGTACCAGGGATTCTCTTATGTTTGTCCCAGTAGTACAAGATGGGTTTATGATGCCAATTGGACAGCAAAAATGTCAATCATGTATCCTCATTCTGTGTTGTGCCCACCCCAACCTCCTGCTTGTTACTGGGAAGTTGGAAGGATCTGCTTAGGAAAAAGTCAATAAGGGATTGTCTTATGTCCTCTATCACAGTGTGCTACAGATTGTGTTTGGGCTGCCAACTAGCAAGTCTGGATGTGTCAATCATTTCCTTTGATTGTTGGGATGCTTCCCACTCCCCTTCATTTTGCTTCCTAAAGTCCCACTTATGTCCTGATATTTTTGTTTTTACTCCAAAACCTTCAGGACTATTTGCACAATTTCTGTTAAAATCACAGTGTCACGGGGGGTGGGGGAAACTCCCCATGGGAATAGGAGGGGATGGGATTCAAACACACACAGACCCACACGCTCTCCCCTTGAGGTCTGGCCACTCCGGAGTTCGCTCGGGAAATGATCGAGGTAGGAAGGATGCCCGTCAGGTTAGAGTGGTAGCACTGAAATCCCAGAGGGATTAGGCCTCTATCATCATAGGGCGCCGAGGTATCTGGACTGGAGTGTGCCGCCTTGCTCCCTACACCCCTCACACACCAGGGGGGAAAGGGAAGAGGTGCTCACAGTGGGGGAGCAAGGGGAGGGGCCCCCTGGGAAGGTCCGGGAAGGGAGGGTCCTTGCACACAAGAAAACAGGGAAGAGGATCCCCGGGAGAAGAGGGCTCGCACTCCTTTCGCTCCTCACAGTCACCAAGTCCAAACAATCAAGGGAAGGCTCAGGGAAGAAACAGGAACATGCACCAATACCCACACACCCCAACAATGTCTCTTTACCCAGACTCAAGACAACAGACAGGGGGACAACAACACACCAAAATCCAGAAAGGCAAGTAATCAAGGTACTTAGCTGCGCAAAAGGGGCCAGTCTAGGAACAGATCACCGGCACTGTGTGTCCAGCAGCGCCGGTGTTTAAAGAGCAAGCCATGCCCCCTTGACATGCCTGCAAGCGCAGGGAGCGGCGCAGCTGTGCTGGCTCAGCCCCCATGTTCTGCGTGATGGTGGGGGAAGTCCCTTCTTCCGGGTCTGTCGGCAGCGAGGTCTGAGCGCCCGCTTTGTCTTGTGTGCCTGCGGCCGGGAGGGGGGCGGTTGGCCCTTAAGTGGATGAGCGGGCGGGGCCTGGACCCCCGCGCTGCACCTGGGATCGGCTGCCCCCCGTACCCTGAGTGTGGGTCTGGCGGCCAGCCATGACACAGAGGTTCAATTGCTTATAAGATTAGAACCCTTTATCCAATCTTTCTGACATTTGGCAGGAATGTTCCATTGGAGAAGGGTACAATATGTCAAAATTCCATCTAAATTGGATGGGAAGCAAAGAGTTTAAAGCCAGAAATGCATGTACAAACCACAAAGGTTCAATTGCTTATAAAATTGGGACCCTTTCACCTTTCTTTCTGCAATTTGGTCGGGATGATCCCTTTTGGTGAAGGGTACAATCTTTCCAATGTTCATATAAATTTGATGAAAAACAAAGAAGTTACAGTTTGAAATTTATGTCCCAAAGTTTTCATTTCCCCCTGAATTTTTTGGGACGCCCCCCCGCCTTCCTTCCATTTTTGTTATGGCAATAACAAAAGCAAAAATGGGATTTTCATTTTAGTTATTTAGAAGAACAAAAACAAATGAAAACCCATGTTTAAAAGAATGCCATTTGGCCTACATGGCATACCAGCCACGTTCCAGCATCTGATGGACAAATTATTGTATAAGCAAAGGGAATTTTCCATAGTGTACTTAGATGACATAGGTTACCTATAGTCAGACATGGGAAGAACACTTAAGACACCAACAAGCAGTTCTAGAGAGGCTATGAGCCTCCTGTTTATCCGCCAAGCCCCCAAAATGCTGTTTGTGTAAAGCAGAAACTCAGTTCTTGGGACATGTAGTAGAAGGGACCGATTGCCCACAAGCATCTAAGATAGTTGCTGTACAAAATAGTCCAAGACCTGTAGTGAAGAAGGATTTAGAAACGTTTATAAGTCTTGTTTATCATTATCAGAAATTTATCCCTAAATGTGCTGAAATTGCATTTCCACTCATGAAAAGGATACGAAAAAAGCACCAACAAAGTCATGTTGGGATCAGGAAGCGGAAAGGGCTTTTCTACAACTGAAACAAGCCCTGACATCAGAACCACTGCTCCGTTGTCTGGGGTTTGACAGACCCTTTCATTTACAAACATATGCATCTTCGGTAGTCATTGCAGGGAGTGGGAGAGAGGACATCTAGTGTTATTTCTTAGTTGCAAGCTCTCTCCTCCAGAGCAAAAGTATGCTATGATTGAACGGGAGTGCTTGGTGATCCATTGGTCTATAGGAAAGCATCGGTACTATCTCCAGGGTTGTACTTTTCAACTAGTCATTGATCACGCCCCATTAAAGTGGTTGAATGCCATGTGACTCCAAAGCCCATCTCACTAAATGTTACTTGTCTCTACAACCCTTCCAGGACACAGTAATACACAAACCAGGTAAAGAGATGAAAAATGTAGACTACCAATCTCAGTATCTAGAGGTACCGAAAGATGGTTGACTAGAGAGTCCCTCAAAAGAAATATCGGAGGGCTCCTAAAAGCCTACAAAGAGAAGGATTTGAGACTGCTCTTCCCAGTTTCTAAGAAAACAGACAAAGAACATACATTCCAGTGTGTGAAACTCTCAGAACATGCAACCATGCTGACCAAAGGCTCCAAAGAAGTGGATGAGTTTCGATTTATACAGTGCGATGCAAGTGATCCTAGCACCACAATCACAGTTGCTGATTCCTATGGACCTACAGTTGCAGCTCCCATTAGAATACTATGGATGGATTGCCCCAAGATCAGGATAAGCTGCAAAGTACTTCATTGACATAGGTGTTGGTGTAGTGGACACAGACTATAGTAGGAATGTGAGCATCGTCCTTTTTAATTTTTGAAATTGGCCCTTTTGTGTGAAGAAAGGTGAAAGTATAGCACAGTTGATTTGTGAGTGGATTTATTCTTCAAGCCTAGAGGAAGTCCCATCACTTTTGGAATCAAAAAGGGGGATTCAGGGGTTTGGATCCATAGGAAGGTAGAAGGAGGGATGAAGGGACTTCTGGGACTCAAGTAGTTATTGTTGGGTATACATTATTTATTGTTTTTGTGAGCCTTGGAGATTTTGTTTAGGTTTTGCCTCTTGGAACCAGTTACTGAAGACCTGAGTCCTGGTTTAGGGTCCCGGCCTGAGAAACAGAGCACTGGGTGGGACTAATCTCCACTCCTTCCTTGTCAAGGGACAGGGTCACATTCTTTTTTGTTACTTCTTTGTTGGAGGACATGTCTCCTCATCCGGGTACATATTGGCTAGGTTCCCTTTTTGTGGAACACAGGGTGGAGATGTGTAGTAGGGTGCAGCTAGCACCATAAAAGGGAGCACAGTAACAGAGGATCATGCCCTGACCCACGCTAAAAGATACAGGTGCTACTGAACTAAACTACAATGCCAAAGCCTTTCAGGTGACTACCTGGAATGCTTGTGGGGAAAAAAGAGGGAAACTCTCAATCTAAGAATAGCGCTGTGGAGGCAGGAGCTCTGTCTGGGAGCTCCATAGGGTACTGGAGCAGCACACCCAGTGGAGGGAAATGGCCACTGGGTCTTAGGCCACTTTTACATGAGTGGGGGGATGCAGCGCGTTGAAGAACGTACTTACTGAAAAGCTCTGTGGGGTGTGTTTAGATGCACCAGAAGTAGCCAGCTGCCATAGGAATCATGGCTCGCATGTTCTTTTCTAAGCTGCATTTGGGAACCCTGATATTGAGGCTTTCCAAATGTGACTTCAAAAAGACCGTACAAGCCGCGATTCCTATGATGGCCGGCTACTTCCGGTCTGTCTAAACGCAATCAGCAGGGCTTTTCAGAAAGCACATTCTCAACGCGTTGCATCCCGCCACTCAAAGCAGCCTTAGAAGCTTCCAACCCAGCCTAAGGTCTGAAGGTTGGAAGTCACAGAGAGTCAACAGCATCCCTGGACTCAGGGGGGAACTATCCTTTATTGGGCCCAGGAGAGCTTTGGGGACTGCTGATTACCATAATAAGGACTAAGATTTAACTAAGGCAAGATAATATACTACTGGTGGGGTAGGCTGGCTCTAAGGGGAGGCTGGAGACCAGAACCTACTCAAGCCCAGACACAAGGGGGGTAATTACTTCCCTCAAGATCAGACCCTAAGCAAGTCAGGCTGAAAGCTGCTAGGACTATAGTGTAAGTTATCTGATTCTCCCACATATATCTTTCCTATAGCAGGACCTCCCCCTCCCTTCCCCTCTCGGTTGGGGTCCCCCAAGGTTCTGTCCTTGGCCCTCTCCTCTTCTCTATCTACACCCTGTCCCTTGGCAAAATTATTGCCTCCCATGGATTCCAATACCATCTCTACGCTGA
>QEPC01014119.1:1620642-1730552 GCA_003113815.1 Sphenodon punctatus | reverse complement strand
TCTCCATCTTGTGCTGGATTTGGCTGAGGATAGATATGGGGTGCTGCTGGTGTACCATGCACCCAATTGCCCGGCGGCATCCCTACATGCTCTTGCTGATCTGGTGTCAAACGTGATCCTCCGGACCCCTAGATTAGTGGTCCTGGGGGATTTTAACATCCACGCTGACGTCAATCTTGAAGGAGCGAGGCATGAGTTCATGGTCTCCATGACAACCATGGGCCTGTCCAAAATCATCTGTGGCCCCACACATGAGGAGGAACATACACTGGATTTGGTTTTCTGTACCAGCCTTGAGGTGGGGGGGTCAGTTAGTAGGAGTCAGGGGGGTGGAGCCTTTGTCATGGTCTGACCATTACCTCCTTAAGGCATGCATCCTGGCACATGTCAGTCCCCAACAGGGTGAAGGACCTATTAGATCGGTCCGCCCCCGAGACTTATTGACCTGGATCGGTTCCGGAATGTTCTGGGGGAGTTTCCCCTGGACCTTGACACCCACTCTGTCGATGATCTCGTAGCCTTCTGGAACACCTTGTTGGCCGTTGACAGAGTGGCTCCCAAGCGTCTGCTGCCTTCCCGAGTCTCCCGCAGATCTCCTTGGTTTACTGAGGGCCTGGAGTGTTTGAAGTGGGAGAGCAGGCGGTTAGAACGACAGTGGCGCTGGACTTGCGACGAGTATGATCGGTCGCAGCATAAGAGCAGTTTAAAGGCCTATGCTTTGGTGGTGCAGGCAGCAAAGAAGCAGTTCTTTGCTGCCCTCATTTCATCTGTAAAGTCACGTCCAGCAGAGCTTTTCTGGGTGGTGAAGGGCTTCGTCAGTCTTGTCTGCCTCCACCTGGACCTGGAGCAATCCAGTGACCACTGTGACCAGTTTACTGAGTACTTTATAGATAAGATCGCTTGCATCTGCCACGATTTCAGTACCACAGTTATTGCAGAGGATCATCTTAGGGCTATGGATGCCCCGTCCTGTCCTATTTTGTGGAATCAGTTTCAGATGGTGTCGCCTGCTGATGTGGAGTCCTTGTTGGGATCTGTTCGTGCCACTACTTGTGAACAAGATCCATACCCGTCCTGGTTGGTGAAAGCCAGTCAGGAGACATTACGGCCATTGCTAGCTGCGGTGGTTAGTACCGCCCTTCAGGAGGGCAGGGTGCCTGATTGTCTGAAAGAGGCTGTGGCTAGGCCCCTGCTCAAGAAACCACCCCTTGACACTGATGCTCCTGCTATCATAATAGAGCGAAAAGATCAGATTGTGACAATAACCTATCAACCAACATGACAGAACAAAAATGTACCACTGCCAGTTATGAGCCGGTCTCTAACCTCGCCTTTTTAGGGGAGGTTATTGAATGGGCTGCTATCATGTTGGTTGATACGTTATTGTCACAATCTGATCTTTTTGCCTCCTGGGGAGTTCAATTAGGGGAAGTGTGTTTGAATTCTATAAGGCAACCTCCGTCTTCATCTAAGTTTAAACCATTGTATTCGCAGGATCAGGAGGACTTGATGTTGTATGTGAATTCTAAAAGTATTGATTATAGGAAAATGCCAAACTTGGTGCCGATTACTGATAGACTGTTAAATTTGACTATGGAACAGGGGTCAGCTTCCTCCTTCCCCTCCCAGGGAGTTTTGGTGCCAGGGGCTGGTTTGGTGTCATATTCTCTTACTAATCCTGTAACTGATATGTTAGATGTTGAGGTTCCTGCTTTGCCTAATCCTATTTTAGCCCAGACTCATCAAGAAAATGTGCTGTTGTCTGTTGAGGCAAATGAGGTTGAGAAAAATGACCCTATGACGGAGGGAATTAATTTAAGGGGACAGGATGGAAATGTATTGTCTAGTTCCTCTATGCCAGCTCTGGAAATGTATAATGAGGAAGTGCCTTCAGCCAATGTATGACCCCAACAATATCATGATCCTCACTTGATTTCCTTGTGCTCATGGAATATTGCTGGATGGACTTCGCATTTAAGAAATAGGGAATATTAGCAAATTATTATTATTATTATTAACAAACATTTATATAGCGCCAGCAGTGTACCTGGCACTTTACAAAGTAATAAAATAGACACGGTCCCTGCCCCTAGGGCTTACAATCTGAGAGACAGGAGCTGGGGGAGAGACTTAGGAAGGGGAACAGAGGGAGAGACAAGGGGTCTAACATTCATGAAGATGCGAGGTCTCAAGTGCACGTACTTGGCTTGGTTACGATGAGAATGACAGCAGGCAGGTCCATGTTGCAAGGATAAGGGTAAACCGATCGTAGGTATAGGAATAGTGGCTCAGCAGGATAAAGAGTCAGACAGAGCAGAGCGAAAGAGGTGAGTTTTAAGGAGAGATTTGAAGGTATGAAGGGAGGGGGCAAGGCGGATGTGGACAGGGAGGGAGTTCCAGGCATGGGGGGCAGCAAGTGAGAAGGGACGAAGGCGCTTAGGGGAGCAGGGAAGGCGTGGAAGGGTGAGAGAAGGGACAGAGGAGGAGCGAAGTGCACGGGCTGGAGTATGGAGGGCGATAAGTGCAGAGAGGTAGGGGGGAGCAAGGTTGTGAAGAGCTTTATAGGTGAAGACTAGGAGCTTGTGCAGGATTCGTTCAGGAAGGGGAAGCCAGTGAAGCGAAGAGAGGAGGGGCTGCACATGGTCGAAGCGACTGGCGAGGTAGATGACCCTGGCAGCAGAGTTTTGGACAGAGATGAGGGGAGAAAGGTGAGACCGGGGAAGGCCAGTGAGAAGGAGGTTACAGTAATTGAGGCGAGAGATGACCAGAGCATGAACAAGAGTTTTGGCAGACGAGACAGAGAGAAAAGGGCGAATCTTAGCAATGTTATGGAGGGAGAAGCGACAGGATTTAGCAACAGAGTCAATGTAGGGTTTAAAAGAAAGGGCTGAGTCAAAGATGAAGCCTAGGCTACGGGCTTGGGGGACAGGCAGGATGGTGACTCCATCAATAGTTATTGACAGTGAGGAAGGAGAGGAAGGATGAGGGGGGAAGATAAGGAGTTCAGTTTTAGCCATGTTGAGTTTGAGTTGACGTTGAGACATCCAGGTAGAGATGTCAGAGAGACAGTTGATGAGACGAGCTTGAACAGAGGGAGAGAGAGAGGGAGTAGAGAGATAGAGTTGAGTGTCATCAGCATAGAGGTGGTATTGGAAGCCATGGGAGGCAATGAGTTTGCCTAAGGATGAGGTATAGATCGAGAAGAGGAGAGGGCCAAGAACAGAGCCTTGAGGAACACCAACTGAGAGGGGGAAGGAGGAGGAGGCGGAGTTGGAGAGAGACACATTAAAGGAGCGGTCAGAGAGGTAGGAGGAGAACCAGTTATGGACAGAGCCACAAAAGCCAAGGGAGTGAAGGGAATCCAGCAAGAGTGAGTGGTCAACAGTATCGAAGGCAGCAGAGAGATCAAGGAGGACAAGAATGGAATAGAGACGTTTAGATTTAGCCACCAGAAGATCGTTGGTGATCTTAGCGAGAGCAGTTTCAGTAGAATGAAGGGGGCGGAAGCCAGATTGGAGGGGGTCAAGGGAGGAGTTGGAGGATAGGAAGTCAAGGCAGCGGGAGTAGACAACACGTTCAAGCAGCTTGGAAGCAAAAGGAAGGAGTGAGACAGGACGATAGCTAGAAGGGTCAGAGGGGTCAAGAGTGGACTTTTTGAGAATAGGAGAGACTGTGGCATGTTTGAAGGCAGAAGGGAAAGAGCCAGTAGAGAGGGAGAGGTTGATGATGTGCAGGAAGGAAGGGGCGACAGTGGGAGTAATGGAGGTGAGGAGGCGGGAAGGAATGGGATCAAGGGGGCAAGTGGAAGGGTTGGAGGAGGAGAGCAGAGAGGAGATTTCCTTAAGGGAGGCAGGGGAGAAGGAGGACATGAGAGAAGGAGGGGGAGGAGGGAGAGGGGTGGGAGTGGGAAGAGAGGAGTGGGAAGCGATGTCGAGGCGGATCTTGTCTATCTTGGAGGTGAAGAAGGAGGCAAGATCCTGAGCAGAAAGGGAAGAAGGAGGGGGAGGACAGGGAGGCTTGAGGAGGGAGTCAAAGGTAGAGAACAGGCGGCGAGGGTCCCGAGAACAGGACTCAATGCGGGAGGCATAGTAGTGTTGTCTAGCAAGGGAGATAGCAGAAGTAAGGGTGGAGAGACAGAATTTGAAGTGAAGGAAGTCAGCGTGAGAATGGGATTTGCGCCAGAGTCGTTCAGCAGCACGAGTGCAAGAACGGAGGTGGCGGATACTAGGGGTGAGCCAAGGACGGGGGTTGTGGGAGAAGGCAGGGCGGGAAGAGAGAGGGGCATGGGAGTCAAGTGTGGAGGAGAGAGAGGCGTTGAGAGCAGAGACAGCGGAGTCAGGGGAGGAGGAAGAGAAGACTGTAGGAAGAAGGGGAGAGAGAGAGGAGGCAAAGTCCAGGGGATCAATAGCTTGAAGGTCACGGAAGGGGCGTAGAGAAGGGGAAGAGGAGGGGGGACAGTGGGAAATGTTGAAAGAGGCAAGGAAGTGGTCTGATATAGGATGAGGATCGAAGGAGAGATCAGCGACAGAGCAGTTTCTAGAGAGGACAAGATCAAGAGAATGGCCATTAGTATGGGTGGGGGAGTTGGTCCAAAGGTGGAGGTTGAAGGAGGAGGCTAGGGAGAGGAAGCGAGAGACTGAGGGCTGAGATGGGTCATCAACATGAATGTTGAAGTCACCAAGGATGAGAGTGGGGATATCAACAGAGAGGAAGAAAGTGAGCCAGGACTCAAAGTCAGAAAGAAAGGAAGAGAGAGGACCAGGGGGACGGTAGATGACAGCAACACGTAGATGGAGGGGGGAGTAGAGGCGCACGGAGTGAGCCTCAAAGGTATGGAAGGAGAGAGAGGGGGGAGGAGAAATTGGTTGGAACTGACAGGATTTAGCAAGAAGGAGGCCCACCCCACCACCCCGTCCTTCAGGGATTAAATAATAAATTCCATATTATTTTTCTTCAAGAGACTTGGGTGAAGGATACTTTAGAATTTGAACATTTCAAGACCTTCTGGGTACCAGCTACTGCTCCAAATCACATGGGGCGGCCTAGAGGAGGTCTGGGATGTTTAGTGGCAGAAGGGTTGGACAGTACAATTAATATTATCTTAGAAATTAAATTTCCTCCTTTTGCCCTGGGGCTTATATTAAGGTGTGGCCCTCATTTAATCATTCTGCTCACAGTGTATATTCCCCCTCAAAATGCAGGCTCATATGATTCTAGGATCTGGCCCAGTCTAGAAAATACAGTTGAAGTTTTATTAATTAAGTACCCCAAAGGTCTTTTTATCATGTCTGGCAATTTTAATGCAAGAATTGGTCATGATGATGGATCTCTTGCTCCATATTATGAACCAGCTTCCCCCTGTATGGCTAGTAATCTAAAACCTACAGAATCAAAGGACCAGATGGTCACAGCTTCAGGCATCAGGTTTGCAAAGTTAGTTATGGGACATCAGCTGCACATTTTATATGGAGCTGGCTTTGGTGATCCCTTGGGTGAATTTACTTTTATTGGTGCTCAGGGGACAAGTGTGGTTGATTATGTGGTTGTCTCTGCTAGTGTACTGCAAGTTATTAAAGAGTTTGAAGTGGGTTTACGTCAGGTCAGTGACCACCTTCCACTAATCCTTGTTTTGGATTTTAATGATTCCTCTGTCTGTGCCCCCTTCTGTAAGGCATTCTGAGATATTGGATCCCTGTCTGGTAGAAAGACATTCTCCAGCCAAGTGAGGGAAATCCTTTGCTGGGTCCCTTGATATGGTACTCAAAGAGGATGTGTGTAGGCAGGTGAAGGCAATGACTGAAGGACATGAGGAGGATGCCTGGGTTATTGATTACTTTAACATTCTCAGTGCCTTCTTCCAGAAGTATATCTCCAGCTTTGCTCCATCAAAGCTAAAACAGAATTGCTCTAAAAATCAATCCTGGTATGATGGGGATTGTAGGGCTGCTAAGAGTGAACTCACTGCTATCTATTTAGCCTACTGTAGGGGGGATATCCCTAGTATGCCATCTCGGTATTTTTCCCTTAAAAAGGCATACAAAAACCTGATTAGGGCCAAGAAGTGTTCATTTGTGGAGGGAAGATGGTTGGAAATACTGGAGGCAAGTGATACTAGGGATTCGCAGAGGTTTGGGCGCTTGATAAATTGGAATATCTCTGATACTAGAAATCATGGTCTTTTCCAGTTCCCCCTAGCTCGTGGGTGGATTTCTTTACTCAGATGGACTCCCCAGAAGGGATATCTATGTCTCTCCCTAAGGATGATGGTGGAATCGATTTTTTTCCTATCTGGCCTCCTGTCTCTGAGAATGAGGTGGCTAGATTGATCGCATCATTTAGACCTAACAAAGCTCCAGGCCCTGATTTTATACAGATTGAATTTATTAAGGCACATATGGACTGGTGGGTCCCAGTTTTGGCAGCTCTGTTCTCAGCCACAACTCAGGGATTATACCATTAAACTGGGGAAAGGCTATAATTATCTCAATTTTTAAGAAAGGCTCTAGACCTGATCCAGCTAACTATAGGTCAATTAGTCTGTTGAGTGTTATCAGTAAGATCCATTACTGGACAGACTTATTGACTGGATTGATAAGAATAAAATCCTCCATCCAGAACAGGCAGGCTTTCAGAGAGGTAGAACTACGGCTGAGCAATGCCTTATACTTTTCCATCTAATTGAGAAATATGGGAAGATTAATGGGCAGCTTTTTGTAGCCTTGTTGGACCTAAAATCGGCTTTTAATTTGGTCAATAGGGAAATCCTTTGGGATAAATTAGGAAAGTTGTCGATTGATAAGAGACTCTGTTCCTTCAGCAGAGAGTACATGCAGAATCTTCTCTGGTAGTTAAAACAGATACTGAGGGTCATCTCACTCCACTAATTTATACTGTACTGGGAGTAGGACAGGGCTGTGTGTTGGCCCCTACACTTTTAAATTTATACTGTAGTGATGTCATTCCAATACTGACTCACTACTGTCAGGGGCAAGCGGGACAAGCAAGGGCGCGGAGCCCCCATCGCACACCAGCGCGTTTCAGGTCAGCCCAGCAAGGCGAGAGGACAGAGGGCGTCCCTACAGCCCTCCCCAGCGAGATGGGTGGAGCCGCAAGGTGGGGACACGCCCCCAGCTGATGGCGGTCACGGACAGCTTCCCCCGACCCCACAGGGAACACCCCCACGCCCCCCGCTTGCAGTAGCGGCAGGGCCAAGACCTGCAGCCATGCCCCCAATACAAATGAGGCAGGATGGGGGGGCCCCGATGCCGCAGGGAAAGCCCTTGCAGCCGCTCACAGCAGTGGCAGAACCACGGATTGAAGCCCCAACAGAGCATCGGCACCTGGGGATTCCCCCGTCCCCGCGACGCCGCTCAGAACGGCTGCAGGTGCGCACGGGGGCGGGGCTTAGGGAATAAAAACCAGCGCCGCCGAAGGGACGGCGCTGGTGATTTGTGGAAACCGGCCCTGTGTGCAGTTTAGCGTGGAGTAGATTGAGCCCTAGTAAAATCCTTGTCCGTGTGTGAGACCCCTTCCCGGAAACCTTGTGTGGACTACCTGAGAGAGAATGAATCAGCGAGTGCAGTGTGACAGTGAGTGAGTGTCCTTCTTCCCCCCCCCCCCTTGGAGCCTTGTTGTTGGAGGTGAGTGCCCCGTGTCCTCTCCCCTTTTCCCTCTCTGGGGGCCCCCACACCCCCCAGGGTGAAGAGCCCCACTCCTTGCCCCCTTGTGTTGTGCGGAGTGGAGCAAGAACAATTGGGACAGCCTGGGGTTCTTGATCAGCAGCGCCCAATGATGATAGGGGCTTGTTCTCTTTAATTAGAGGTGAAAGCCCAAATACTATCCTGACGAGCATCCTGTGGCCACTCGTTCCTTGCGCTTACCTAGACACCCTTTGGCTGCATGCGTGGACCCTGACCCCTATCCCGACCCCGGTAACACTACAGTTTTTTTCCACCTAAGCTGGCTGATAGACTAGTAGGCTGCTTACTTTATGTCGATGATCTGGTAATGATGTCCCAGACCTGTGTGGGTCTTAATAGGCAATTGAATAGGCCACCCGTCTCTCCCCAGGCGAGATGGGTGGCCACTGATGTGAGATCTTTTTCGGTGACTGCCCCTGTGCTGTGGAATTCACTACCGGAGGAGGCTCGGTTGGCCCCCACCCTCCTGTTGTTTCGACATTTGTGTAAGACCTGGCTGTTCCGCCAGGCTTTTGACGAGCGGGTGGGGGAGGGTGGGGGAGGTGGGTTTTGGGAGGGAGGATGTGTTTTTATTACTTGTTTTAAAATTTGTAGATTTATTTTAAAGTATTTTATTATTGAATTTTTGTGTGTGTGCATGTGCATGTTGTTTGCTGCCCCGAGCTGCCTTTGGGCAGGAGGGGTGGGATGTAAGTTTTGAATAAATAAAAAATGCCTTTTTAACTTTTTGTCAATCTAATAAATTAGTTATTAACTATGAAAAATCCAAAGTTGTAGTTTTTTCCCGTAGACAGAAGACCTACAACTGGGCTATAGATGCTCATACCATTCAACAAATCAGGATTTTTAAGTATCTTGGCCTGCACTTTCAAGTGACAGGTGGATGGGATGAACATTATCGGAAGGTTTTAGCTGCCACTAAGGGTACGTCTTTGGCTATTTTAAGATTATTTGCCAGTTTGGGTAGAAGCAGACCCGATCTTGCAATCAGTGTATTTAGCAGTAAAGTGCAGGCCAGTTTTCTTTACGGGGCAGAGCTCTGGTCCCCACTTATCTCTGCTAATCTTAATGCTGCACAATCATACTTTCTACAGAGATTACTTGGGGTGCCTAGAGGCACACCGTTGGCAGCCATTAGGATGGAGGTGGGTCAGATTATCTGGTTCCAGAAAGTCTGGGAGCATACGCTTAACATTTGGCTTAGACTATCCAGAGCTACCAACTTGGGTCTGGTAAAATTTCTCTTGGAAGATTTTTTTTAAAATTCATGGTCCAAAGTAATAGAGAAATTTATCTCCGAGCTGGGGGTTCTCTCAGGAGTATTTAGTTTGTAAAGAAATAAGAAAGGCCAGGGTGGAACTCCTCCGTAGATTGGAGGATGTGGAAAGGCAAAATGAGTTGGCAAAGCTGAGAAGTTCCCCTCATATGTATGATTACCTACTGAGGGCCCCTGCTATTGGGGAAATGGCCAAATATTTGATTTCATCTATTTCATTTCGTGGGAGGTATTTATTACTTTGTGCAAGGATGAATGCACTGCCAACCAAAGTTGTGGAAGGACGCTATAATGGGACTCCCTACATTGAGCGTGTCTGTCCCTTTGACCACATTTATGTTGAATCGTCCCAGCATATTTTGTTTAATTGTCATCTCTACGATCATTTAAGGTCTAAATACTTATTGAAGTTGTTAGAGGCCTACCCAGATAGATCTGAAGACTGCTTGTTGGATATAGCTCTTTCAGGCAATTCCTGTGAGATAATGCAGGATGTAGCCAATTTTCTGATTCAAGCTCTAGCAATGACCTTTGGTCTAGCTTATTAAAGGATTTGAAAGGATTTGAATGTTGTGGTTGTGGCAGGACGTGCCTTTCGGCAGTTACATCTTGTCTGGCGGCTTCGGCCGTATCTCTCAGGCTCTGACCTCGCCACTGTCATCCATGCCTCGAGGCTGGATTACTGCAACACGCTCTACATGAGGCTGCCCGAGAAGTTGGTCCGGAGGCCCCTTATGGGGACAGGCCACAGGGAGTGCCTGACACCTGTGCTCCGAAGCTGCACTGGCTGCCTATAAAGTGCCGGGCCAGGTTCAAGGTGCTGATTCTAACCTTTAAAGCCCTTCACGGTCTGGGCCCTACTTATCTGTGGGACCGCCTCACTCCCCATGTGCCTGTGTAACCCCTGAGATCGTCTGTGGGAGCCTTTTTGGAGGTTCCCCGGGTGAGATGGTTGGCCACCGATGTTAGAACTTTTTTGGTGGCTACCCCTGTGCTGTGGAATTCACTCCCAGAGGAGGCTCGGTTGGCCCCCACTCTCCTGTCATTTTGATGTTTATGTAAGACCTGGCTGTTCTGCCAGGCCTTCGGCAACGGGTAGGGGTAGGGTGGGTGGGGTAGGGATAGGGTGGGTGGATGGGGTTGGGGAGGAGGGAGTTTTTTCCCTGCATATAGGAATTTTTAACTTTTACAATTGTTTTATTGTTGTTTGCCGCCCTGGGCAGGAGGGGTGGGATAAAAATCTTTTATAAGTAAATAAATAAATTTTATTTAAATCCCTTTAAAAAGGGAGACTATGCTAAAATGAGGAAACTAGTTGGAAGGAAACTAAAAGGAGCAGTGATGAGGATTAAATGTGGAGACTATTGGAAGCCCAAAGTAAATGTATTCCACAGGTTAAAAAAAGGTAGTAAGAGGACCAAATGCCTGTTAGTGTGGCTAAATGGTGAGGTGAAGGAGGCTATTATAGGGGGTTGCCACCAGTGCCTAATATACTTAAAGTTTGGGTGCTGTTGCTGCTTGCATTGTTTGTTGGCAAGTTGGCACCCTGCTGTGGTTTTTGTGGACCAAAAAGGCATCCTTTAAAAAATGGAAAGAAGGGCTGCACCGAATAGGCCATCCAGGTACTTGGCCAAACCTCAGAACTGTTTCTGAGGATCCAGAATTTGGACTTCGGGACTCCGGACCTTGGAAATCCCTGGAGCTCGGTACTTCAGAACGCCTTCCTTTAATGGTTTTAAAGTATACCCACTTTAAAATCGTTATGCCAAGCAGTGCCCAGAAAAGCAGGCTAGCAAGAGTGAGACAATGACTCAAGAAGCCAAACCCACAAAAGGCCAACTACAGGCAGAAATAAAAAAAAAAGCCAGCCCAGCAGACATAACAGCAGCAGCACCCAGAAGAAAGAAACCAGACATTCCCCCCCTCCAAAGTCTCTATTATTATTATTATTAACAAACATTTATATAGCACAAGCAGTGTACCTGGTACTTTACAAAGTAATAAAATAGACAGGGTCCCTGCCCCTAGGGCTTACAATCTGAGAGACAGGAGCTGGGGGAGAGACTTAGGAAGGGGAACAGAGGGAGAGACAAGGGGTCTAACATTCATGAAGATGCGAGGTCTCAAGTGCACGTACTTGGCTTGGTTACGATGAGAATGACAGCAGGCAGGTCCATGTTGCAAGGATAAGGTTAAACCGATCGTAGGTATAGGAAGAGTGGCTCAGCAGGATAAAGAGTCAGACAGAGCAGAGCGAAAGAGGTGAGTTTTAAGGAGAGGTTTGAAGGTATGAAGGGAGGGTGCAAGGCGGATGTGGACAGGGAGGGAGTTCCCGGCATGGGGGGCAGCAAGTGAGAAGGGACGAAGGCGCTTAGGGGAGCAGGGAAGGCGTGGAAGGGTGAGAGAGGGGACAGAGGAGGAGCGAAGTGCACGGGCTGGAGTATGGAGGGCGATAAGTGCAGAGAGGTAGGGGGGAGCAAGGTTGTGAAGAGCTTTATAGGTGAAGACTAGAAGCTTGTGCAGGATTCGTTCAGGAAGGGGAAGCCAGTGAAGCGAAGAGAGGAGGGGCTGCACATGGTCGAAGTGACTGGCGAGGTAGATGACCCTGGCAGCAGAGTTTTGGACAGAGATGAGGGGAGAAAGGTGAGACCGGGGAAGGCCAGTGAGAAGGAGGTTACAGTAATCGAGGCGAGAGATGACCAGAGCATGAACAAGAGTTTTGGCAGATGGGACAGAGAGAAAAGGGCGAATCTTAGCAATGTTATGGAGGGAGAAGCGACAAGATTTAGCAACAGAGTCAATGTAGGGTTTAAAAGAAAGGGCTGAGTCAAAGATGAAGCCTAGGCTACGGGCTTGGGGGACAGGCAGGATGGTGACTCCATCAATAGTTATTGACAGTGAGGAAGGAGAGGAAGGATGAGGGGGGAAGATAAGGAGTTCAGTTTTAGCCATGTTGAGTTTGAGTTGACGTTGAGACATCCAGGTAGAGATGTCAGAGAGACAGTTGATGAGACGAGCTTGAACAGAGGGAGAGAGAGAGGGAGTAGAGAGATAGAGTTGAGTGTCATCAGCATAGAGGTGGTATTGGAAGCCATGGGAGGCAATGAGTTTGCCTAAGGATGAGGTATAGATCGAGAAGAGGAGAGGGCCAAGAACAGAGCCTTGAGGAACACCAACTGAGAGGGGGAAGGAGGAGGAGGCGGAGTTGGAGAGAGACACATTAAAGTGTGCCTGTCCAGTGCCCACCTATGCAAAGCAAGCCCCCTCCCCCAGCACACACCAGAAAGAAAGTATATCTCTCCTGGACCCCAGTGGTCAGTCACATCTTGGCAAAGTTGAACTCACAGACAAACTACAGTAACAGTGCTCACAAAAACCACAGCAAAAGTGTTCCCTCTCTGGCCTCTAGGATGCCAACTTACCAACAAGCAGTGCAAACAGCAGCAGCACCCAAACTTTAATTATATTAGGCACTGGTGGCAACCCCCCGCATTGCCCCTAGTATATGGACAGCCCAGGCTAGGGGAAGTGGAGCTAGGCAGAGATCCTCCTGGCCTCCATGCTGTCAAGCAGCAGGCAGCAGCAGTGTGGCACCCACTTATTTTCTTTATTTTTTAAAAAAATCATGGCATGGTGGAAACAAGTAACCCGTCCCCAAGCACTGCCCCTATGGACAGGTCATGCCATGCACCACTCCCCTGCCTCAAGTCAATTACTTACAAATCAGCAGTGTAGCACACAGACAAATTCACCAAAGAGAATGGAAAATGGCTGTACAGCCACTTTTATTTTGCTTCTACCAGTCAATCAAAACTTGTCCTGTGGCTTGTCCATTACTCAACTCTTCCCTCCCATAACCCCTCCTACCAAATATGGCACCAAGTTTCATTTCCTATCTCAGAGAAGCTAGGGTCAACCGTCTGGGTCACTCCAGTCATGTGCTCAATGGTGCCATCACTTGATCGAGACTCCCGAAGTTTTCCGTGGAGTGGTCTTGGTACCTGGAACTTTGGAACTTGAAATTTTGAATCGAGGACCGGAATCCCCAGTGAATTCCCAAGTTTTCCGAGGACTGAGTTTCAGCACTAATGGAAAGCTAGTTCTAATGAGGAAAATAGGAAAGAGCATAAGCACTGGAACATTATTATTATTATTTATATAGCGACAGCAGTGTACCTGGCACTGTACAATCAGTAGTTATAGACAGGTTCCTACCCCAAGGGGCTTACAATCTAAGAGAGACAAGGAAGGGAGAGACAAGGGAGAGGTGAATATCAGGAGAGACAAAGATACATTCATGAGGCTGAGAAAATGCAGGTTCACATGCTTCACTTAATTACAGGGAAAAGATTCTGAAGGAAGGAAAGAGGATGCAATTCCACTCATGACGAGCCAGGGAAAGCCTAACGGGAGAGGTAGGTTTTCAGGAGCGATTTGAAAGTTGGGAGGGAGGAAGCAGAACGAATGTATCCAGGGAGGGAGTTCCAAGCATGGGGGGCAGCAAGAGAGAAGGGCCAAAGATGTTTAGAGGAGCAGATGAGTCACAAGCAGGTGAGGGTGTGGGCAGAGGAGGAGCAAAGCTCCCAGGCAGAAATGTGGCAGGATCCAAGAGGAGAGCGAGATGGGGAAGCAAGCCATTGTGCTGAATGCGTTCCCATAGAAGGAACCAGTGTAGGGCGGAGAGGAGGGGCTGAACATGGTCAAAGTGACGGGCAAGTTGGATGACTTTGGCAGTAGAGTGTTGACCGGAGATTGTGGGGGGTGGGGTGAGATCAGAGCAGGAGAGACCAGTAAGTAAAGGCGAGAGATGATGAGAGCGTGGACTCGACTTTTTGCAGTGGCAACAGTAAGGCAAGCCCAGGTTTTAGAAATATTATACAAGCAAAGCAGCATGATTTGGCAACAGCCTGGATCTGAGACATAAAGGAAAGGGAGGATTCAAAGATGAATCCCAGGCTATGTGCCTGAGGGACAGGCTTGATGGATGTAAAATGTTAATAAGGCAGGCCAAGAAAGAATTTGAAGAGAGACTTGCTAAAGTGGCAAAAACTAATCATGAAAACTTTTTAAAGTACATCTGAAGCAAGAGGCCTTCTAGAGAGTCAGTTGGCCATTAGATGACTAAGGGATAAAAGGGGCGCTCAGGGAGGATAAGGCCATTGCAGAGAAACTGAATAAATTCTTCGCTTTGCTCTTTTGGGGGAGATACTCATGCCAGAACTATTCTTTGTAGGTGATGAATCAAAACAGCTGTTACAGATCAATGTGACTTTGGAATTGGTTCTAGACAAACTAAATACTTAGTAACAAATCACCAGGACTGGATAGTATACACTAGTACACCCCAGAGTTCTGAAGGAACTCAAATATGAAATTGTAGACCTACTACTGGTAATTTGTAACCTATCACTAAAGTCTGCCACTGTACCTGAGGACTGGAGGGTAGCGAATGTAACACTGATATTTAAAAAGGGCTCCAAAGGCAATTCTAGAAACTACAGACAGTGTTAGGCAAAATGGTGGAAACTATTATTTAAAAGAGTATTACGGGGCATATTGATAAAGATGGCTTAATGAGGAAGAGTGAACATGGATTTAGCAAAGGGAAGTCGTGCCTCACTAATCTACTGGAATTTTTTGAGGGTGTGAACAAGCATGCGGATAAGGGGGAGCCAGTCGATATAGTGTATCTGAATTTTCAGAAAGCATTTGATAAGCTCTGACAGAGATTCTTGAGGAAATTAGAAAGTCATGGGATAGGAGGCAGTGCCCTAATGTGGATTGGTAACTGGTTACAGAATACAAAACAAAAAGTAGGACTAAATTGTCTGTTTTCACAATGGAGAGAATAGTGGAGTGTCCCAGGGATCTGTACTGGGACTGGTGTTGTTTAATGTATTCATAAATGATCTGGAAAGGGGAGTAAGGGGTGAGGTGATCAAATTTGCAGACAACACCAAGTTAAAACACGAGTAGACTGTGAAGAATTGCAGGGGGATCTTGTGAGACTAGGTGACTGGGCATTTAAATGGCAGATTAAATTTAATATGTGGACAAGTGCAAAGTGATGCACATAGGGAAAAACAATTCCCATAAGGAGATGGGCTGCCGCATCCTGCACAAGCTGCAGTCTCTGGACCGTCACCAAGGGTAGCCCCACGTAGAGCGCGTTACAGTCTTGAGAAAATGATAAGGGTCCCCTGTGAAGAGAGGCTGGATTGGTTGGGGCTCTTCAGCTTAGAGAAGAGATGGCAGAGAGGATATGATAGAAGTTTATAATATCATGGATGGTGTGGAACAAGTTAATAGGGAATGGTTATTTACACTCTCAAATAATACTAGAACTTGGGGACACTCCATGAAACTAACAGGTAGCAATTTTAAAACAAATTAAAGGAGGTATTTTTTCACTCAGCACAAAATTAAGTTTTGGAATTTGTTGCCAGAAGATGTGGTCAGGGCCAGTAGCATAGCTGGGTTTAAGAAAGGCTTGGACAAGTTTCTGTAGGATAGGTTTATTAGCAGCTATTAGCCAGGTAGGTTTGGACAATGTAACCTCTTACTGTCAGGAGCTGGGAGTGAACAACAGGGAATGGATCACCCCATTGCGACCTGTTGGGTACTTCTTCCAAGTGACCAAGACTGGCAACTGTCGGAGACAGGTGCTGGGCTCGATGGAGCATTGGTCTGACCCAGGAGGGCACTACTTATGTTCTCACAGTGATGAGAGAACTAACCTACAGAGACAACAGACATTTCTTTTCTATCATAAAGTAATATCCTGTTTCAAATGAGAGATTCCAAACACCCCTTGTCTGTACATAGAAGATACATTAGGCACAACTTAATAATAAAATCTGACTCTGGTCAGTGGATGCTACAGACCAACGAATGCATGAGGAAGGATTCCCAATCATTTATTGAGACTCTAGAACTACAATGGTATTTACAAATCAGTGTAGAGAGAATCAATCTAGAATCAAAAAGTTTGCATGTATTAGTCGATAACCTATAATTTGCCAGAAAAAAATGTGTTTTTAAAAAATGCAGTTTAGCCTTGCATTTATCAGATGCAAAGTAACAGCTTCTTTAGAATATTTGTTTTCTCTATTCAAAATAGATCAGTCTAACAACCAAAACATAAAAAACAACAAAAACGTAGACAGCTTTGTTCTGTAGGTCTCAAAATAACTTATGAAGATCAGAACATGATAGATCATTATTCCCACTTTACAGAGGGACAAGTTAAGATGCGAAGACAAAGGCTAATATTTTTCAAAATGAGCCTTTCATTTTGGGTGCACAACCTGATACCTCTATGGCCTGATTTCTAGAAGCGCCTCTAACTCAAGATCAGATCAAATGGATATGAGGGAACTCAGAACCCTCTGAGAATCAGACCTCTAATGTTTCTAGTTCAATAATAATCTACCCCCCGCACCCCCAGTAATGAAAAATCTACTTCTGGGTTCATGCCATCATGGAAGTCATCTGGCATACTAGATGGCTATAACATGGTATGTTTGGAATCAAATTTTCCCAAGACCACTCAGTTTTAATCAATTTCACTTATGTGAACCTCCTAAGAAAAGATTCCCTTTGTTCTTTTAATGTTAAAAACAATGTGGTTGCCTTGCTGGTTCCAAATGTAGGCTATAGAAACACAGTTGAGATGATCTCTTTTATTGAGCCAACTTCTTTGATGAGAGTAAGCAAGTTTTTGGGCCACACAGGAACCTTGAAGGGGCATGTAAAATCAGAACTATAGATTGAGCAGATGTAAAACAGGCATGCGTATGTCTATATGTATATGTACATACATTGTATGTTCAGTCTCCCTTTGACTTGTTCTCCCCAGCATATATATATATATATATATATATATATATATATGGAAACGGAGGAGAGAAGTCATCTATTCATGCTGTTTATTTGTCATGTCATATTATTAGTATAGCCTACCTTGCAGTGACACAGTCTACCTTGGAGAAGAACAAAGGCGATTCTTCTATACCATCTTGAGCTTTGGAGAATAATTCAACTCTCAGAAAGAAAAAAGTGACAGAATCCAATCTCTCTATCTCGCTATATGTTTTTAGGATGAATACAACCTAGCTCTTCAGAGCAGCAAAAGTGACTAAATCACTTATGTGCACAGTACAAAAGCTCTGGGACACACAAAGCACAGATACCAAGCACTAAATAATACTATATCATTCAGACCTCCTAAATTAAAATCCTGGCTGAAAGAAATCTGACATGGGATGTACATTTGCCATTGCCACAGTAAGACTTGGGGCAGGCTGGAGAGAACAAGTCAAAGAGACACTGAACATACAATTCCTCTAGTAACTATGGTGTGGAGAAGAATTTCAGCAGCCTGCCTCATCAAGTACTGACAAATGGAATGTGAGAACTATTCCTTGGATGAAAGAAGGCAGACTGAACAATTCAGCTAATGGGATCACATTGAGCTAATGGGATCACTCTGACTTTCTTCGCCTCTGTCTGTGTATGTCAAAACTTTAATGTTATTTTAAGGTAGCTTCTTTCATTTTTATGTTCATTAGCAGTAAGCCATGGCAGGTTCGGAAAAATCTGAAGGCACTGGGAGAACACACACATTCAGATACTTTAAGAATTGTGGGAAAAACTGATCATTCTGGGGTTAAGAGCACATTGTAAACTTCGGGTGGTGTTTTTTTTAGAAGTGTAAGAACAAATTTCTCCAGAACTTTTGAAGAAACAGAAATATTAGAGCATTTAATACTGAATTAATTAAGCTGAAATGTAGTGCTACTTCAGCCACTGTATGAGAGAGTTACAGACTGATCACATGCACAGATACCCCCAGCTGGGTGTGCAATGTAGTAGTTGGGTAGAACAGAGATGTGTGAATAAAATACAACTGGCCTAAAAGCATGCCATAGCACCAGTGTTTGTTTCAGTAAATATTATTTACATACACACAATAGGCCCTATTCTGCTTTCAATGAAGGAGATAATGAAGCTTCATTGACTTGAATGTAACTGTAGCAGGGGATATAATTGGGATCCTGCTGGAAAGGGCTTCATACTGGGTCTGGCTCACATGGTTTTAAAGCTGAAGAAGCAGCCTCAGCTGAAACTATTGGAATATTGGGCCATATCAGCTTCTCTGGCTAGAACAGAGATGGCTGTCAGAGGGAAGGCTTGAGCTTCCTGTCTAGCCTGGCTGGGAGGAGTCAGAAGGCTTAATCTGGGGGCAGGAATGCTGTTCAGACTTTGGAGCTTGTTCTGGTCTTTTCTTTCTACTACTTGCTTTGTTATGTTTATTAAATGGGTGCTAAGTTAAGAGAAAAAGTCCCTACACTGTGCTGCACCTACTGGGAGCTAATGGAGACAGACCACCAGCCTTCACTGACCAATACTGGCCTCCATGGGTAAATATACATCCATGCTATATGGCTCCTGAAATTGTCAATCTGAGCTGCGGGGTTAAATCTCTGTGCATTATTTTGAAAATATAGGTTCATAAGCTGTGAGCACTCAGCATATTTGTGGCATATAAACTAATAATTCAAAATAAAAAATACTTTAAAATTCCAGATTATCTGCATGTTAGTCACCTGCAGTTATCAAGAGAGTGAGCAGCTCCATATTCCACTTACTCAGGTATCTAAATATGGACTTAATGAAGCTGCTCAGAGAAAATCAGCACACTCACTGGCTGACAAACAGAGTTGAAACGAGTAATCTCCAAAAGAGGTATACCCATCCAATATGCACGACCCAGTTTGCAAATCAGGTAATAGGCACTACTCAGTCTCACATAGTATCCAACAAGAGGTGTGTATGAGGGGGCATTCCCCCTCTCTGGATGATACATTCTCTGCTGTCTACATAAAGTTTCTTTACCTATAGCAGCTTTGAATGGCAAACATTCTCATTTCATTTCCAAAGCTATAACAGCAGAGCTACCAGCTCAACTGTTGGCTCCCCCTATCTACTTTGCTCATGAGGATGGGTGCTGTATATTGCTCATATAAAGAGCTTGCAGTTAGTGGCTTAAAAGAGCCCTTCTGTTGTGGTTCAGCTGCTCTGCTTTGGGGTTGCTATGCCAAGGATCCTTGGTTCTATGCCACACCCTGCATGCCCAAGACCAAGTCCCTTTCTGTCAGCTAGCTTATAAAATTAGTGGACACACACAAAGAGTATTTGTATCCCATTGCAAGTGTAGGTCAGGTACTTTGAAGGGCTACCTGAAAATTCAGATGTTACTTGAAGGTAATAAATTCACTACTCATTTCAGTTCTACTGCCAATATTTTGATTTCTCACTTTTGAGAAACTATGGGTGCAACCACATGAGCTGCTGGGGCCTGATCCCCACGCAGCCTCATGGTGGGTAAGCACAGCTGCCACTAAGGGGTCAGCATAGGGAGTTGGGTAGATGAGCGCCCCCTACCACAGGGCCGCTGGGCTGCTGCTGGAGATCCCGCCATGGCTGGGGCAGGCCAAGGCACCAGACAAAGGAGAGGGCACCCTGCCTGGCCTCCCCGCCCTCCCCGGCCCAAGCACACCTGCCCCTGGCTGTGATGTGGCAGCAAGCGATGGGCGAAAGTATCCACCGCTCAAAGCCCTGTTGCAGAGCTCACCATGCAGTGGGACAGATGCAGCCCGGCCACATGAGTTGCCCCACATGGGCAGTCTTACCCCATTTGAGGTAAGGCTGCTATGCAACATGTTTCTGGACTTTTTCTAAGGAACATTGCCTAGCAGCCAGTTGCTTGTCCCACAAAATGGGGGTGGGGTGGGTGGGTGGGTGCTGAGACAGAGGGAGTATCTGGCGGTTGCTGGTTAGTGGCTACATGATGCACTGCATCATGTGGCCTAGCTGCCAGAGTGGGTTAAAGCTACCCAAAGCATGGTAGCTTTCCCACAGAGTCTTGTGTAGCTACACCTCTTGTTGACTAATGAAATGTTGGATACCCAGGAGAAAGAAACATATTGAGTAGAACATATTTTGTAATGTTGTTAGCTCTCAGATTATTAATCCAAAGATTTTGTCTATCTGAAACCTCATGAAGAAGTCTTTTAACAAACAAAATTCCAACAGGAACATGATCTTGGAGAGGATGTGGTGGTGAATTGAAGGTTGAATGACACAAAGGCAGGTAGGCCATACTGTGCCAAACACAAAATATTCTGGCAGAGGAAAAAGTCTAATTGTTTCAGATGTTGGTGATGTCACAACACCGAACAGGGGTGGGCAAAGTTCCCTAATACTGAGAGCTGAACCTATTTACTGCAATATGGCCAAAGAGTCACTAGGTCCACTTCTGACCTAGAGTTCAAAATTGCTTCACAGGGGTGTTTGAAGGTAGGGGTTGGACAGCCTGATAGGTAGAAATATTTGGAGCCAGCACAAGGTAGGGGCCGACACGTGGCCTGATGTGTGTTAGCATGTGTCAATACCTCAGATCACTCATTATGTCTTTCTGCACATGAAATTTTGATAATCAGTCTAAAAAGCTCTAGGCAGCACAAAAGATTTCTGCCTTATAGTTATCAATGATTGTTAAGGCTAATTTTGAAAACCTGAATAAGATCACAAGAATCCTATGGAACATGACATCTCAATGACAGTTCATTGAAAACTTGACTGTGCCCCTCTTTATAAACCCCAAGATCTGATAAGATTACTTTTATCTACATCACTTGTTTTAATGATCCTAGTGATACACAAAGATAAGCTTGCAAGATACCATTGTTGTCTCCTATCTTATAAAAGTAGGTATCCTATTGTTACTTCACACTAGTCTGCTCCTAAAACCACTCCTCTTTCTCACTATTATACTTTTAAAGAACAGGACTAAAGAATTGAAGTGGCCTTTCTAATGCAAGCAAATAAAATACTAACGTACAAACAATATGATCAAAAGTATTAACACCCTTCTATAATTTCCAATTAAAACAATACGTTTCAAGTCTTCCCTCATCCCAAGAAATATATGAGAGGGAAAAAAAGAAAAAGAAAGACTCAAATCAACTAGGTTTGTCTATGGGTGTTTTCAGACAAGTGCCTTCCCATGCATTACCCACTGGTTACCCATGGCAACCAGTGGGTAATGGGTGTGGAGGTGCTTGTCTGAAAACATCCTAATAGTAATTAATTGGACCTTATTTTGAAAGACTAATCCATGAGACAATATGATGCAAGGAAAATCCACCAAAATTAAAGCAAAATGGTTGCTACTAGAAAGCCAACATATGCCAACAAATTTTATAGTTTTTTCCTAGTCAAAGTATAAAAAGCAAACTACGGTATCTGAGATACTGCTGCGTGTTAATATTTGGCAACAAAAGGCGTTTACATTTTCACTGCTATTTAGATGGGCAAAGATAGCATGTTGACCCCAGGAAGTAGCAATTAATTAATTATTATTATTTTCAATTTATCTCTTGCCCTTCAACAAAAAGGACTCAGGAGATTTTACACAAGATTAAAAACACAAAAAGATTTTGTTCTGCATCCCACCTCATACAAAATTGAACACAAATATAAAGTAAAAACACCTCCTGTCTCTCACCCAGGGGGACCATCTTCCCTCCCCCTCACTTGTTCCCCCAAACCCACCTCTCACCAAGGAGTCATGCTTATACCCAGACCCCATCCAGCATCCCAATCCCCCAAATAAATCCCATTCACATACACATTCATTAAAATACCCTGCAGCCCAACTACCCATGAGACACAGCCTCTGTCACTGCAGAAGAGCAATGTCAAAGGCCACCCTTTAGCATGTGCACACATGCAGACACGCACCACACCACAGAGGAAGCAGTTTTTACATTGTTAAGATGCAAAAAACATTCACACCTGAAATCATCAACTATAAAGGTAAGCAGTTTGTGAGGGTGGTGGTAAGCATAATCCCCTTCCTGGTTTTTCAGTACACATATGTGGTTAAATGTAGAGTAAGAGGGAAGTATTGTAGAAGTAAACAAAACACATGTTGTACATCAAGATTAGTCGCCTGTTTAGGACAATACAAGATTTGAGGTGGATATATTTAAGAGTGACTTTAAGAATTAATTTTGGCTGGGTCATTTAGTGAAAGATATTCTTTTAGCTAGCACCAGAGTTTGCTAGCTAACTCTGGGCAAGTTAACTCTAGGTAAGGCAATCCTGTGATTTGACAAGCATGTTTGTGCTAGCAACAATATTTTTGAACTGGATAGAAATATCAAATATATTTTTGCCACTGTTGTATTATTAGTGTTCAGAAACTATCCTTCTCACTGTCAATCTGGGAGAAGTTGGTGCAAAATGTCCATCTGTCTATTCAGTACCGAGAAACTCCACAACTAAGAACTGTATAACTAAGAACTCTGGTGATAAATGATATCTGCATTTCACAGACAGTGTGCAAAGGGGTTAATATTAGTAAAATAAAAACAGGGACAGGGCCTACAAGTAGAATTATTTTTTCTTTAGTTGTAGTCACACTCAAACAGAGAACCTCCACTTATCTGGTTTGTAATGTGTATTAAACAATCTGTAAACTTTACAGCAATGGCATTTATTTTACCTTTTGTGTATAATAAGTCTCTGACTTTTGAGTGAACTAATAATGTGTACAGGGCTGGTTTTCTAGAGTTGATGGTGTATTAAGATCAGAGTTGTAGTTCTGCACAGTACTACGTTTCTTGCAGAGCTACAAGTAGTGTATTGGCTCAACTTGGCAGTATAGATTTCTTTGAAATATATCTACAGTAAACCCCCTTATCTGGAGCTCTCTAATCCAGATTATTCCTTATTCTGAACATGCTTTATGTCTTCTGCAACTCTCAAACACACTGTGGGTGATTTCAGACGTTACGGGGCCCATTGGCCCCGTACCGAAATCAACCCATTCGTTCCCCGCCGGGGTCACACCGTCACGCCATATCAGATGTGCCGGGGGGATCCCGGCGGGGAATCCGGGAGGGGGCGGGGCCGTGCAGCGTGCGGCCGCACGGCCCCGCCCCCTCCACGCACCCCGCCGCTCGCCCTCCGAAGAGATGGGCGGGCGGCGGGGCCAATGCGGCCGCCGCGGTCGGCCGAATGCGTCACGGCCCGGGATCCCGCCGGTGATCCCTGGCTGTGGCGAGCGGCCAGATGTTACTTTTTTTTTGTCCCTGCCGGGGGTCCGTTTGACCACGCTTCCCAGGACATTCCCCCGGCTAGCCCGGGAAGCATGGTTCAAATTGACCCCTTGCGCAGATTGACCGTGGCGAACATCTGGCGGCCGCCAAACAGACGTTCGAGGCACATTGACCACAGGTGGGTATTCACCGTGGTTCACTGTGATCTCGTAACGTCTGAAAATACCCTGTATTACTGTTACAGTAGAACTCCTCCCCCATTATTCAGACACCTCTCCAATCCAGGCAAAAAACATGCATCTCCAATTGTCCAGGAAGGAAGTGTCGACTGTAATTTAAAGAACATGATTATTTGAGTGAACAGACTAAATACAGTAGTAGTAAGTATAGGCAGCAGGGTTTCCATAACAGATACAGTAATGCTGCATTGATTTGAAACAATAATTTATACAAAGCTTATTGAATCTTCAGCAAAGGTAAGTAGGTCATGCACTTTGTCACATGGATGCCATGGGACCACTCTTTATTCTATTAGGGGGTTTGCAATTTATTAAACAGATAAAGGCTGTTTGCAAGCATCTTCTCATATGATCTCAGGTTTTTATTTTGGCTTTCATGAAAGCTAGCTGATAAATGAATTCAGACAGCTAAAATCATATATGTTTAAACAACCAACCAATCAGCCAACTAAATAAATAAATTAAAGGGGCTAGCACGAATTCCTCACATAGGCACATTCACCACTGAAAGCAACCAAGACACATCACACTGTATCAGACATAGGTGTATCTGTGATCTTTTAAAATAACGACAGACAAACAAAACACTCGGCATTTCCTTACACTTTCATTGTTCTGTCCAAGTTCTGCTGTATCAAGCTGAATTGGGTTAGATTCCTTCATATAAGAACAACTCAAAACATATTACATTGTGTCCCTTTGCATAAAGCACGTAAACAAATACCTCTTCTTTTGGGTACAACAGAAAGAGAGAGAATTCCACCAGCTGATGCCAACCTCCCACCGTTTTAAAGGTTGATGGTTCTCTTGTAGTATACGCTATTATAAGCATTCAATACATGTGCCAACACATGTGTACCTTTTGGAGAACAGGGGCATATCTAGGTTGGTATGAGCCCAGGTGCAAGAAATAGACTTGCCCCCCTGTCACCATCCTCTCTCTTTTCTCCTCCCCTCACCACCCAGCCTCCCAGCCCCAACCCAGACCGCTTGCCCCACATATCCTCCCTGCTCCCATTCAGCCCTTACACAGACCTGCCATGTGGTACTGGGTGATTTCAGACATTACGGGTGCCCGGTTCACCACAGTGGATTCCCGGTGCGGGTGAACCGAACAACCACCCCCCAGGGTCAATAAAAGCCCCGAACAGACGTGACAAGACCGGAACCACGGCAGGGAATCAGACTGGCAGACCATGGGCCGGGGCAGCGCAACAGACGTTACGCCGAGCCCGGGCCGTGGTCAAAGCACCCAGAAGGCGCCGGGGTGGCTCGTCCCAGCTGCTGCTGCTGTCCCTCCACCGCCTCCATGCGCAGCACGACCACTGCCTCCTCCGCCTGCGCCTCCTCCACCTCCTCCTCCTCCCACCTTGCTCTCTCACCCTCCGCTCTCCTCTCCCTTCCGCCTCGCTCCATCCTGCCACGTCCCCCTGCTGCTGATTGCCCTTTAAATCTCCCTCCCCGGCCTGTGTTGTTGCTGGTTGCCTGGCAGCGACACTGTGTGCTTTGTCCCCAGCTGGGAATCATCTTTGGTTCTGGCCGGTGACTGCCGTCCAGACGTTGCTTTTTGTTGTTTCCCGGTGGGAATCTCTTTGACCACGCTTTCGGAGATTGTCCCGCGGGGAGCCCCGGAAGCGTGGTTGAAATTGACCCCATGTGGGTATTGACCATGGTGAACATCTGGTGGCCGCTGAACAGACGTTCAGGGTGCTTTGGCCCCGCCATGGGATTGAGCGTGGTTCACTGTGGTTGAGCGTGATCTTGTAACGTCTGAAAATACCCATTGTCACTGCTTGCTCCATCCTGCGCACTGCAGGGCGCCTCCGCTTCCGGCACTTCCTCTCCATGTGCTATATTGCCAGCCCTCCCCTTTAAATCAGGAGCCCTGCAACATGCATAAACCAATGCAGCTCTGCAACATGTATTTTAAATACATGTTGCAGGGCTACACTGGTTCCAATGTAGCCCTGCAACTTGTATTTTTCATAAGCCTCCTGATTTAAAGGGGAGGGTTGACAATACTGCTGAGCACTGCAACAGGGCAGGAGGGATCATTTGTGGTCTCTCTTTCCCGCATGGGCCCCAGGACAAATGTGTCTTGACAAAAAGAGAAAAAAGGTAGCACCAAAACAAATACTAACAACAAACAGGGAGCTACTAGGAACAAATATATGTATTAAAAATTAATCAACATAACAATACAATATTGTTGCATATACATAATATCTCACCAAGGTGGCGATCAAAATCAAATTGCTAAATTCTCCATGTACAATGCAACTTGCAACAATAAACAAATCAATATCGTCCCAGGACAAATGTCCCTCCTGTCCCTATGGTAGCTACTCCAATGTTGGAGAAATAGAAAAATATATGAATTTCTGGAGCACGTCAACTTTTTTATAATACTTCAAAGAGAACCGATTGGGGTTGTAATGGGCCGGGGGCAACATGATCGGGGGGGAGGGGATATGTTCTATCAGTGAGGCGGAAGCGACGCTTGGTGCCTGTCCCCCTCACAGCCCCTCACGCAGGTGGACCTGAGGTTCCGGTTCAGAGGACCCCTGCCCTTGTCCTGATGCTGCTCAATACGAGGTTGGTCATGAATCAGTCATCTATTGTCTGGGATTTAATCCTAGACCAGGTAGCCGACCTCATGTGTATTACAGAGACCTGGCTGGACACTGAGTCGGGGCCTATTTTGGCTGACCTTATTCCAGCTAGGTACTTTGTCCATCATCAGCCAAGGGCAGAGGGATGGTTAGTGGTGGTGGTGTAGTCATTGTTTTTAGGGAGACATGGTACATTCAGAGGTTCCCTGTGCAAATGCCACCAGGTATGGAGGGTTTCCACCTCATGGTTGATTTGGCTGCAGGCAGCATGGGCATCTGGGCTGGAGGCAGTTTGGGGCTACTGCTCATATACCACGCACCTACCTGAATGGCAGCATCCCTACATGCTCTAGCTGATCTGGTGTCGGAGGTGGTCTTGCCGTCTCCGAGGTCACTGGTCCTTGAGGATTTCAACATACATGCCGATGCCAGTCCTTATGGGGCAGAGCATGAGTTCATGGCCACCATGGGCCTGTCTCAGGTAGTTGTTGGCCCGACTCACAAGGAGGAGCACATGCTGGATTTGGTTTTTTGCACAGGCCTTGAGGCCGGTGTTCCGTTAATGGGGGATGTGTTGTTGGTCCCTTCGTCAGGGATGGATCATTATCTCCTTCGGGTCAATCTCCTGGCACACATCGGCTCCCAGAAAGGCATGGAACCAGTTCGGCTGATTCTCCCTCAGAGACTTATGGAACCTGATAGGTTCTGGAATGCTCTGGGGGATTTATCATCTGACCTTAATGGCCACTTACTTGATGACCTCATGGCATTATGGAACACCTTGCTGACTGAGGCCACTGACCGGATGGCTCCCAAGTGTCCGCTTCTAGAGCATCAGCGATGTAGGTCCCCGTCGTTCACGGAGGACCAGCACCAGCTGAAGCAGGAGGGGAGGCAGTTGGAGCGATGGTGGTGTTGTACTCTCACTGAAGATGACAGATTGCAGCATAAAGCCACTTTGAAGGCTTATGCCATGGCTGTGCAGGTGGCAAAGAAGTGGTTCTTTGCTGTCATCATAGCATCTGCAAAGTCTCGGCCAGCTAAACGTTTCCAGGTAGTGAAGGGTCTGATCAGTCTGGCCTGACTCCACCTGGAACTGGAATCCTCCAGTGCTAGCTGTGACCAGTTTGTTGACTATTTTGCAGATAAAATCTCTTGCATTCATCTCAACTTCAGCCCTGTGCTTGATACAGTGAGGGAACCAGAGGTACTGAATACTCTGGTCTGTCCTGTTTTATGAGATCAGTTTCAAGGGATGTCTTCTGCCCATGCGGAGGAGGCGCTTGTGGCAGTCAGAGCCACATCTTGTGAATCCGTGCCCATCGTGGGTGGTTAAGGCCACCAGGGAGACATTGGGGCTGTTGCTGGCGGGGATGGCCAATGCCTCCTTTTTGGAGGGCGGGGTGCTGGAATGCCTCAAGGAGGCAGTCGTTTGGCCCCTGCTCAAGAAGCCATCACTTGACGTTGACTCCTTCGCCTGTTATCAACCAGTCTCTAACCTTCCCTTTTTAGGGAAGGTTATTGAATGGGTAGTAGCTTGGCAGCTTCAGGCGCATCTGGACTGCATTGGTTTTCTAGATCTCTTGCAGTCTAGCTTTCATTCACATTATGGCACCAAGACTGCTCTTGTGGCCTTGGTTGACGACCTCACTCTTTTGGTTTTGTTAGATCTATCAGCTGCTTTTGACACTGTTGTCCATGAGATATTGGACCTTGCAGGACCTTGCTGAGGTGGGTGGGGTCATTCTTGAATGGTTCCGCTCTTTCCTGGCTGGGAGAACTCAGCGTGTGGTACTGGGGGATTTTTTGTCATCCCCCTGAGATCTCACGTGTGGGGTTCTGCAAGGTTCCATTCTGTCCCCTCTTCTGTTCAACGTGCATATGAAGCCATTGGGTGAGATCTTGAGAAGGTTTGATGTTCAGTGTCATCAATAGGATGATGACACCCAACTCTACCTCTCTTTTTCAACTGACTCAGACCCAGCAGTGGGGGACTGGATGAGGAGGAACGGTCTGAAGGTGAATCCTTACAAGATGGAAGTGATGTTGGTGGGGAGGGCCGAGGGGGTGCAGGCCCACGTCGTTGACGCATCCTTGATCTTTCAGGTCCGTAGTCTGGGGATGCTCCTCGACTCACAGTTCCGTGGGACCGCGTTGATGGCTAGGTGATGGCTGTGGCGAGGAGTGCCTTTTACCAATTACATATGGTCCAGTGGTTATGGTCTTATATCTCAGACTTGGACCTTGCCACCATCATCCATGCCTTTATTACCTCGAGACTAGACTACTGTAACGTGGTGGGGCTACCCTTGGTTACAGTTTGGAGACTACAGCTGGTGCAGAACGCGGCGACCCATCTCCTTATGGGGCTGGGTCGCTGGGAGCATATTACACCAGTGCTCCATTCATTACACTGGGTGCCTATTGTCTTCTGAGCCTGATTCAAGGTTTTGGTTTTGACCTATAAAGCCTGTCACGGTCTGGGCCCTGTCTACCTGCGAGATTGCCTTGTCCCCTGGGTTCTAGAGTGGCCCCCTGCAATTGACCAGGGGTGCCCTTCTCGAGGTCCCTCAAGTTTCTCAGGGGGCAAAGTTGGAGACGGTGTTCTCGGTCATGGTGCCATGGCTATGGAACTCCCTTCCGGTCTAGGCCCATTTGTCCCCAGACTTCCCATCTTTCCATCATCGCTGTAAAACCTGGCTGTTCCACCTGGTGTTTGGTGGGGGAGATGGGTGAGGGTGGGATGTTTGATGCCAGATGTTTTAATGATGTTTTATAGTTTTATATATATGTATTTATATCTGGCTGCCGGTAG
The DNA here is from genome assembly GCA_003113815.1 of Sphenodon punctatus. NCBI lineage: Eukaryota > Metazoa > Chordata > Lepidosauria > Sphenodontia > Sphenodontidae > Sphenodon > Sphenodon punctatus. The sequence continues at coordinate 1,701,781 of QEPC01014119.1, read as the reverse complement.
GTTTCCGGGCCCAATTCAAGGTGTTGGTGTTGACCTGTAAAGCCCTAAACAGCTTGAGCACCATCTATCTGCAGAACCGCCTCACCCTCCAGGTCCTGGAATGACCCCTGCAGTCAGCTGGGGGCACCTTCTTCGAGGTCCCCCGGGTGTCCACCATGAGGAGGGCGTTCTCCGTGGCTGCGCCGCGGCTGTGGAACTCCCTCTCGTCGGAGATCTGCTTGGCTGCTGGCCTCCCCTCTTTCCGCAGACAATTTGGTTTGCAAGTGATACTGCTAATCCAGCTGACACAGATCTGTAGGTATGAAGGGTCCATAGGACAGAGCAAGAGATGAAGGAAAATGAATTCACTAATATTAACTTTTAAAAATAAAATAAAATAAACCAACCCTTTTCAAAAATGTTTTTTGCTTTTCTCCTTTAAGCGTCGATGATTTTATACCAAAGGAAGTGAGGAGTTGTACCACCATTATTGCTGCCGAAAAGCTTAAAAGTTCTGAGTACAGTAGAAATTGTAGCTATGTCAGAGGGTAAAGCTACATGAGCTGGGGCAGGCCTGATCCCCTGCCCGCCCCAGGGTAGGCAATTGTAATTGCTACATTGTGTGCTGGCAGAGAGAACTGGCCACACGATCTGCCCCAGTGCCCCAGCTGTTAGGCGGCGGGGGAAGAGGGCGCAAGCTCTTCCCAGGCTCCCCTCCCCTGCGGGATAATGTCTTGTGTGGAAGCACCCAGAGATCTGCATACTTAGCTTACAGTTATGAAAAATAAATGCATGATAATTATGCAAATCCTTGCACTTTGATTGGCTAATCGAGGGAGTCAGGCAGGTAGAATATAGCAAATTAAAGTAAAACTGCTAAGAGATAACATGCAATTACTATATTTTTCAAAACCCTGAAAGTCCCAGTGCAGAGAACTGTGGGACTGTGGACTAAATTGTACAGTTACATACCTGTGACTGGCTGAGACAATTCTACTTAAGCACAATAATCTATATAGTGGGTTGTGAATCTATAATGTGTAAGTAAACTGAATATGTGCCATTGTTTTGAGAGTCTGCCGTTGCCAAGAATGCAAATATTAATCTGCAAAGCATCCTTCTTTTATTTCTCCTGTTACATGGTGCTTTAAATTGTGTAACTGGAGAAAGAAATCTAGTGTCTTCCCTTTATGTTGTGTGTATATTTCAGTCACTTAAACAATTGTGGGCAGGAGGAACGATTTTCTTGTTTTTCAAGGCTATCAGTTTTGCTCTTTAGCAAAATCAACTTTCATGCCACTACACTGAATGCTTCACAGAAAAATGCATGAAACTCCAAAAAGTTAATTGTTTTCTGAGATTATTTGCTCATGTCACTTAAACAATGAATTCTAGTTTAATTGATGCATCAGGAGCTATCTTTATGGAAATGGCCTTGGATTAAGCACATTATATAAATACGTTAAGGAAATAAAAAAGCAGGAGAAAATTAAGAGGGAAGAAGAAATGATTAAAATGTGAAAACAGCATGCTTAGCAGTTTTTGGATTAAAGGTTAATACGTATTTTCAGCAGTGTCTAACTTTTCAAAGTTAAAGAGCTGACTAGAAAGTAGTTGTGTGAGAGTTCAGGCAAGGAAGCTGCCATGCTAATAAAAGGTTTGATCCTGGTCATATTTGTAGTACTTCATGAGTCCCAATAACATCTCTAACTCCCACCCTGGAGCTCGAGAAAAGTGGAGTTAGATCCAGGAGCAGATTCTCTACTCCGTCCTCTCCCCAAACCAAACGAGTGATGACAGGACTGGCAGTAACTTTTTCTCACCCTGACCTGAAAGGGTCAAGAACTGGCATAACCTTTACTTTCCTCTCACCATAATGGATAGTAACCAGGTGAAACTCTGATTGACAGGGGATCGAGTTTGCATTAGTGGGAAGAGGAGTAGGGGCGTTTTCAGATGGAGAATCTAGTCTGGACTAGTTTTTATAAACTCCAGTGTTTATTAGTCCACACTAAGAGAGTGGTACCTTTTAGATGAACAATCTAGTCTGGACTAATTTATAATCCAGACTAGCTGTGTGAAAAGAACATTGCAGTTAGTATGGTTCTTAGACTCTCTGTGGCTGTATTTCAATCCTGCGTTGCTTTTCGGCCATCCCATCACGATGCTTTCTGTGACTGAAACATCACTTCATGCGAGGCATAAAATGCCTAGAGTCTTCCTAGAGAAAAGACTCTTCCCAGAGTCTTTCCTCTCTTCCCTTTAATTCAATTTCCTTGTTCCCTTTAATCCAAGCCCCCTCCTGATTTAACATTTCTGCTCCCCACCCCTTGTTATAATCACAATCCTTCTACAATGCAAACGGCCATGCCCTGGCTAGGATTACCACCCCTGCAATTTTTTAAGGAACACTTATGAAAAATACATGTTTTCTGTGACTGAAACGTCACTTCATGTGATCCTACAAACCACAGAGGAATAAAATGCCTAGAGCATCTGTCAGATCTTGCTGTTGGGCTCTGTGGCAATAAGTACTGGATTGTCAATTGGTCCGAATTAATAATCACTAGTAATTCAGATGGATTAACTGTCCATGTGAAAATGCCCTTGAATGGAAAAGTCACTTCTTTTTACATGGGCAGCGGTGGGTGGGGGGATGGGCATGCTACCGTGGTGGGTGGAGGTGGGTGTATATCCTTTCCCATGGACACACACTGATCTCCACACGCCTCAACCCACGGAGCCTCCTCTGTTTTGTCGGATGGCTCCATGGATGGAGATGGGTGGGTGATGGGTGGAGGTGCATGTTAATGAGGGAGTGTACATGCACCGCCACCCATGGTGTTCGTATGGGTGAACACCGATTGAACACCCATCCCCTCACCCACTGCTGCGCCATTTCCATGGACGCCACCCACGGGTCTAACACCCCCATGCTTGTTCAGATCTTTCCACAGTGAAACTCCTGACCAAACACTTCCTTTTCACTCAGAGGCAGACATTCGGCCATTAAAAATCTCAAATGTTCAACCAACTATTCACTTATTGGCATTTAGCATTTTCAGATTTATTTACATTTCTGATAAATGTACATATAAAACCTGGAAACCAGTTCTGAACTGTCAAGGGAAATACTAATTTTTATTTCTTCTGAAAATTTTTAATAGAAGGACCTAATCACACAAAACAAATTTTTCAATTGAGAGTTTTTAAAATGAAAAAACAATTGGCAGAAAAAATAAGTATTCAAACTGTTGAGTGTCATAGAGGCTGCATGGTTATGTAACACAGTAAAACTGATTATTTTAATACATCCGCTTCATGTCATCCAGGTTTCCATGATTTGCATTAATCCACAGTCTAAAGAATATAGTCATGAAAGAATTAGAATAGCTAAACTGACAACATTGTAACTTCTAGCTGTTATGCAAATTCTGGTTTCAGGAATGAATTTTCAGGTAACGCACCAGGATAAACTGCAATCTTGCTTCTGAGTCACACAGTGTAAGGAGAATAAACACAGAGGCAGAGAACTCGCCTAGTTTCATTCTGAGCCAACTTTCTTCTGGCTTCTAGGATTTAGATTCCTGAGTATTTTCCCTTCCAGTTTCTCATTTCTTTTCAAGCAGGCTGGTATCATTTTTAGTGGCCCTCACTTTACAGAAAAGAAAGACATACCGAATTATTATTTTTATTTTAATGTGGGTTTTGGAGAAGAATGCCACTTTCTACTGTGAAATACTCCTGCTAAAAGGGCATGGGAGCACTGCCAAAAAACACAGGGAAGATTACAGTGACCAGAAAAGAACAGAAAAATGACTTAATGCTGCAGCAACTGCCCAACAGTCTGAAGAGGCCAGGGCCCCCTTAGCTTTTGTGAGGGCACTCTTACCTTTGTTTTTTTTAAAGGTGCTGTAGGAGCCAACATCCCCAGCTCTGTTCAGGAATTTTCTCTGGCTCTCTCCCACGTGTCCATGTGTCTCTGTGGCTAGCTCCGTAGCCCCACCTCAGCCATATATAAAGTAGATTCACTTGCGATTCATGTGAAATAGGGCTACATTTGTTTTTGAGATGTCTGAGCTGTGTTCATTCACCATAATAGCCTGCTCATTTTGAAGACTCTTTAACCCAGTTTAAGGATCAATGTTGACATTTACCCATTGTTTCAACTATTTCAAACCATTCCTCCATGTCAAATCCTCTCTGGATGAATACCTTCTCACTTCACCCCATGAAGTTGAGATGCAATAATTATATGTCCTTATTTGCTTCCATAACGTAGAAGCGTATCTGTGAGAGCATTTAGACCCATATACGGCTCCTGCTTCCCTTGGTAGGGCATGTGGGAGGGGATTTAGAGGCAAAATCAGGGGCAGTGGCTTTTGGTAGAATGTCTTCTCCCCTGTCTCTCCCACTGACCCCTCTCCCTGTCTCCCCCTCCTTGCCTTTTAGATTGTAAGCCACAGGCAGGGACCGCGTCTATTTCTATGTTCTGTACAGTGCCAGGCACATGGCTGGCGCTATATAAATGTGTATAATAATAATAATAATAATGACCAGTGTTGAGGGGGGAGTCAGAGTGGGGACTTGATGTTTTCATTAAGGGCCTCCCCCCCTACATTTTCCCTCATAAATTGAGAACTGAGCCACCACCTATGCCCTTAGTAAGTAGGAGAGAGGAAGGAGGAACACCACATTTGAGGGATGAGGCACAGAGAAATACCCAGAGTGAGGTACAGGAAGATGGGATTTGGGACGACTTCATTGGGAGAACACTAGGGTTGCCACCTATACAAATTTTTAAGGAACAGTTATGAAAAATACATGTTACAAGGCCTGCACTGGCACCAATGCAGGCCCTGCAACTTGTATTTTTCATAAGTGTCCCATAAAAATGTGTATAGGTGGCAACCCTAGAGAACACTGTTGCTAGAATAAGAGGCAGTCCCGCTCTGCCCAGGGTCAGTGTCAGTTAGATGGTGAAGCCACCCATGACAGATGAAGCAATTCCTCTCTCTTTTCCATGCATCATGGGGCAAGTTTCCTCAGCCACCTTTCTTTGTGGCCATGTGATCTCCCCTCAGGTTATTTTACTGGTGAATTTTCCTTTCCTTCTCCCATGATAACAGTGGTGATTTCACACTCACTGCACTGGGGGGGAGGAGTGAAGGAAGGAAAACAAATGAAAACGCAATCACATGCAGTTTCACTCCTAGTGGCTGATCAAAGTACCACTGCAAGAGAAATTAGCTGCTAGCCTTGGCTTTGCATGCCAGTTTCTATATGCCAACCAGCTGTAAACTCTTAACAATACGGTTTCTACCTTCACAGTAGCAGCAGCAGCATTCTACCGGTGCAGCACCTCTCATATAAGTTAGGTCAATGTTCCACTTGAATGAGAGGCATCTCTTCTACGTTCTCTGGTTTCAAGGCATTTCAGCAGTGCTTGGGATATCTGCTCCTTTGACAAAACATTTGGATGGGACTTGCATTTTACAGTCTGACTGGTGTGCTGGACAGAGTCCCTATCTCAAGCTGTTTACAAATACCAGCTCAAAGCCAGAGGGGTAGCTACGTTAGAATGGGCTCTGGTGCAGAAAATGGAATGGGTCCTCCCTACCCCCTCACCCTGACCCCCAGCATTTCCTTCCCCATAAGCCTGTTTCCTCTCTTACACCAGTTTTACAGCTTTGTAATACCATTACTTTTTATGGTGCTCCGCATCGACTGACGATTATATCAATATAAATTACAGTAGAATGAGGGTTTTATTATCTATATACAGATAGCTTTGTTGGTTAGGTTTGCAATTTACGGACAAAACTCAGAAAAAAAAATCAGTCAAAAAAATGAAAATTTTCCACAAAACAAATTTCATTCTGATCAAAAAGACACTTCCAAAGCAAGTTTTTGACCATCTTTCCTCACAAGTACTGCAGCCATTACAGATTTGTACCCTCATTCCCTCCTTTTCATTGAGTTTGGTGATTTTTTTCTTCTGTAGTTTGACAGTAATAAAGAGTAAGGGGAGATGTAATATTTTTGTTCACTTTCAGGCCACCTGCTGTTCAGCTTGTGTTGTGCTTTCCCCTATATTGCTTTGAGGAAGGGTACAGTTATAATAGGGACAGGTGGTATGCCTGCACCAGGGCCCATGTGCCTGGAGGGGCTCATGCTCCCTGGTGCTGCTGCATTCCTTGCTGCTGGGGGTCAGGGTGAGGGGGTAGGGAGGATCCATTCCATTTTCTGCACCAGAGCCCATTCTAACCTAGCTACACCTCTGGCTTTGAGCTGGTATTTGTAAACAGCTTGAGACAGGGACTCTGTCCAGCGCACCAGTCAGACTGTAGCATGATGCACAATATATAACATTATATAAAATAAAAATTACAGTGTGCAATCCTCATCATTAAAATCAATGGAAGTTTTGCCACACCCACTGGTTTCACTGGGCTCAGGACTGCAGCCATAATGATAAAAAGTTCATAATGATCATAACAATAATTGAACTACACTTCTGATCCAAGCAAAAATAAGCTGGAAACCTCTTAAAAAGGTAAGGCAGGGTATGAAAAGTTCAAGAAGAGATTTTTTCCCTTGTGGTTATATGACAATGTATGTGGCACAGATTAGGGAAAGGGAGTTTGGGATGGGGGAAAAAAATGAAACAATGGATTTTCATGTCGTAACTAGCTGCCAACTTTTAAATGAAATTCATTCCAGTTTGGTCTCAAAATAGGAATAAAAAATGGGTGGATTTACTACCCTCTATCCATCTCCTAATGAGCTGCTGCCTTCAGTAACAGAAAAAAACTTCATCTGGGGGTATTTTTAGATGTGATGTCACCACAGGTGGCCACGCTTTACTCTGCATGGCCACTGACGGTGGTGTTGTGTGTGATCCCCCCCACCAGATGTTACCGTGGGCAGGATCAGAAGTTTCCCCAGACCATGGCAGGACTGAACTTGTGCTGTGAGCTGGCTCCCTGCCAACTCACAGCATGGGGTATATCCTCGGATCGGGGTAGAGCAGGCTGTCACGTATGATGGCCCGCTTTACCTAACTCAGGTCCATGGCTGGAGCTTTTCTGGGTGGGCATGGCAACCTCATAGGCTGCCGTCCTCTCCCCAAATCAGGGAGGAAGCGGGACTGCGCTCAGCAGTGTGTGTGTGTGGGGGTAAGGCTGTGTGGACCATGTCCGTACATCGCCCCTGTCCCCTACCGAACCCAGGCCGCCAGCATGTCTGTTTGGTGGCCGGGCATGTTTCTGTCAAGGGTGAGGGCTCTCACCCTGGGCAGAATCAAAATGTGGTGGTGCATAGCACTGTCACATTAGAAAACATCCTGGGAGATTACTAATAATAAATAAACTTTATTATGTTCAGCCCCATGGCCGATACATATGAACATACAGACATAGGAACATATAAACATGTATACACATGGGAGATTACTGGTAACTGTAGCACACTTTGCACTGGGAAAATGACATGTACCCTCTAGCAAAGATTTAAACATTCATTAAACTATTTGCATAGAGAAAGTAAGTTTGTCATGTTGGTTCCAAATATAGGTAATAGAAACAAAGTAGTACAATGATTATCTTTTATTGGACCAACTATAGCTGGTCCAATAAAAGATAATCATTGTACTACTTTGTCTCTATTAAATTACTATTATCACTGTTACTACAGCCCCACACCCACTCTGACTCTCCCCTCGCACTGGTCGTTCTACCAAAAGCTTACCTTCCCTGATTTTGCCCACAAATCCCCACTCCCTACCGAGGGAAGTAGGAGTTGAATAAGGATGTAAATGCTCTCGCAGATATGCTGCTTCATTGTGGAAGAAAATAAGCACATTAAATCCTGTTCTACAGGTAGCAAACAATGGATTTGGGTTATTGTCTGATTGCAGTTTGCATCTCTTCTCAGCCATAGGAAATATAAGGAAACACTGTAAAACCACCAGTGAGACTGAGGCATACTCTTTATTAGAGAAGAGGCTGTCCTTATTATGCTGGCTAAGTCTTGGAATGTGGTGTTACAGGTTTGTGCCACAGACACACACTCGTGTACTAAACATGATTCTGATCCTTTAGGTTTTATAATCTCTTTCCCAATGACATTGTTCAGGCTGGTCTAATACAAATGGCTACCCACCAATGAGAACCAAAGGGGAAACGATAGAAAATTTAAATTAAACTTTCTGAAGAAAACAATCTTCTTATTCTTTCTTTATTATTATTTTGACTTCTGCAAAAGCTTTTGCAATAACCTTCAAAGCTGTATTCTTGCATTTCTTGCTGACATGTCTGCACACCTAGGAGATCCAATTCTAAATGTGATAGGAAGCAGTGAGTAAGGGACACCAAGGCAGACAGGATTCTTACTGCTACAAAGGCTGTTTTCACATGGACTGCGGTGCCTCTGCGGTCTGTGGGGGATGGGTGGAGGCAGGTGGGTGGTACATGGGCAGCCCATTCCACGGTCACCCACCTACCTCCACCCATCTCCATGCACGGAGCATCCATCACTGGTGCCTGTTGCTCCGTGCGTGGGGGATCGCTGGAGGTGAGTGGAGCGTGGGAGCGCACACGCCCCCCCCCCCGCTGTGGTGANNNNCCCCCCCCCCGCCTGCACACATGGGCAAGGGCATCAGTTTGAAAAGGGTCAAAATCTTCCATTTCTGACAGGATACTTACTGCTACAAAGTTTTTCATTTCTGACCCCATAAAGGCTTTGAAAGTTACAACAACTTGTGCTACTAAAGATCTTGGGCCAGCTCTGAACACAGAGCATTTGAACTGTATGCAGCTTACAGTGTTACGTATCTACTATTTAAGGTATAACATCATAATCAAATCTTACATTACAGTGTTGGGTGAAATTAAACAGCAGTCGTTAATTATGCAGTTAATAATTCTGATCCTGAAGCTTTCAAATAAATACTGTTATGGAAAGTTAAGCACGTACATCAACAGGATATAACCCATTGTTTGCTTTAGTTTTTGATGGACTTAAGAGTGTACTTTTTGTTGACATGTTGTAGCTGAGCTATAGCTGCAAGAAAACTGCATGTATGGACATGGGGGAGATATAGGAGCAACCATACTGAATCATATGTGTGGTCTGTCTGTTCCAGTCTCCTAAATATGATAGGACAGGCACCGGTGCTTCAGAGGAAGATTAAAAAGACCCCTAGGATAGGCATTTGCAGAATAATCTGCCTCTCACATTAGGCCAAATCCTGGCCTTTAAGACAGAAAGACTGGCTTCAGTCCTGAACCGTAAACTACAGTATCTTAGAAAGATTTAAAAAGAGACTGGATACTTATATGGACAAGTACAATTTCAAATTCTATTACAGTTAATGCTAAAAAATCTTTGCCAAGCTTTTGGCTTTAATGGCTTCTACTGACAATGTGTTCCAGTGTCTAACAGCATATTGTGTGGGAAAGAGCCTATTATAAATCTGGAATTTGCCACCTTTTATTTTTATTGAACGTCCCTCTGTTGCGGGGTTATGGTGAGATAGAGACAACAATAGTTCCCAATCTGCCTCCTCTCTAGTATTAATCATTTTATGTATTTTTTTATCATGGCCCTATTTGTTGTCTTTATGAAGAAAACAATTCTAGTTTCCCTCCTTTTATATGCAAACACCAGCACACCAATTCTGAGCCTGACACAATAAAAACTAATGCTGAAATGGGTAGTAAGTTTATTATTCATGGGTATTGTTTTCATTTTGGGATCACCTTTGGCACACTTTGGAACACTATCCACAAGTGTAAATAGCTACTTGTCTATCCATTTTTTTGGAGTATTCAATTTTGGGTTTCATTTTGATATTTCAGTTGTGTAATTTTCAGCATTTGTGCATATGCAATATTACAAATATTGCTGAAATACCATAATGGAAATGACTGAAATAACCAAACCAGAATAACCAAAACAGATACCTGATGGAGCATAAATGGGTATTGGTTATTACACAAACTATCATTTTCGGTTTGGGTAGTGCTACTGCAATGGATTTACCTGTTTCTGCAAGTCTCCATTTCAGCTCCAATAAAAACAATAAAACACAGAATATTTTCTATTTTGCCAGTTGAATCCTGTTTAATGAATGATGCTAGCATTGTAAAGCTGTTCATAAGAACAAACCAACTGCCATACTGGATCAAATAGTTCATCCAGGCCAGTATCCTGTCTCCTGGCTTCAGGGGAAGAGTATAAGAAGAGGGCACATATTGGGACACCCTGAGCATGAGGTTGCATCCCCTGATTAGAGTGCAACTGGACACCGTAAGATTCAGGCATCCCCAACGAATCCGCCTGAACAGGACCTGATGGGTTGTTCTAAGCCACTGGCTGGCCTTTGAAAGTGACAGGCCCCAGCTTGGACCACTGGAGAGCCCAGCTCTGAAATGGTCCCAGCCAGGAATTGTATTTTTCAAAGGCCGCTTCTCCCCAACAGCTGGGACATATAAGTTTCAAAGACTACTTCCCTCCCCACAGTGCCTCTCACCTGAGAGGTGTTGTTGGTGGGGAAGCGCCAGATGGCCTTTGAAAGTGACAGGCCCCAGCCTGGCCCGCTGCAGAGCCCAGCTCCTCAATGATCTCAGTCCGGGTTTGTAAGTTTCAAAGGCTGCTTTCCCCCCACCCCCCGAAGTGTCTCTCACCTGACAGGGATGCCAGCCAAGTCTCTGAAAGTGAAAGGCCCCAACTGAGACGGCTGCGGAGCCAGACGTGACAGCACTCTCAGCTGGTGTTTGTCAGTTTCAAAAGTGGCTTCCTGGCCATAGCACCTATCAGAGCCTGTGTGGGGGAAGCCCTGGCCCGCCTTTGGAAACAGACAAGCCCTGGCTGGAGCGCTCCCAGCTGTGGTGTGTCAGTTTCTCTGGGTAATGCTAAATTTTGGGGCATTGGGCACCCAACTGGTCCTCAGGTAAAAATATGGACTCACGGGTACCAATTTTAGGACCTGATGCAGCTCTACCCGGACTATCTTGGTTTCTACCCACTAATGGACCTCTCCTTCATAGTATTCGGAGTCTGCTATACTGGACTCAGTGTTTATCAACTGAATACTGAGCAACGTAGATAAAATGGGAGTTACGTTTTATTATACATGTTGCAGGGCTGCAAGTGTGCTTTATGGGCGCCCTGAAACATGTATAATAAAATGTAACATCCATTTTATCAGTGTTAGAGTGTCTGTGTGAAAAGGGCCGCAGTTAAAAGCAATAGCTTTAACAGCACTCTCAGCTGGTGTTTGTCAATTTCAAAAGTGGCTTCCCAGCCAGTTAAAAGCAATATTACTCAGATTTTCTATTGACTAACAAGTCAAGTTTTTAATAAATATAAGTAGTATGAGTAGCAGTAAGAAGACACATTATGGAGAGATGACACGCAAGAATATGTCCTGTTGTAGGATATTTTTCATCTGTAACAAGCTGGTCTTTTATTTTAAATGAATATAGCATTGAAATTGCAATGGGTTGTTTTCTACAGCCCATTTCCCCCTTAAATCGCTATACGTCCAACTTCATATCTGAATTAGCCTGCTTGAACTGATCCCAGGATTCATATGTCTATAGCTTTGTTTGTTGCCAGGCCTGTATGGCAACCAATGAAGAGAGCAGGATGAAGAGAAATTAGTAACATAACTGCTTCCTATGGTAACTCAACTGCTCCCCATAAAATAAACGATCTTGTTTTGGACCACACAGTGGCTCCTTAGAGACTAAACAAATTTAGTGATCCATAGAGAAGTTTGTCAGAGGCCTCAAACTTAGCAAGAGAATGCCTGTCCCTTCCATTTACTACTACTGTGGAATGAGAAAGAAAAATACCTTTCTAATTTCTTTAAATGGTAGCCACATAAGCTTAAAATACCCAAACAAGGGACATAGTTTCTGTTTAGATGAACGGGTTGCTCTGATACATTTTTGTGATCTTATTCAAGAACTCTGAATGAGAATACAGATACAGAAAACATCAAGAAATAACTGCATGGGCTACAGGACTAATCTTCATTAAAAAAAAGATCCTTCATTAAACTAATGCTAATTCAGCAAGCATCAAAAATCTTTAAGACCTTGCATTTCAGGGTGTGGCTTCATTAGGGTAGCCATATATGCAAATCTTTAGAGGGCACATATGAGAAATACAGGTTGCAGGGCTGCACTGACTCCAATGCAGCCCTGCAACCTGTATTTCTATACATGCCCTCTAAACAATTGCATATATGGCAACCCTAGGCTTGGTGAACTCAAGACTGAAAATCTAGTATTCTGTCAGAGTCATTCTCTCTCTGGTATTTAAGGTCTTGACTCAGCAAGGCACTTAAAAGTATGTTCCAACTTTCAACAGGTGCAGTTGTGCAAGCAGTCTCTTTAATGCTTACCGTACCCTAATTGGGCTAATTGAATAATTGCTTTAAGGGTTGTGTAGAGTCAAAGGCCTTTTTCTAATGAGGGGTGGTGCGTGGTGGTTCATTCCTACAGACCCCCACCCACCTCCACCCATGGAGCATCTGGCATTGGCACCCATTGCTCCGTGTGTGGGTGATAGGTGGAGTTGGGTGGAGTGCAGGAGTGTGCATGCACCCCACCCACCAGCTGCGGTGTTCCCACAAACGCCCACCCATCCCCTCCGCACCCGGTGCAGCGTTCGAACAGTCACCTCCTACATCCACACACATGTGCAAGCGGGGGGTGGGGTGGTCATCCATTTGAAAAGGGCCAAAGTCCCCAAGCCCAAGAAAGAGATGGTCCAGACTAAGACCCTTTTTAATGGGCGACACCCACACATGCACACCCAGGGATCTGGGTGTGCATGTGTGGGTGAGTCTTGTGTGTGTACAGTGGCAGCAGTGGTGGTAGGTTGGTGTGAGTGCATGCTCCTGTGAAACACGCATGCACACCAACCTCCACCCATCACCCACACACGGAGCAACTGGAGAGAAGGCAGGTTGCTCCATGCATGGGGATGGATTCGAGGATGGGTGTGCACCCGTGTACGCCTGTGTACACTCATCTCCACCCACTGCCCATGCACCGGTGCGCACACCGATCACCCCCCTACCCCCAATGCGGCCTGTTTAAAAAGGGCCTAAGATAGGGAATGCTTTGTTGGAGGGATAGGCCAAGAAGATGGAAACGCCCTCCAGGGTAGGCAAAAGGTGACTGGGACTCCCTGAGAAGGAGTGTGTCCAGGCAGGAAACTTAATTGTGAATCCCAGGGGCTGAATTACATGGGGGCTCAGAGAGAGATCTGCTGCTTTCATAGTGAGGACCTTGGACTCCCTGCCTGAAGGGTGGATAGAAGTGGGCTCAAATATGGAGATATGAGAATGTTAAAGGCTGTGCTTAGCTATGAAGCTGACCTAACAGGTGGGGAACCGCCTTAGTAAAGCAGGCTGTTTAATGGAGACTGTACATAAAGCTCTCGGTGAGGGGAAGATGACCCTCTCTGGCTGTGGGCACAATGGTGCAGCCACATTCACCTATGTTCACAGCAAGTGACTTCAATGTAGTTATTCATATGCTTGGAGTAAAGCATGAAGGCCTATCTGCTGACTTTGTGAACCACTTTTGGAGGAAGCAAATCAGTCTGTAAGCTCCTTTTCCTCTTGAGATTTTTCCTTGGAGGCTTGTGACTGAGTGTTTGCATTACGTTCAGTTCAGCTATACACTGAAATTCACTTTACCTTTGAAGCCTAAAACACCAAATAGGAAACATACCTATCATTAAAGACCAGAGAAATCCAGTCAGGCTCTGAGAACCTTGTAGCTGGAACACCACCATTCTCACTGGAATGTTCTCATAAAATGCATCATCATTATATGTTTTAATTAAAATAATCACAACATGATTTTAAAATTATTTGCCCAATGCACAGTGTAGTAGCAAGTGGCAGGAATATTTTCTTCCTTGTCTTTACTAAGTGCCATTCATTCCCTTAAATTGCAATCTTGCAAAAATTGCCTTTGCCCACCGAAAACTGCTTGCTTCTGTCCAATTAAGCATATGATAAGTTTTTGCATAAGTTTATGAAAGTATGCAGAACATTTCCTCAATTACTACATTTAAAACAACATTTAATATCTTACCTGTAATAAACACGAAGTGTCTGGATTTCTTCTTCTAGTTGTCTATACCGTTGAACAGCAGTCTCTCTTTCTTGTTTCATAGCTAGTAACTTTTCCTACAAATAGAGAACTAGTAATTATTTAAGGGAAGCCTGGCTTGTTTTCAGTACAATATAAAATATAGTAATCCTTTTCAGGAGTTAATTTCAATTGTATGTTTCTCAATTCCCAGAATGTTACTATTTTTAATATTGCTAATTTGTTCATGAGAAAGCCATTCCATGTTAGTACTAAAATCTTTCAGCACTAAAGTTTTAAACAAATTTCCTTGGCTAAATCTACTTTTCAAGATCCCAGATTTTCCCATTTCATCTGCATTTTTATCCTGCTCTTTGCCAATAAACCTGTGCTACTGACAATATACTACTGAAAACAGTAGAATTTAAACAAAAGTACTGAGTAAAACACTGAGCATGGGCACTGATGAGAAGAAGAAAAAAGTTACAGAGAAATAAGTGCATATACTGTATATTTAATATGATTCCATCATTTGACCACTTTCAGTTAGTCCAAATCCAACATGGGCAGGATAATCCTCCACCATTAAAGTCAATGGGAGTTGTGCCATTAACTTTAATGACACAGAATAGAGTTCTTTCTAAGGCTGCAATCCTGAACCCTGATTTAACCACAGATAAGACTGCAGTAGGCCCAGATCTCATTGCGTACCACCACAATGCTAAATAATAGTAACAACAATAAAAATGTTAGGAAAATTAAAAATCCCACAGGATATTTTATTCTAGCAAGTGCTGCCTTTAGCTTTAGGAGTGTTAAACTCTCAGCAATTGTGCTTTAGAATACCTTATACTAAGCAGTAAGGAATTATTGCGTTGGGGCTTCAAACTGGCAAATACTACCTTCTGGAACTAAGAGGTTAAAATCTTCTGCAGGTGAGCCATGTAAGCCTAGTGCTGTTTCTAGCTTTGTAAAGAGAACTTGCAGAACACAAGAATGTTAGCAAAACCAAGCTATTTTCTGTAATTATACTGTACTGTAGGTGAAACAACATTCTTAAATATTAGAAAAACTTGCTTGAATTAGAGTAGGTGGCTTGTTCCAGAGGCCAATAATTAACATCTTTGTCAATTTTCAGTGTACTGTGAAGTGTGATTGAAATTGTAGACTGGAGGGAAATGTTTGCAGCAGACACACCTACTCTGAGATTAACAGCCAGACTCTAAGAGAAGTATCACCCTAGCGTTCAACTTACACTTTCAGCATAAAGGTCAGAAGATGCTGGGCTTGATTCTCCTTTTGCTTACACCAGTATTACAGTGGTGTTACTTCAATTAAGAGTTATACCTAATTTACACCATCGCCAACAAGAGGTGCATGAGACTCACTGGACTAAATACAGTCAGCCATAGTAAACCAGAAAAGATAACAGGAAACAGAGAAAAGTCAGATAATAGGAATGCTATTAATGCTGCTAGTTTTCAGGGCAGTCCTCAAGGTGCTATCCTGGCACTAGCCCCTTATGTTTCAACGGTGCTATCACTGGTGCAATAGCTTTTGTGGTTTTTTTTGCCTGTGGTACCAATGCAAAACAAGGCCTCTACCAGTGACACCATTAAGAAATCTGCTTCCAGGAGCAGTATTAAACAAAATAGAGGGTTAAGTCTGAGAAAGGAAGAGTAGTATTAAAACTATGTAGCCAAATAAGTTTTGGTTAATCCAGTGTAACTGCTGTTTAAAATTTCATGACAAAAAACAATAAGGTCCGGATTCCTTACTAAGATGTATAAAGTCAGTAAAGGTATCAGCCAAGCATCTGTCAGTGTGCTGTGAGCTTCTATCCATGCCCTCATGCTCTGGCATGCCCTTTCCACTGAGGGAAAGGGCAGGTGGTAGAGAGTCAGCTATGCCAGTTTTGCTCCATCCAAGGGTTCTGTTGTGAGAGAGGAAATCCTTGTTTGTGCTATCACGGTAGCTTTCTGACCTGTCTCAGCAAGGTTTAATGACACGTAGGGGTAAGTGCCAGGACTTTGTTCAACACAGGGGAAAAAAAAGGGGGGGGGGGAGATTCACTTACAGCTTTTATTGTCAGGGTTAGCCCCAATAAATTATTATTTATTTATTTAAACTTATACCCCGCTCTTCACCCTAAGGCTCAGGGTGGCTTTCAAAATAAAAACCATATAAAAAGCACATAAAAATATTAAAAATCACCTAGAAACCTCTCATCCAACCCCTAATAATGCCTCTGCTGTTAGGTGTTCTGAGAACCCTACATGTGCTGAGCATGTCCACCTAAGGTAATGAGAGGGGGGAGGGGAAGGGGAGATCACACACCAGTAGGGATCATCTTGTGTCCCATGCCAGGGGAATTCTCTGTGGGTGATTTACAGGCACTTTCAGCCCAAGACGGCCAGGACTAGAGTAGTGAAAAGGCAGCTTGAAATAATTTCCCACCTTCTTCCCTCTGCCCCACATCAGCTCTGTAGAAAATGCAGACACTTGCAAAATAAACTTTCAGGACACTCTCATATACAATGTGAGTCTACAGTGAATTATAAGAGTAAGAATAATCTGTTCAGGAAGAGGGAGAGCTGCTCATCATAGCCATTATTGGGTCAAGGAGTTTACATGTGTTATCATCCAGTTCAAATCCCAGACCCTGGCTGTGCTGAGGAAGTCCCCTCTGTGGCTAAGCTTAAAGGTGCTTGTATACCTGCCTATTTGCATGTTTTTGGAGGTGCTAATGATAAGGAAAACAGTCATCCTGTCCTGAAACAAGAAGATTTGAGGTTTCTGACCTTAATAAGTGAAACATATAATATAAGCTGTGTTTTCAGAATTCTTACTAAAGAAAAGCTTGATTGGATTTTTCCCATAAGGGAACAGCACTACGCATGAAGTCTTCCAAGTGCTTTATGCTACTGCAGGTTTCCTACATAACATATCTGATCTGTTATAATTGCAGAAACCGTGCATGCAAATCCCACACTGGGACTTTTTGTTGGTCTCCCTGTCTTACCTACTCCCATCCCCGCCACTACATACAAACACACACACACGCGCACGTAAAATGCTCTGTGTGGGCTTACTTGCAGATAGACTAATCAAGAAAGAAATATGGCTTCTACTATCCAATCTAAAGAAAATAATAGGCTGAAGAGCAGGTTTGAACAACTATTGTCCATACATAACTGGTTTTATTGCAATAAAAACAAGCTGAACCTTAGCACCTGTTAACTTATATGAAAAGAATATCATTTGCAACATTAAGTGTGAGATTTCAATCTCATATGCATGCCTGTATTATTATATATGTAATGCATGTATGTATTAAGGTGTCAAAATAAAATGACTAATTAGCTAAGATTGTGTCTAGATTTTCTGTTAAGGTATTATTTTATTTTATTTCATTAAATTTATTAGCCGCCCCCTCATGCCTACGGCATCTCGGGGCAGCTTACAACATCATAAAAACACAACGAATAAATAATAAATAAATAATAATAATAATAATAGGTAGAGAAGGATTACTTTCTACTTCCAGAATCATACAAGGTATGAGAAAATAAACAGCACATTATAAAATGCAAAAGGAGCTTGAATTTTCTGTCAGGAATTTGAGAATAGCACTGGATTTTATTTTTAAAGTTTTGTTTAGAAAAATAGCACTTCAGAAAGGTTTGACCAGCAAAATCTTACATTTCTTGTAACCTGCTTGCAAGTGGGTCTTCAGAAGTATTTTCCCCAACTTTCTTGGGGTACTAAGGGTAGCCTTTGAAAAAACTCCTTGACTCTTGAAAAGATTTCTAGCTTGCAGACATTTGGATGAGAAAGGTATTTTTTAGTTTCGGAATGTAATAATGCCAAAGGTGAGCTTCATGTGATGATACCCGATTTATATCACTTGAGCTGTTATTTATGTACATTTTAGGGAACCTCCACAATTTACATAATCTACATAAACCAACTTGTTGACATATTAGATTGAAATGTGCACTGAAATGACAACATAATTAACATAGAAGAACTACAGAAATTATGATATACTGCAGCAGAACTCAGTGGTGCCGCTCTTTATTTACTGACAGGACTTGTGCCCCAGAGCTTGCCAATGAAACCTGCCCTCACTGCTGCTGCTTCTTTAGTCTGGGCCCTGCTAGAGTAGCAGTAGGAGCAGGGATTGGGCTGTTGATGAAGCCCAGCTACCCCAGCACAGCAGCGGCAGTAGCATATCCCCACGATATCTGTCACACGGGGAAGGGACAGTGAAAGGAAAGGACAGGTCTGGGAACCACAGTTGAGGCTAAGGCTGCTTGCCCACGTTAAGGAAAGGGTGGAGACCGCTGTGAGTTTAACTCACATTAGTGCAGAAAATCCCTGATCGTGGGCATGGAGGTTTTAAGCGTTATTTTTCTTTTTCCCCATTAAATTCAATAACGCAAGACAGGGTTGGATTTTGAGCCCTGTCTCACATTATTGAATTTAATGGTGAAAAGGAAAAATAATGCTAAAACCCCTGTGCCTACTATCAGGGATTTCATGTGAACATGCTAAAATGAGTTAAACTCACAGTGGTCCCCACCCCTTCCTTAACATGAGCAAGCAGCCTAAGAGCAAGGGAATGTAAGACCTCTCAGACATCCTCTGATCTCAGGGAGAGTAAGGCTCATCATCGAGGTTTTGAGGGGGAAGACACAAGAGTACAGGAAACCAGGAAGCCAGAGAACAAGGAACTAGGAAGCCAGAGACTAGGGAGCATGAAACCAGGGAAACACAGGGCTAGGAGCATGGAGGCAAGAGGGCTAGAATAAGAGGATAGGAACAAGGGAGCAAGAAACCAGGAGTCAAAAGGGAAGTCAAGGCACCGAGAGTCTAGGGGTCAGGAACACAGAAAGGATTGGAGAGCAGCATGAGAAGAGCAAGGAGTGGGTTGTGGAACCGTCAGGGGCACAGTAATAGTGAGGAGAGGAGTTGCTCCCCACCCACCTTCCTGTTGGTACCAGCATGTCTTATATACTGGCTTGTACCCAATCAACTAGGCAGGGCCAGAGGGAAGACAGACAGAAGGCAGGGTCAGATAAAGACTGGGAAGAGACATAGGAAGGAGAGTCTAGACAGTGGAAACCAAGCCTGGGTGGTGGTGCCAGCAGCCAGGCTGGTGCTCTGGCAACCCAGCAGCCAGGGGTTCAAGGCCAGGGGCCTTACAGTATCCTCCCCCCTCCCCCCCGCTTGATGGGTACCCTTTGGGTGCCACTAACCACCTTGTCTGGCCAGGATGTGGGACATGGGACTGACCAAGGGATGGGGAACCAGACATCATACAACACAGGGCGGAGGCCAGGGCTGTAGAAGGAGACAGTAAGGAAACATGGAGGTCAGAGAATGGACAAAAGGAGATACAGCACAGACAGGGCAAGAAATGAGACAAGATGCAGGATGGACAGGGCAAGGCACAGGATGAGCAGGGTGGGGTACAGGAAAGGAAACAAGTGGCTGGTGGGTACCAGGCCGAGGCAGGGGAAGCTGCTGGCAGCGGATTCTGGGCCGTGGGTTCTGGAGCTGCTGATGGCAGGTGCTGGACTTGGAGCTGTCCCAGGGGCCTGAATATTCATGCCCTAAATGGTGTTATTCCACTGCTGGGCCCAAACCCCATTTCTGGTAGGGATCTATGGATAGTACCTTAATAGCAAATCAGATAGGACACTATCACTTTCCAGGAGCTCACTACAAACCTGTTTGGGGAGCACTGAAGAAAAATTTCCAGTTAAGAAGGGCTGCTCTGTCTCTTCGACACTTGATCACATGAACGGTACCAAAATAAAGGGATCTTCAGTGTTCTGACATTCACTAGGGCGGAAATAAGAATCCAATTGGATTCTCGTGAGGTATCTTGTGAGATTTCAGGTAGGACATCTTGGCCCCGGTGCAAAATCTTGCGAGACATCTTGCAAAAATAGAAATAAAATAAATAAATAGAAAAATCACTGCATGCACAAAATAGCCACCAGAGCTGCTCTGTGCACACGCAGTCCTTTCCCAAAATAATGCTGATGGTGTTGCTGCCATTTTGGAAAAGGGCAGCCATTCTGCACATGCACAGAATTTTTGCACATGTGACTGGCCGCCCTTTTCCAAAATGGTAGCAATGCCACTTGCACTATTTTGGAAAAGGGCTGCGCATGTACAGAATGTGTAGTGATTTTTTTAAAAAAAATAAAAATTGCAACCATGGAAAAGACAATTGGGGGGAGACAGACTTAGCAGCTTAAGCAGTCTCGGTAAGTACATGGAATACAGGACCTTTTGCAAACCTAGCAAGGATTTGCAAAAGGCCCTTCCCAGGTCTTTTGTTGTGGAGGGCTGTTCATGAAATTCTTGCTTTTCTTGGTGAGAATCCAGGCAATTTTTGGCTTGTTCTCATTTGCAAGAACGAGCCAAAACCCCCAATTCTAATTGAGAAATGCGAGAATTGCAAAATCGAGTTTCAGTCCTAATTCACATTGGGGAAAAAAACAGGGAAATTTACAGACAAAAAATATAGTTAAAGTGATCTAAGGTTGCTTTCTCTTTTTCTTTCCAGTTTCAAATGTCAAAATTGGAAATATAAGTTAAGGTCCCATACCACTATTACACTCCCAGACTAGGGGTGAAAACAAATGAGACAGCCACAATAGCCAGTGATTTTTCTGCCCATCTGTTAGGTGACCGTCAGATGTTCGCCCACTCCCACCACGGGGAGGGAAGTCAGCTGCTACCCAACGTGTTGTCCAGAGAAGGTGTTGTCCAGAGAAGGTGCTAAGGCTGGCCCATCCGGGCTAATTGGCTCTCTACCATCTGTTAGGTCCCATGCAGTCCCACCATGTGGCAAGGACTTCCAGCACATAGAGTCACAGTCAAAAAGCCTAAAGTGGTCAAAGGAGCAACCAAATCCCTCCTCCTCCCCGTTCAAGCGGGCCCTGGGGTCATTAAAGGGAACACGCAGCAAATCCAAATCTGCATTGGGCAACTCTGGACTGTTCTGCAGCATGTGCCCAATGCACACCCCTTCACGATGCAATAGCAAACCAGCCAGTCAAAGGGAACATGCAGCAGGAGGGCAGCCAGTCCAGTGCAGTGTCAGTGCACTTGGTGGGGTGTGTGTGTTGAAACAGCTGGTCAATGGTATCTACCAATGTGGTGTATGTCCATCACCGTGTCCACAGGCATCTAGCAGCACTGCCATCCCAGGGACATCTGGCGCACAGACCCCCGCTGTGCTGGGAGCAGCACCCCCAGCCACCTGCCAGAAGGGAGCCGTCTGGACCAACAAGGGCATTCATTGGCCTGTGGGGGGCTGAGTTGGTGCAGCTACAGGAACAAGAAGGTGTTTCAGGGGATCGCTGACCAGATGGCAGAGTTCAGCTATCTCTGGGGCACAGGCCAGTGCCGGCAGCGAACAAAGAATTGGAGGAGGGGCTACAAAGAGGTCAGGAACAACCATCTCAAGTCCAGCCATGGCCAGCAAACGATGCAGTACATAGAGCTCCTGGACACCTTCCTCTGCATAGATGGTGCCACAGTTCCGCATTGTAGCAGGAAAGAATGCTAGCACCAGCCAAAATAACACCAGTGGCTGGGCTGGCAGAAGGCAGATTGGGGTCAGTTGAGTTGGGCATGATGTGAGAAGGAAAGATCTAGCAGGAGACAGGAGTGGCAACTCTGTCTCCCAGGGCCCCAGAGAGCTGAGAGCCAGGGAGGGCTCTGCCTCTGGGCTAACTTGGCTTACTATGCTTGGCCAGTAGAGCCTAAGTGGATGGTGCAGACAGAGCTCTGCATAGAGTGAGCAGCTGGGGCTTAGAGGAAAGCCCTGCTGGAGAACTGCTGCTGAGAGAGTGAGGACAACTGGGAAGTACCTGGGGTTGGAGCTGTGAGGTCTCAGGATCCTGGTGCCAGGGCTGCAGCTCCCCAGTGTGACCCACGGAAGGCCTAGGATTCCAGGTGGGAGGGCCTAGCAGGCATACTGTGGAAGTTGAAGGAAGTGTAGACTCTGGGCAGGGCAACCTGAGGGGTAACAACGGCCAACCCAGGAACCTGATGGGGCCAGTTGCAAGGGGATGCAGACAAGAGTAGCTTGGAAGGCTGGGGGTGGGGTGGGGTTAAGGACCCTCGAGGCACCAGGCCAAGCTGCAGGTCCCTGATATGATCCAGGCAGGACTAGGACTTCAGATAGTAGGGCCTAGGTGGCATACTGGGGAAACCAAGGAATGTAGGCCATGGACAGCTGGGACATCGCCCTCAAGGTCTCAGCTGTCCAAGATTCTGGTGAGCAGAGCTGGGAGCAGTGTGGACCATCTACCCAGAGGTACTGAACAACTGAGCGAGAGATGGGATTTCTTGCTGGCTGGGTGCTAATTCCCCAGATAACATCAGTGACCAGTTATGAAGGAGTCCAGATCAGAGCATGAGGATGCAAGTGAGTGGAGAGAGAACACCTCCTGGAACATCCCGCTGCTACAGGTACCTCATCAGCACCAGTCTCACCGGGGGCCACTGTCGTGTGGACACCTGTAGCAGGGTGGGGGCTTGCTCACGATAAGTCTATGCAGGATCAGAGCCTAATAAATCACACTCTTGGCATGGGAATTAGCTCTCCATCCTTTGGTCGTTTATTCACGTCTCACTTGGCAGTCTTTATAACCATCCCCAAAGAGTCTCTCAGTTAGCCTAATCTCTGTATGCATACAGTGTCCCAAGCCAGTCAGCATACTCTGGCTTGTACTCGCAAGGTCTCTGAATCTCTCTGAGTCAGGCAGCTACCTCTGGCCTTAGCTCTGAGCAGAGCGCTCCCTCTCTTTTTCCTTTTGCCACAGCAGCCTCCTCAGTACGGCGTTGCCTCCAGTTTAAGTCTTCCTGGGCTGGCTACAGTCATGCCCAGATGCAGGTGTCTCTCAATTAGGTGCTCTCCTGCTTCAGGTGCAGCACCTGCAGCTCTGCTTGGGCCTCCACCACACTGGTGCTAAGTACCTTAAAGGGGCAAAGCCCTACTGTGGTTCAATCCTGCCACACTCATCCCCTTTCAATGGGAGATGGGGACTAACCTCATTAGCCCCATACATAATCATATTTTTACATATTTCACATGTTCACAGTCACAAGTCTCCACATACAAATCCCAGCTGACTCTTTACTCACTTTGGGGTCTCCCACCCCCTTTCCAGCCTCCAAGCCACCTCTTCCAGTCAGCACATTCCACCGGGTTTAACACAAGTCACATCTATGTAGCCCCACTGGGCTATTCTTAACTCTTGTGACCAAACTGGACCATAAACTCTTTTGTTTGTCCCCACTGGACTCTTTCCTCTTTCTAGCCACACTGGACTTTTCCCATTTGGCCCCACCAGGCTCTTTTAACACTCTTTTGGCCCTCACTGGGCGTTTTCACTCAATCTAGCCCCATTGGGCTGTCCCCTTGTAGTTCCACTGGACTATAACAGTCATTTTAGCCCCACTGGGCATTATATTCTCTTTTAGCTGAACCGGGCTTTTACCTTGTAGCCCTCTGCCCCCACCCCCTGGTTGTAATCATTTAGTCTCCACTTAGGAATGGGGTGTGGGCCCTCCCAGCCTTTCCCATCCCCTGGGACCCTTCTGACTCACTTTTCACTCTCATTCACTCTCTTCCCTTATCTAACTCCCAGGGGTTTGTTATTCTTTCCTTTCTTCCCACCACTCTGTGCTTCCACTAGGGCTACCCCCTCTAGTCCTTCCTCACTCATTGAGTTCAACGCCTTTAGCCCTTTAACCACTTGTTTTAAGCCTTTTCTCTCTTCCCATACCTCCTGGAGTGTCTTTGTCATTTTTTCCAATGTCTTGTTCATCCCTTCTGTTATCTCTTGTGTCAGGCTTGTCTGTGAGCCCTGATCCCTTCTCTTGGGTCTCTCTACCCCATATCCTAGTACTGCCTCTTTCCCTCTATCACGAAGGTCCCCTACCTTATTTTCTTTCTTAAGGACTCTCTGTTCTGTCTCTTGATTCACACACTCTCTGTCTGTACTCTCTTTCTTTTCCTGTCTCTTCTTCTGGGTTCTCTTCTCCAGGCACACCCTCCTTAGGTACTCCTGTTGCTAGCAATTCCAGCAGACCTTAGGAGCAGCAAACCCCCTCTAACTAGCGCACCCATAAGCTACCCCATTCTGAGGCAAGTCTTGTCATTCTCATGTGTCCATAATGGGCACACCCTTCTCAAATGTCCCCTTCTTTCACAGTTTCAATATTGTTTAATGTTTTTGCTTAGATAGCTCCAGGACCCATATAACCCTCACCTCTGGGAACTCTGCATCCTATTTGGGCACTATCACTACAGGTGTTCCACCCGTCCACAGGTTTAGCACAATTTAGGGGTAACCCCCATGTGGGCACCCTAATACCAGTTATCCCATGCTGTCTGTCTCCTCTCTCACAGCTGTGGATCCTCCTCTCTCCTGTCTCCTCTCTTGCAGGTGAAGGGTAGTTCCCTGCTGCTGGGTTGCTCTGTCCTTGCCCTCTAAGGCTCTGTTGAGCCTTAGATGAGGTTTAACTCATCTCCACAGGCTCACAGTTGTCTCCAGCATGGGAGAACTCCTCTCACTACCATCTTATGTCCCCACACTCTCATTTGCAGCTGCTCTTGGGGTACAGTCCACGCTATGCCCATCTGCTTCTGGCCTGGGGCTCCCCTTCCTTAGGGAGCACACACTGGCAGCAGCCTTTCTCCACAAAGAGGTCTCTTGTGTCTTTCTCCACAAATCTCTGCTGATCACTCTCAGGGTGCAAGCCTCCTTCCAGAGACTCCCTGCTGTGCATGAATCCCCCTTTAAAGTGTTAGCTTGACGGCTAGTGTTGGGATGGCTAGAATGTCCACATTCTCCACCAAATGTAGCAGGGTGTGATCTTGCCCATGATAAGTTTATGCAGCATCGGGGCCCAATAAATCACACTCTTGGTATGGAAATTAGCTTTCCACCATTTGGTCCTTTATTCAGTTTCTCATTAGACAGTCTTAGTCTTTATACCATCCTCACATGTCCATCTGCATCTCAGTTAGCCCAATCTCTATATGCACACAATGTCCCAAGCCAGTCAACACCTGCTGGCTTGTACTCACAAGGTCTCTGGTTCTCTCTGGGTCTAGCAGCTAACTCTGACCATAGCTCTGAGAAGATATCTCCCTCTCTGCTTCCTTTTGTCACAGCAGCTTCCTATGCATTGAGCTACCTCCAGTTTACGTCTTCTTGGGCTGGCTACAGCCACACCCAGACACAGGTGTCTCTCAATTAGGTGCTCTCCTGCTTCTAGTGCAGCACCTGCAGCTCTGCTTGCGACTCCACCATGCTGGTGCTAAGTATCTTAATGGGCCAAAGCCCTACTGCAGCTGTGGAGTGTCCAGGTATTGCCTACCACAACACCCCTCTTCTACTGTCTGTTCATGCTGCACCCACTCCTCCCGGGAAGAGCCCTCTATGCCCACCTCCACCCTGCAGTTGGAGTCTGTCTCTGAGGACTTGGACACCTCCGAGGTCATGACCATTGACCTGTACCCCCTTGACCCAGTGAACCATCTTCCAGTTGTAGAGCCAACAGAGGTTCAGGTGGAGGATACACAGGACCTGGAGCCCTCAGAGAGCGTGGAGGCTGAGGGGACCAGTAAATAAATACACCCTGGGAAAGGGGGATGCCTAGGTGAGACAGCCATAAGGGAGTGTCCAGGTACTGCCATTCACTAACATGGATGTCAGTCATTACTGTGTTCACAGATGGTCAGGAGGGCAGAGGAAGCAGAAGAACTCTGGGACATAGAGGCAGCATGTGGGCATGGTATGTGTGGCAAGTGGGTGGTAAGGCACCATGGTGGGCTGGTGGGGGCTTGGATGCTGAGAAGATGGACATGGAGGGCAGTGGTGACAATAGGCACTGAAACATCAGGTGCAATGGGTAGGGGAAAAACACCACGGTAGGAAGGTGGGAGTGGGGCAGTCCGAATTAATGGTTGTCCTTTCTGCTCTGCTACAGGTCTGTCAGTGGAATGGGCAGTGGCTCCAGCACCACCATTCACCTGGTTGGTCTGCTTCCTGAACAGGGGCACTGGCTTGGCGTCATTGCCATGGAGGGAGTGTACTCCAAAGCACCATGGGTCTCGCAGATGTTATGCAGGATGCACGTGACTGTATGGCTGAGAAGAGAGCAAGCGTTCCCATTCAGAAGGGAAATACTGACCTTTTGGGAGTGATTATGAGTGCCTATCTGTACTTTGTTAGTTTCCAGTGATTCTGTGCTTCTGCTTGCGACTCCACCATGCTAGCGCTAAGTATCTTAACGGGCCAAAGCCCTACTGCAGCTGTGGAGTGCCCATTTTTGTCACTTTCTGAGGCTTTTCATCTCTTTCTGGGATTTCTTTGTCATTTTCCGGGAATTTTATGACAGTTTTATGATGTTTTTACAGCACTTTTATGGCAATTTCCAGCACTTCCCTGGCAAGGTTTTATCTCCACAGCCCCTGCAAGTATGCGTGGGGTGCACATGGGGTTTGGGACCAGCCTGTAGCAAGTCTTGTTCAACTTGTGAAAACTTATGGAAAATGGTGAAGACAGCAGGAAAGCCAGTAAGTTTCCATGTCACTTAAATCTTGGTGAATGCCCTGCTTTCAATGGAAGCAGTACTTGCCGAGATTTCTCATTTACCCAGCCTGCAATTGATCGCCATCACTATTTCACCAGCCTGAACACCCTCTCTACCATGCACTGTGTGGCACTCAGCTGCCAGCTGAACTGATGTTGTTTTGGGGTGTGGGCCATGGCATAGGGCTTCATGAGCCATGTACTTCTGGTGCTGAGGGTGTGTAAGCTTTTGCGCCACACACGGCTAATGAAGATCCCTGTGCTGTTTGAAAACTTACATACCATCCCCAACAGAAGCCAGCACAGTAAAAGACATCTTCTGAATTACTTTGTCTCTAAACTAGACAGTTTATTTCAAGCAGAAGACTATTTCAGTGTTAAGCAGTATAAACCAATACAGCCATTCAAAAACAGCCCTAGTTTGCATTCTGCAAGTAACATAATACGTAAAGGTGTCAAAAATGATTCAGTACAATGGAATTTTATTATGAAAACTAGCTGGAGGAAATTCGTTTTAAGATAACAAGAAATCTATATATGGCAGTGTAGCAAGTAGTTACTTGTAATGCCAATCACAATACAAACGGTGAAAAGGTGAAAAAACCACAGGTTTCATTTCCATATATTAGCAAACAGTGATTCAGGAAAGTTATTTTTGAGGTTTAGTAGTCTTGCTTTTAGAATCTGTACAGTTAAAAAAACCAACCCGAGATATGGAACAATAGTGAACTCATTGCCCTTCCTTGGGCAAGAGTATTCTGAAGGCAAACCACATCCCCAAATTGTGTACATGGTATAAAACATACATTTCATGGACAACATATTCTATGCATAGTTGGATTTTTTTTATTAGATAAAGCACCTCTGTGTAGCTACTTAAATGGGTGAATAGTCAGACTCCAAATTAGGGACATTCAATAGGTTGAGCTGGCCCACATTTATTTATTTATTTAAAAGCAAGAATTGTTATATACATTATTAGTCAAAAAAGCCCAGTGGAGAAGGTATTGGATTTGGGCTTCAGAGACCATAGTTCAAATCCTGTCTTAACATGAACTCACTGGGTGGCCTAGGACAAGTTACCATCTCTCATCCTCAGTTCCCTAACTGTAAAATAGGAACGATAATAACTTACCTCACAGGGTTGTTGTGTGGGTGAACTAGATAAGGATGGTGAAGCTCTCTGAACACTGAAATTCCTATATAAATGATTAATAATTATAGTAGTGTATATGTTACCTTAGGCATCAGTGGAATATGGACTATTATACCCATCTAGCACACAGTATTCAGGTACTGGAAATATGTAGAGTGTCACCACATCCTTGTTGACAACAGCAAAGATAAAAAGTGAATGGGCACGGGAACTTAACTATAAATGTAGTCCTCTGAATCCAAAGTAACATAAAAAGTGCCATACTGGGTCAGACCAATTGAGCCTAGCATCCTGTCTCCAACAGTGACCATTCTCAGTCGCTTTGGGAAAGTACTTTTGAGGTTAATTGGCAGAGTGGTGTAGGTAAGGGCATAGCTACCATGGAATGAGGGGGCTGAGTTAAGCCTGTGTCCTGGACTACAAGTGGCCTAGGTGCAGATAGAAAATTTACAGAGTGGGAAGGGAGGAAGCGGGGTCAACACCCTTGCCCCCACCCACTCTAAAAATTGTTTCGTTGCACTCAGGCCACTTGTAAAAGCCCCCCAAGAAAGACGTTTTCAGAGTAGGTGGTGGAGAAGTGCTGGCCCTGGCAATTCTTAAAACCTCTTTCCTGGTGGGATTGGGGAGCCTCACTGGGAGACAGGCGGCACCACAACCTTTGAGGGAGAAGGCCAAGGTTGGCTGGGAACAATGGAAAGGCTGCTGTTTAGGAAGATTCCTCCTAATTTCTGGGCCCATTATTGGGACTTGAGCTTGGGCCTGTCTCAGTCTTGCTATGCCACTGAGAATAGGGGAGCTTCAATGCCGATATCTGTGATACGTCTGTTCTTCCAATAAAGAATTCTACTCTCTTCTTCTAGCAAGCTGGCATGCCCCACAAACACTACATTTATTTCACACCACTGTTCTGAAACACATCATCATAAGGTGATTTCAGACGTTACGGGGCCTGTTGGCCCCGTACCGAAATCAACCCATTCGTTCCCCGCCGGGGTCACCCCGTCATGCCATATTAGACGTGCCGGGGGGATCCCGGCGGGGAATCCGGGAGGGGGCGGGGCCGTGCAGCGTGCGGCCGCATGGCCCCGCCCCCTCCACGCACCCCGCCACCCGCCCTCCGAGGAGATGAGCGGGCGGCGGGGCCAATGCGGCCGCTGCGTCCGGCCGAATGCGCCACGGCCCGGGATCCCGCCAGTGATCCCGGACCGTGGCGAGCGGCCAGACGTTACTTTTTTTGGGTCCCTGCCGGGGGTCCGTTTGACCACGCTTCCCAGGACATTCCCCCGGCTAGCCCGGGAAGCATGGTTCAAATTGACCCCTTGTGCATATTGACCGTGGCGAACATCTGGCGGCCGCCAAACAGACGTTCGAGACACATTGACCACAGGTGGGTATTCACCGTGGTTCACTGTGATCTCGTAACGTCTGAAAATACCCATAGTCGCTTCTCTTGGAGAGATTAATTGTAAGTGCATATATGGTAGAGGAAGCAATACTTTCATTCCTCCAGATCAGAACTGAGGGTATTGTTGGAGGAACATGGGGAAGTTAGAATCACTGCTGCCCATTTTATACTGGATTGTAGACAAAGATAAAATCTCAGTCCTTGTTTAAGAATCCTTTGGCTGTTTAGTGCTGGTGCTGACTGTTAATACTGGTGCACCTCAATGGGATTTGTGCTGGACAGCCTGAGGATCACAACACAGTTTTTTCTTCAAAAGAAAAACAGATATTTAAATTTTCCATCCCCTGTTCAAGTGGAAACATTAAAAAAAAAAAAAATCTGGTATTTTAAAAAAATGATGCTTCAGAAAAAGTAGCTAACTATCAATGTATTGCTTTTATCCTAAATAGCAACTCATTTTTTTCCAATGTGTGAATTGAGCAAACAAATAATTAGTGTATTTCAAGTTATTATCCTTTTATGCATATCAAGACAAGTTTGAGAACAGGTGTGTTGGTTACATTGTTTCTGACACCAATTATCTGAAACCTTTAAACTGACTCTACAAAAAATCAATAAAAAAATAAAATGATAACCCCAAACAAAAGTTAGTCTTATGCAAATGACTTAAGTTCACAAAGGCTTACACACACACACACACACACATACACACACATAAAATTAAGCACATGCATAAATCTTAGCATGAGGACCAGGTCCAGCACCAATATCACCAGAGTCAGGAGGGAAGAAAACCAAGAAAATGTCAGGATACACACAGTCAATCGACCAAGGCACGGGGGCAATCCATAAGCAAGGTCAAAAGGCAATAGGTCACTGTGTTAGAAGTCAGAAAGTCAATCCAGTGGTCTGAAGCAGGGACTGGAGGGCAGGGGAGACCTGTGGAGTAGGAATCAGGAAGTAGGTGAGACTGGAGGTGATGGCTGGAGTGCAGGACCTGGAGAGCAGGTGAAGCTGAAGTACACAGGATTAGGACACAAGGATTAGGACACAGGAACTGGAGATGGGTCAGACAATACAGAGGCCTAGAAAGGCCTAGAAAGCTGGAGTCTGATCTGTTGCACTGACACATTCAAGGGGGGAAACAGGGAATTTAAATACCTTCATCCAGCCAATCCCTGAAGGGGTCACACTCAACCAATCAGAAACCTTGTGGGCCAAGTTTCTTTCAGGCACAGAGTATTTGTATGTTCAGGCTAAAGTCCTTGCCTGTTCCCAGATGGCTCAGAAGACAAGGCACTGGCCTCAGACCAATTTGGACCCAAGCCCCTTGGTCGTGGCAAGAGGTTATGGGTCCATAAAAAGGAAAGTGAGTGAACAGAATGAGCACATAAAATACATCAAATTAGAGACTACTATCTACTCCAGGGGAGAGGACCCCTAGGCCAGTGTGACAAATATGGCCTTTTTCCACTTCATAAATCTGGCCCACAGATCCATACCTCATGTTCAAGCACACTCCCTCAACACTCTCGTTCCCTGAGCCTGTGTCTCAGTCCCTCTACCTCTCAGTGGAAACCCTATCTCTACACCTTTCCCCCATGAGTAAAGTCCTTGAGTCCCTGCCCTAAGTAAACTTATAAACATAAGCCTACAGACATTTACCAGTTTCAAAAGTGTCCCCAAGAGGGATAATGGTTCCCCATCCCTGAGCTACATAAAACATAGCGTGCAGTCTAATTCAGAGAAATGACTAATGCAGAAATCAATGTGCCTGCCACTAGGAATATTATTAAAATTAGTAAAGAATCAATGCGTATTTAAAAAAAACACAACAACAATGTTGTTCACATTGCATCAGTCAAGATGGTTTTACTATAGGAAACTCTTGTATTACTGATTCAGAAAGGAGATCATTGGACTCTTTGGTTTTCTCTTTTGATATATGAAGCTCAAATCTGACCAGCTACAAAACATTTTGGGCTCAGTCCTGAAATGGGTTGAGTTTTGCACAGTTAGGAAAGGTAGTTTTAATCTACCTTTTTGCCTTTTTTATCCTTGGCTGCTTTGGTAGCACGAACAGGATTCTGGCTCAAGTATGAATTGAATAGACTAAGGATGGAACTAACCTGTGCCAGCTTGTGAAGGCACATAAGGTGAGGCTGCCTGGACACGAAATACAGTGGTACTCAAACGGTGCAATCCTCCGGCCCTCGCAAACTACGCCTACGCGAGGTGCAGTGAAAGACTACAGGCGCGCACGCATCCTGCCAGCACAGCAAGCCATGCAGGATAATGGCGCACCCCATCTGATGTGACCCCCCTGAACCCACACACCCCGCAGCCCAGGGGATGGAGCAGGAGTTGTGCCTGCTTCATCCCCCAGGCTGTGGGGTGTGTGGGCTCAGGGGGTTGCAGCAGCATGGGTCATGCTGTTGACCCACGCTGCTTGCTGCACATGCGAGGTGCATGTGCGCCTGAGCAGCCGTTGCCCAGATCACCACTGCACCTGCTGTCGGCGTGAGCTGACAGCAGGATTGCACCCAATGTGTCTTGTCTACTAAATTCTCAGGTGCCATGTTAATATCTTTCTGTATTGATGTATCTGTATTCTGATCTGGCTATATATATAGTCAAGTCAAGAATAATTTATTCATTGATTAGCCATAAATACCATCTATTAGAAAAAATATCCAAAAATCAACTGTTACATAATTTATATACAAAATAAATAATATGGAGATAAATTATAGATGCCACTTTATGACACTGTACCACATAAACGAGTTGCTAAAAAGGAAAACAGCCATAGATTTAATATTAAAATCAAGAGTAAAAGCTAACAACAGTTAAAGTTTACGTCCTATGGGAAGAAAGTCGTTACCTGCGAATACCAGGGAGATCCACTGGCGTCTTAATTCCTCATAATAGCAACAATTTAAAACAACAAGTTCTAAATTTTCTATTTCTCCTGACCAACAAGGACATATTCGTTGCTCATAGGCACTGTCTATAAATAAATGTACCTTCGGCACTGGATTAGGGGCAGTGGAGGTGGAGTGCGAGGAAATGGAGGCCCCTTCTGGTCCATCTTCTTGGGATGAGTTTCAGGAAGTGACGCCAGCCGATGCTGTGGATGTCCTGGAGTCTGTTAGAGCCACCAGTTGTGAACTAGATCCATGCCCATCCTGGGAGCCTCCAGGGAGACATTGGGGATGGTGCTGGCGAGGGTAATCAACACGTCCCTTCAGCAGGGGAGATTGCCCCCCAGTCTCAAGGAGGCCATGGTGCGCCCCCTATTGAAGAAGTCATCTCTGGATGTGGACGCACTCGCCAGCTACTGACCTATCTCTAACCTTCCCTTTTTAGGGAAGGTTATTGAACGGGTGGTGGCACTGCAGCTCCAGGTTCATCTTGACAGCATCGGTTTCCTTAACTCATTTCAATCAGGTTTCCGCCCCGGCTATGGCACAGAGACGGCCTTGGTGGATGATCTCTGCTGGGAGATGGACGCAGGACATTCAACACTTCTGGTCCTTCTAGATCTCTCGGCTGCTTTTGATACAGTGGACCACAGGCTGCTGCTGAGATGGCTGCGAGCCCTGGGGGGGTCTAGACGGGACTGTCCTTGGATGGTTCTGATCATTCCTCTTGGGGAGAAGCCAACGGGTTGTCCTGGGGGCTGAATCTTCTAGCCCCCAGGCCCTGGATTGTGGCGTTCTGCAAGGTTCCATCTTGTCTCCATAATGTATATACGCAGCCCTTGGGGGAGAGCGTGAGAGGCTTTGGTGTGCGTTGCCACCAATATGCTGATGACACCCAGCTTTACCTCTCTTTTTCAACTGACCCAGGTCCTGCCATCTTGGTGCTGTCCCAATGTTTGGAGGCCATGGCGGATTGGTTACGGCAGAGCAGACTGAAGCTCAGTCCTGATAAGATGGAGGTGATGGCAGTGGGTAGGGTGAGGGAGGTGTTGGCTCCCCTCGTAGAGGGGGGTCCACCCTCCCATAGCCCAGCAGGTTCGGAGTCGGGGGGTATTGTTGGACCCAGATCTCCGCCTTGATCGGCAGGTGGAGGTGGTGGCCAAGGCTACCTTCCACCAGCTGAATCTGGTGCGGAGGCTGCGTCCATATATTTCCAGACCCGACTTGGCCACCCTCATCCATGCCTTCATTACCTCGAGGCTAGACTACTGCAACGTGCTCTACATGGGGCTTCCCCTGATGCTGGTTCGGAGGCTATTGCTGGTGCAGAACGCGGCAGCTCGTCTCCTGACGGGGACGAGTCCACAGGAACACATCACTACCATGCTCCACGTGCTGCACTGGCTGTCTATAGCGTACCGAGCCAGATTCAAGGTGTTGGTTTTGGCCTATAAAGCCCTACATGGTCTTGGCCCTTCATACCTCAGGGACCGCCTCACCCTCCGCGTCCCAGAGCGACACCTTTGGTCTGCCGGAGGCACCTTCCTGGAGGCCCCATGTAAAGCGGGGAGCCACAATGGAGAGGGCGTTCTTGGTGGCCGGGCTGTGACTATGGAATTCCCTCCCAGAGGAAGCCCGTTTGGCCCCGAGTCTGTTGGCCTTCCGCTGGGCTTGTAAAACCTGGCGGTTCTCCCAGGCCTTCAGAGGAGGAGAAGGGGGGATGGGACAAAAGGTTTGGGGGGTGGTTGTTTTTAGATGGATTTTTATATGTTTTAAATTGTGTGTTTTATTGTTATTTTTCAATTGTTATTTTATATGTTGTAAGCCGCCCCGAGATGCCATGGGCATGAGGGGGCGGCTAAAAATATGCAAATAAATAAATAAATAAATAAATAAATATCTTCACTCCAAGCTGTACCATCCCCACTTAGGGTGTTTTTACATGAGACACTTCCACACATGGACATTCACTGTCCACATGGGACTATCTCATTTGAATATGGTGTGCAGGAGTGCGTGCTCCTGTGGCCCACCCAGTCTACACACGGGGCACTCTGGGAAAAGCCGGAGTGCCCAGTGCGTGGACTGGATGGACAGTGCATGGATGGAGTGGCCTCTCATGTAAAGCACTACCTCCACGCTTGGCACCCATGTACCTGCCCAACGCAATGACTGAAGACCTCCCCCCATCTCATGTAAAAATACCCTTAATCTAGGTACACTTTTTAATCCCCAAAACAACTTTCCACCCCAGAGAGAGCTACATATCAACAGTGTCTGAAGAGTCCCATAATATTTGATAACACCAATAAGGTATTTTGGGATTTTTTGCAATGTAAAGAACCACAACCAATGCAAAGACATTATTTTTTATTTAAATTAACAGTTGTGCAAAGTCAAACTGAGCAAACATGGGGTGGGGAGGAGGGACACCTCTTTTATTAATGAAGTATCAAATGTTCAGACATAAGTTTATACCAAAATTTAGCTGAGTGTTGTTTTGCACTCTACTTGTGAAATGATCCTAAGCATATTTCAGGCACTATAGACAAAATTATAGGGTGCAAAAATCTTGCCTTGTTAAGCCCAAACAGTAAACATTTCTCTACATGTCAATGCCCTTCTACAGTTAACAGTTTTAGCCAACACTTTTGTTTTTGTTTGTTCAAAGGATCGTCTATACTCTCACTGTTCATACTGTAGAGTTCATCACTTGAACACCTTCTGAACTAAACTTGGCTTGCCAGCAAAATTTTTAAAATTATGCAATCTGCCGTTCTGTCAGTGGAAAGCACTTGGGTAGAATTTCCTCTATACCTTTCAACATAACCAACAGACAATTAAATAATTGACTGTACAGAAATATTTGCCAACTTAAATGTTAGTGAAGCAAGTTTAATCAAGTGATCTTGACTAACATTTCAGCAAAGCATGACTGTTTCGGAAAACTATCTGAATATTTTAAACACAATTTGCCAGTTTAACTTTAAACAGAGTACTGTTAAGTGGAAAATATTTGTATCCCAATTAATGAAAATGAACTCAAAGACTAAATTAATCTACAATATGGATCTAACTTTTCTAATATTTTAGGCAGAAGATCCATTAATGTTTGAGCAGCTCCAAATGTATGTACCAAACATGTACTCAAATACATGAGAGCCTTAGCTTCAAACTAAGAAAAATTAGATCTTACATACAGAGTGTATCTACATACAAGTATGTTCAACAAAAACAAACTCACAGTATGCACAGAAAGTTACATATACAATAGAAATCTGTGTTCTCTCTGATTTTCTGTTTGTTGATACATACTAATTTAATGAGCAGTATCTGTAACAGGCATATTGTTGAATCTATTCTAAGTCTATAATACAAAAAGTGGGGACACTATTTACTGCAAGGTGGTACATTAATTTTCCATTCAAAGTGACTAGTCACACAGATTAAATGGAGTGGCATAAAGATCAACCTTTTCATTTACAGCCAGACAACCTAGTTTATGAAGGGTCTGGGCTTCAGTAGTAAAATTCTTCGTATAACCAGATGTCCAGGGCATCTGTATTCTTTTTTGGGAGGGGACCAGAAATATTAAAATTATGTAGAAAATAGGGCACCTAGCTATCATCATCTTTGGAGGCTACAATAGTTGGTAGTCCTATTGCCTTGGGCACACTGTTGTGGATTGCAGCCGTTGTGTGGAACTCCACAAAATGCTTTTGATCCATTTTATCTTGCAACTTAGCAAAGAAATGTTGCAATAAGAAACACCAACAAAGATCTGAAAAACTTAAGCTCTGGATTACCATATTGTGTTCTCCTGCCATTCAATGCATCAGACAAAGGCAGTGGTGTTCAAAGTAAAAGGGGGAAAAAAAGAAAAAAAAGAAAAAGAAACTGGTCACAGAAAGTGCAGAGCACAAAGTAAATAATATTCCTACACATCCCTACTCTTTCATAGATTGGATGTTAAAAGAGTTGCAGCAATTAGGCTTTTGTTAATTACCAGCTGTTGAAACAGATGTGTTGACTGTCCTTATTAGCCAACAGCTGGGACAGGAGAACAATTGATGCTCCCTAAAACCAACAGCCAGCTGCTTTGCAGTAATTATCTCCAATCAATAATACAGGTGATAAAGGCAGTAAAGCTTCTATCTATGAGTTTCAATAACAAAGGCACAGTTATTTCATATTACTGGAATTTATTTATTTTAAAAAAAGAAAATGAGGAATATTAATAAGTTACCACAACCAGCATCTGCTTTATGTCACCAAAGGGCCAAGTGTCATGCAAGCACTAACTAAGGAACACAAGGCAGAAACAGACACTTTAAACTCTTCTAACTTGCTTGCCATATTTCAAATGTCCCCGACTATCTTTCTGTCAGGTGACTTTGTAACTGGATTTCATAATCATTTAGCACAAATTCTTGCCATATGCCTTTCCTATACAATGTATGCATTCATAAAAATAGTTCTAGCTTTTAGGAAACTTCATTAGGAAGAAATCAGCAGAGTCTTGTGGCTAGGTCAGGGGGCTTTGTCTTTGGCCACTTCTGTTTAATCCCAGCTATATTCCACCTATCCCCTATACAAACTATTCAACTTGCCTGTGCCTCAGTTTCCCCATTTCTAAAATAGCATAACAATGAATACACACATTAGTAAAGTATTTTGAGGTTCTTGGCTAAAAAGTGCAATAAAAAGCAAAGCATTATTGGCATAATGCATGGTTGAAAGATGAACTGAGTAAGTTATTTTCTTTACTACACAAATTTGTCTACACAAAGGATCTAAAATGCACAGAGCATTTAATGGCTTCCCACTTGTGGTGGCCACCAGCACAATAAGAAATATCTAAATGGATCATACTACAGCAACATAGTCAGTCATATGGCTCTTATTTACTTTTGTTTCCACTTTGCTTTATATTTTCTTGTTTCCATAGCCTATTAAAGTGCATTAAAAAAAGAAAAGCAATGTAAAATAGAGATTTTAAACCATTTATATTAGCCAGGCAGTTTATCTCAAGCCAACAAAAGACACGTCTACAAGAATCTACAACCATGTCTATTCACTAATTAGTCCACACTTAAAGACACCGTCTTACTGAAAACAAGGATTAAGGCTGGCTGAATACTCGCCCTTTCACGGACCTCCCTTATGTCTCTGTTGGGTCATCATAAGCAGCTTGTTCGCTCAGCTTTAAGTAGAGAAGCTTGACAATCAGTTCTGTGCTTTATCATTAGGCACTGGGGCAATTAACAGGCACTGCAGAACATGCAAAGGAATCAGTAGTCCCCCCAAAAGTTTCATGAGAGGTGTTTCTAAAGTGACAGAACACTTTAAACTTCCTATATCATGCATGTTTAATCAAGAGTCATAGTAGGATATATTACAGAAGCACAACAAACCACACTCATGCACAAACATACCCTCCATTCCTCCTCCCGTACAAAATGGTTGTTGGGGAATCATACGACTTGTACACACTCCACACATGTCATTACATCTGTTAATATCATTTAAGTTCACATGAAAAAGAAAAGGTAAACAAAACACAGACCTTGTGTCTAAATGACAGTTTTCTATTTTAAAAGGAATGCCTCCAAAAAATTACTTCCTCCTCATTCCCACCATCAACTTTTAGTTTACACTGGGAACAATTACACAGTGTTACAGTGTATGAATAATATAGCAATAAGCGACAACAAGGCATTGTTCAGCCACCCAAGAAGTGTGCCAATAGGCTATTGATACCAGTGTACACCCTGGTGTGACAGTCTATGGTTTCCTGTGTTTTTTTTAAACATCATGAATATTAAAAAGCAAAACAGAATACTTTTAAAAAAAATTAAAAAAATGTTTTTTGAGGTTTCCATGCAATGCATTGTTCCATCATGAAAACACAATTCACAGAAAACAGACAAGAGAAAATAGTAGGGGAAAACTTACCAACACTGGGTAAAATACATATGTGATGGCGAAGTGCCATCATCACAAACTGATCAGAACCAGGGTGCCGCTCGCACCCCGGTCAGGATCAGGTCTGGCCACAGAATACGTTCATGCAGTCGGGCCCAGGGTGAGCAGGGTGCGGTGCGAATGTGAGGCCGGCCGGCCCCGCCCCTGTACTGTGCCCAGAGGCACACCTCCTCCCCATGACGGACAGCTATAACAGCCAATGATGACCACTCATCATGGGAGCCACTCTGGACGGGGCCAGGAATAGCGGGCTGCCAGATGTGATAGCCTGCTGTAGTCCGGTCAGGCAGGCCTTTCCCTGGGCATGGTGGTGGCTAGCCCAGACTGTGACTCCGGAGGTCTCTGGAGTCACAGCCCGGGCTAGCCGCCACCACGCCTGGGGAAAATCTGGGGCAAACATCTGGTTGTCCCTTAACAAATGTGACAAAAGGGCAAAGGTCTGCCTGACCGGGCTACAGTGGGCTATCACAGTGGGCCATCATCGTGTTTGTTAACACCCACTCTTTCCTTATAGTTTTGGATATTACAGAACCCTCTCCCCAACTGGAGTATAAATTAGAATCATGGAGTCACAGAGCTGGAAGGGACCTGGAGGGCCATCTATTCTAATCTCTTGAACCATTGCAGAATTCACCACACCACACAGAAAAAAATCTATCCAACAAGAAACAGAAGCTATTAAAAAATGTACCAAACAAGTAGCTATCCTTTTTCTCCAGAAGATAGTTGCATTATTTGTAACCTAGCAGATCTGTCTGCACCTGTCCAAATTCCATGACATAGATGACCATTCAACTGCACGTTATAACCATTTTCAGCTCTTGTTCTTTAATGCAGAAATTAAAATATGAACATTATATAGTTCCAAAGTTAGTTTTTAGTGGAGGAAGCAATATCTGAAAATGAGTTGCAAAACATGCTGACTAAAATCTAATAGGGCAAAAGTGGATGGAAAGGGTGACATTCTTTTGTATCCTTCTGCTGTCCAGTACCCATCTCTGCAGAGTTTCCTGGCTATTGCATGAATTCCCCTGCTTTGAAAAGTGTGCTTTGGCTCCTTTGATATCCATGTCTGATTGGCTGTTAGGGGAAGGTGAAGGGAGAAGGATATACATTATGAAGAGGTGTAACTAGGTTCATTAGGGCCCTGCTGCAAGCCAAATTGATGCTCCCCAGAACCGTTGCTTCCAGCCAAGACCCTTGTCCCCCCCCCATACTGTGCTACTCCACCCCCATCCCTGCACAGCATCACCACTGCCTTCCTGCTGCCCCCTTCCATTCCAGTTCACTGCAGAAGTAGGTACATCCCTACTCCCTGCGGTGTCCTTACTTGCCACTGTGGTGGTCTGGAGCAGAGGTGAGTTGCAGGCAGTGCAGGAGGGAAAGAGTCTCAGGATTGTAGTGTACTATAAAAAACTGGCCAGGGAACCAGGAAAGTGGGGTCGTGGTGGGGGTCCAGCTGCGGTACTACATATCTGAAGGACGACCTTCCTCCTCATGTCCCTCCATAGCCTCTAAGATCAGCTGAGAGTGCTCTCTTGCAAGTTCCATTACTGGCTCAGATCCATATGTTTGAAGCCGCCCTGAGTCGCCATTAGGCGAGAGAGGTGGGGTAGCAAGTGAAAATAATAAATAATAATAAATAAATATATGTCCTGGACACACAGAGAGGTGTTATCGGTGGCTGCTCCACAGCTTTGGAACTGCCTTTCCTTGGCGGTTTTGCATAAGCTCTAGTGTGGGGACTCACTCTTGCCAACGCCAGTGAAGAGCCCCAGGACCTGAGAGCGTGGCTCAGCCACCTTCATCAAGAGCAACATGCCTATGCCAGACAGCTCCCTGGCCCGATGACATCATCAGGCTGCACCATGTTCCTGTTGGGAAGGGGAAGTCCCAGAGGGATGGGGGTGGAGCTACAAGCCCTTCCAGCTTCAAAAGAGCAGGACAGAAGCAGAAAGGGGCTGGCAGACAGAGCAAGAAAGACAGAGCTTTGGGTACAGCTTAATGTCCTTTTCAGGTATCCACAGCCCAGGCCTGGAGGCTTACAGACCAGCTCCTGGAACAGCGGTCAGTCAGACACAGCCACTAGCCCTACATCAGGGTTCCATCCATAGTGACAGACTCATCAGGGTTGAGGGAACCCCAACCAGGTCCCCCAGCCATAAGGTACTGCCACTTTGAATAAGCCTAAGGGGGAGGGAAGATGGGTGGTCTTGGAATGGGTTCAGGGTATTTATCCTCAGTGCCCTATCTCTGGACCGTAAACGCCCTCCCATAGTGGTCCCGCAGGCCACGTGGGGGACCTCGAGAAGGGCGCTCCCAGAGGACAACAGCGGCCACTTCAGAGCGTGGAGAGTGAGGCAGTTCCTCAGGTCAGTCGGGCCAAGGCCATATAGGGCTTTATAGGTCACAACTATTACCTTGAATCAGGCCCAGAAGACTATTGGCAGCCAGTGCAGAGCCCGGAGCACCAGTGTAATGTGCTCATGGCGACCTGTCTCCGTAAGGAGACGGGTCGCTGCATTCTGCACTAGCTGCAGTCTCCGCATTGTCACCATAGGTAAGCCCCATGTAGAACGCGTTGCAATAGTCCAATCTCAAAGTAATGAAAGCATGGATGATGGTGACCAGGTCACTATCTGAAACATATGGCCAAAGCCGTCACACCAGATGTAATTGGTGAAACGCATTCCCCACCACAGCCCCCACCTGGGAACCCAGGCAGAGCTGCGGATTGAGGAGCACACCCAGACTACGGTCCTGGGATACCAGCGGAAGGCGGATCCCATCAATGATAGGAGATGCCACATCCACTGCCCTCCCCACCACCATCACCTCTGTGTTATCGGGATTCAGCTTCAGTTGGCTCGTCCTCATCCAATCCCCCACAGCTGCCAGACATCGGGTAAGCACCGAGACTGCTAGGTCTGGGTTGGAGGAAAACAAGAGGTAGAGCTGGGTGTCTACAGCCTATTGATGACACTGCACCCCATACTGTCTCACGACCTTGCCGAGTGGCTGCATACACACGTTGAACAAGAGCGGGGACAGAATAGAACCTTGCCGGACACCACATGTGAGGTCCCGTACAGATGAAGAACAATCCCCGAGCACCACAGACGGAGTCCTCCCAATTAGGAAAGAGCAGAACCAGTCCCACCCACTCCCAATGTCTCAATGGAAATTCTCCCTAAGGCTGTGGTTTTGAGACTTCATGAGGGAAAGCTGCTGGACTCTAAGACCCCAGACCCTCTCTAGGTAAGACTCTCTATGGACTCCCAGAGGATTAATTGGACGCAGAACACACCATCTGACTGAGACCTCCACTGGAACCATTCTGTCCTGTCTTACTCCTTCCTTTTGCTTCCAAGCTTCTTGAACATGTTGTCTACTCCCGCTGCCTTGACTTCCTCTCCGCCAACTCCTCCCTTGACCCCCTCCAATCTGGCTTTCGCCCCCTTCACTCTACTGAAACTGCTCTCGCTATGATCACCAACGATCTTCTCGTAGCTAATCGCCTCTACTCCATTCTTGTCCTCCTTGACCTCTCTACTGCCTTCTATACTGCTGACCACTTACTCTTGCTGAACTCACTTCACTCCCTTGGCTTCCATGGATCCATCCTCAACTGGTTCTCCTCCTACCTCTCTGGCTGCTCCTTCAATGTGTCTCTTGCCAACTCCACCTCCTCCTCCCTTCCATCCTTGGTTGGTGTTCCCCAAGGCTCTGTCCTTGGCCCTCTCCTCTTCTCTATCTATATCCTGTCCCTAGTCAAACTATTGCCTCCCATGGCTTCCAATATCACCTCTACGCTGATGACACTCAACTCTCTCTCTCTACTCCCTCTCTCTCTCCATCTATTCAAGCTCGCCTCACCAGCTGTCTCTCTGACATCTCTACCTGGATGTCTCAACGTCAATTCAAACTCAACATGGCTAAAACTGAACTCCTTATCTTCCCCCCTCATCCTTCCTCTCCTTCTTCCCTGTCGATCCTCATCGACGGGGTCATCATCCTTTCCGTCCCCCAAGCCCGTAGCTTAGGCTTCATCTTTGACTCACCCCTTTCTTTTAAACCCTACGTCAACTCTGTTGCCAAATCCTGTCACTTCTCCCTACATAACATTGCTAAGATTTGCCCTTTTCTCTGTCTCCTCTGCCAAAACCCTTGTTCATGCCCTGGTCAACTCTCGCCTCGATTACTGTAACCTCCTACTCACTGGACTCCCACGCTCTCACCTTTCTCCCCTTATCTCCATCCCAAACTCTGCTGCCAGGGTCATCCATCTGTTGCCAGAGACGCGGAATTCTCCCCAAAAAGACAGCCCCCCCCTCATGCTCGGCAAGGCCACGTGGGACATGGGTCGGTGGGCATTGGGGAGCTTGAGCGGGGTCAGGGCTGAGCTGCAATGGCGCCTAGGGGGAAAAGGCCCCTTCATTCAAAAACCAGTCTGCCTTTGGAAAAGGTGATCAGGTGGAGGAAACCCTGAGTAAGTACAGGGCAGTTAAGAAAGGGTCTACTCCCTGTTTTAAGAAATTGGTGAATAGAACCTGGACTAGCAATGCCTTCAAAGGCATGGAAAACTAGAGCACCCTATGTTTCCCTCACACAAGCCAATGTTCCCATGCCCAATTGGTAAAAATGCACCTTGGTGTCTCCCTTCAGCCTAGGGCTCCCCTCATTTTTTCATTTTCATTTCACCTTTTATTTGTATCCTGCTCTGTCTCTCCTACGGCGACTCGAGGCGGCTAACAACAAAAAGGTAGAAACATACAAAATAACAACTATAATTCAATACAAAACAACACAACCCAAGTAACCCCTCAATTATTACAATATAACATAATCTCTCAACATTAACCTTTCCTAATGTTCTATCCCTGCTGCCACCAGGGAAGAACCAAATAATTCCAGCCCAGTCTCCTACTCTCACCAGGAAAAGGGGCCCATCCTCATTCCAATTTACAGTAGTCTAATATTCAATATGCAACAATATTCAATACATAGCAATAGCTCACATATCTATACCTTCTAATATTCAATACAAAACAACCCACTACCACCACAATAATCCCTCCCCCATCCCTTCCCCTGCTGCCACCAGAGGTTGGTACTAGGGGAAACCTCCCCCTCCCTCATAACTACCCCTTTAATAAATACCCAATTATCCTATCCCAACCCCCACTCCCCTCTTTTGCCCCCAGCAAACATGGCTCACCAGGATAGTGACCCCCCTGGGTCCCCTATGGTCCCCGAAGGGCCGCACCTTTTGGCTGCAGCCCTTCGGCTCGCGGCCTGCAGCTCTTAATTCCCTTCCGTCCCCAAATCACCTGAAAACCTCTCTCCTTTCATGCCCAGATGTGTCCTTTGTCCCCTCAGCCCCAGTCTGTTTACCTTATGCATTCTCCCTTGTTGTATCTGGACACTCACCCAGAACCTCTTTTGTCCTACCCAGATGTGTCCTTTGTCCCCTCAGCCCCCGTATGCATCTTCCCTTTGTTGTACCTGGACACACACTCGGAATCCCTTTTGGCCTCCCTATGAGCCTTTTGTAGTGTCCCTGAGCCTATCCCAAATCCTTTATCCTAAACCCTATAACTGCTCCTTGCTCCCCCTCCAAAATTGAGAAAGTTTTGGATGCAAACACGTGCAGGTCCCACCGTGTGTGTCTGTGTCTTTGGTCTGCCTCTTCCCTCCATCTCCGAACTTCGCTGGACCCATGGGCCGCCTGTCCCCTTTTCAACGGCAAGGAAAGGTAACCATTGGTCTTGACTTCCCCTCCTGCTTCTCTCTCTCTCTCTCTCTCTCTCTTTGTGTGTGTCTCCCCTGTATTCCCCCCCTCCCCCTGTAAACCGCCAGGGGCTGTGTTGATTCGTATATGTGTGTGTATCCCATTAAGTGTTTTCTTTGATGTCCCTTTGAAATAAACATTTCTTTTTTATTAAACGCTTGTCTCCCTCTCTTTCGCTACCCTTGGGGAGACTACCCTTTACTGGCTCCCCCTTCCTGAACGAATCCTGCACAAGCTCCTAGTCTTCACCTATAAAGCTCTTCACAACCTTCCTCCCCCCCTACCTCTCTGCGCTAATTTCCCCCCATACTCCAGTCTGTGAACTCCACTCCTCCTCTATCCATTATCTCACCCTCCCACGCCTCCCCTGCTCCCCTAATCACCTTCGTCCCTTCTCCCTAGCTGCCCCTCATGCCTGGAACTCCCTCCCTGCCCACATCATCCTCATCCCCTCCCTTCGTACCTTCAGATCCCTCCTCAAGACCCACCTCTTCTACTCTGCCCTCCCCAACTCCTTGTTCCCCTCACCTAACTCCTGCTGATACCCTCCATTCAGTACAATCTGTTACCTGAGGTCTGTGTACGCATATCCTCACTAGGGATGTGCAAACGCGGTTCGAATGTTCGGAGTTCGGCCCGAA
Source organism: Sphenodon punctatus (assembly GCA_003113815.1). Classification (NCBI taxonomy): domain Eukaryota; kingdom Metazoa; phylum Chordata; class Lepidosauria; order Sphenodontia; family Sphenodontidae; genus Sphenodon; species Sphenodon punctatus. The sequence continues at coordinate 1,657,145 of QEPC01014119.1, read as the reverse complement.
CTTGGTCTGTTCGGACGTCCAAACCGAACGTCCGAACCAAACTGAAAAATGGCTGAACAGTTCGGTCATGTTCGGGTGAGTTCGAATGAATTCGGGGGTGGGAAAAACGTGACTTTGGGCGGGAAAAACATGACTGGAAAGGGGAGGCAAACTTCCTGGTACCAGGGGTGGTCCCAGGGCCAAATGATACAGATACCAAAAAAAATCTTTGAATTCGGTATCGATTTCAGTATCGATAGTGCTATTTTCGGAAGATCTAGAAAGATCTGCGGCATGTCATACACACATCTTGGCGATAGTTGACTATACCCCAAGATACCCAGAAGCTGTCCTATTGCGATCTACAATGGCACCCACTATAGCTAGGGAATTGTTTAAGGTCTTTTCCAGGGTTGGTTTCCCAAGAGCTATCATAAAAGATATGGAACCAACTTTATTGAGCGGGTCTTGAAACAGTTGTGTATCCTCTTGAAGATACAAACTCTGCACACATCTGTATATCATCCACAAATGGATGGTTTAGTTGAGTGGTTTAATCAGACCCTAAAAAGTATGCTGCGTAAATTCGTATAAGAGGAACCACAACAATGGCATGTGCTACTTCCGGCTCTGTTATTTTCATATTGGGAAGTCCTGCAGGCATCTCTGGGGTTCTCGCTGTTTGAGTTATTGTACGGATGACAACCTCGAGGTATTCTTGATCTCCTTCAAGAGGAGTAGGAAGAGTCATCCACCTGCCCCACAGGGGTGTACACCATGTATTGAAGTTGAGGGAACACTAAGAAAGGATAGGTTCATTCACAAAGAGGCACTTTAAACAAACACACCAAGAAAAAACGAATGGTACAACTGTAGAACCCAACAACAGCACTTCCAACCTGGAGAGCGGGTTTTCGTGTTACTTCCCACGACAACATTGAAACTGTTGGTCTGATGGCAAGGATCCTTCAAAGCTGTACGTCAGGTAGGCCCTGTCAAAATGTGCATACTAGGCTGATGTAAGGAATTGCGTATTTATTATGTGAATCTGTTGCAGGAATGGGTGGAATGAGAAGCTTTGTGAATTGCCACCAGTCCAGACCCTGCTGAGTGGGGCCTGGCTGCCAAAGAGATGCAAGTAGTAAAAACACAACACATGGGAGACACTCTGACGATTGAACAAAAGAGCAATTATTGACCGTGGTACACCAATACTCACATGTATTTTCATCCCGTCGTGGCTATACACCATATAGAAACCATCCCTGGCAAGGTAGTTAGAGATCCCCCATGATCTGTTCCTCACCATAGGTGGGACGTCATAAAGGAAGAAGTGGAGCAGATACTTGAATTAGGTGTGATCAAAGAGTCCCGGAGCCCTTGGCGAAACCAACCCGTACTTGTAACTAAGCCAGATGCGTCAATATGCTTCTGTATCAACGTCAGAAAAGTAAATACCATTTCCAAGATCGACACCTACCCCATGTCATGGGTCAATATCCAATTAGAACAACTTGGAGATGCCAAGTATATGTCTACCATGGACCTTTACAAAGGTTACAGGCAAATCCCACTGGCCTGAAAGCACAAGAAAATACAGCTTTCTCTACACCCCTTGGATTATATCACTTTCTCCAAATGCCCTTCGGCCCACATGGGGATGCTGCTACGTTCCAAAGACTCAGGGACAAGGCCCCAGATCCCCATACGATGTACACAGCTGTGTATACAGATGACATCATGATTTTCAGCAAATCTTGGGAAGATCATTTGTTGCTTTTAGCCCAAGTAGCTAAACAGTTTGGCGACAGTAGGGCTAACTGCAAATCCAGTGAAATGCCATATAGACCTTGAGAAGGTACAATATTTTGGTCAGAATAGGCAATGGACAAATATGTCCTGTCCTGGACAAGGTACAAGGTCTCCGTAATTGTCCTTAACCAGAAACCAAATGAAAGGTACAACAATTCATAAGCTTGGCTGGCTACTATCAGCAGTACGTACCTCATTTTGCAATTATAGCAACACTGACCTATTGCAGAAGTGTCAACTGATCCTAGTGAAAAGGAACCAAGACTGTGAACAGGCCTTCCAGAATCTAAAACAAAAGTTGTGCACAGCGCCTGTTCTCTACACACCAGACTTCACTTTCCCCTTTGAAGTTCAGACAGATGCCTTAGACATGGGGCTCATGGCTGTGATATCTCTGATGATCAATGGGGAAGAAGAACCCATAGCATACATCAGTCACACGTTATGACCTAGGGAACGGAGATACGGTGCCATAGAAAAGAAAGCCCTAGCCATTCGCTGGGCAATTGTCTCCCTCTGGTACTATCTGGAAGGAAGACATTTCACCTTGGTTACCAACCATACCCCTCTTAGATGGTTGAATATCATGAAGGACAGCAATTCCAGGATAACGTGTTGGTTATTGGCACTACAAGCATATAGCTTTGATGTACAACAATGGTCAAGTAAACATCATGCCAATGCTGGGTTTTTTTCTCGACAGGGAGATGATGCCATACCTGGATTTGACCTGGTGGGTGCTGTTCTGGCACCCGGGGTATGTGTGGACTCACCCTTGCCAACGCTGGCGAAGAGCCCTGGGACTCAAGAGTGTATAAACACTCCCTGCATGGCTTTCCTTTTGAATACGGGGCTCCAGAGGTGCTTCAAACACCTTGTGTAAGATTGGCCTGAGAATCTAAGAAAGACAAGGGAGGGGGAGAGGGGAATATAGGGCCAGGCAGGGATACATTCATGAAGCTGAGTCACTGTAGGTGCATGTGCTTAACTTAGGGTATTTTCAGATGTGACGAGATCATGCTCAACCACGGTGGATTCCCACCGGGCGAGAAAGGTCTCGTCACGTCTGAAGGGGGAATGGAAGTTCCCCCCCAGATGTTCACCCCTGTCAATCGCGGTGGGGAATCACATTCACCACGCGATCGGCGGAACCGGCAGGGCCGGTGCCTATCGCGTGGTGAATGTGATTCCCCACTGAGATGAAGGGGCCCGGCCCGTCTGGATGGCTACCACGGCCCAGAATCCGCGGCGGGATTCCGGGCCGCAGTCAATTCGGGTGGGCGCTGCAGCCGCATTGGCTGTGGCACCTGCCCATCTCCCCAGAGGGAGGGCGGCGAGGGAGCATGGGGGGGTGGGGCCATGCGGCCGCACGTTGCACCATGCGGCCCCGCCCCCTCCCTGATTCCCCGCCGGGAACAGCCGGCACGTCCAACAGATGGTGATCCCTGCGGTGATTCCGTGACGGGGCGACTAGCGCCCCATCACGTCTGAAATCACCGTTAGTTACAGGCAAAAGGGGGGTGGAAGAATGGAAGATGCAGCATCAATGAGTCTATGGAAATGAGGAGCTAGAGAAAGCCCAATGGAAGAGGTAGGATTTCAGGAGGGATTTGAAGGTTGGGAGGGAAGGAGCAGAATGAATGTATTCAGGAAAGGGAGCTCCAGGCATGGGTGAACAGAAAGTTTGAAGGGGAAATGCATTGCTTGGGGGTCGCATTCACCCTCACAACAGTTCCATGAGGTAAGCTATCATTATTCCCATTTTACAGACAGGGATCTGAGCCCGAGAGATAGTGGGTGTTAACAAAGGAGATGTTGCCCTACATTAGTCCCAGATTCACCTGGCCATCTATTGGGTGGCCACCAGATGTTCACCTCATGGCTGTCCGGGGTTGCTCCACATAGCATCATCACTGGAAATGTGGAAATGCTGTGTGGACAAATCCAGGGCAACAGGAGGGCCACTCCCATACGTTGGGGCATGATAACTAACTGAATGTGTCCAGGTCTGCCAGCACAGTGGGCAAGGCCATGATGTCAGAAAGGATTTGGACAAGGAGAAGCGGCAGCTGGCAGTTTGAATAGACCTGGGAGAAGCAGCTGCCAGCAATGGTTGGCAGCTTGAGTGGGGGCAGGGCAAGTGGCTGGTGGTGGCTGACAGCTTGAGCAGGGTTAGGAGAAGCGGCTGGTTGCTGGCAGCCGGTAGCCTGGGCGTGGCTGGGGGACTGGCAGCAGCAGCAGGATCGGACCCCCTGCAGAGGCAGCAGCCTCTCCATGGGCAGGGATGCTCCCCACACCCCCTTCCTCAGTTCAGTGGATCCTTCTGGTGCTTCTTTCCTAAACTCACCTCCTTTCCCAACCCATATGGGATGGGTGGAAGGGGTAGTTTAGAAAAGGAGCACCAGGAGGATCCACTGAACTGGGGGAGGAGAAGCCTCCCTGCAGGGGGGCTCGATCCTGCTTCCACTGCCACTTCCCCCAGCCCCATGCAAGCTCCTGGCTGGCACAGACACGTTCCCCCAGCTCTGCTCCAGCTGCCAGTCAGTGGTGGCTACTTCCACTGGGCCTGATTCTGCTACCACCACAGCAGGAGTCTGCGAGTCCTGCCCATGTGTTGGTTTTCTTGGCCCGAACTGGGGTGGGGCATGTGGCAGCTACGCGGGTGCCTGCGGAAACCACATCAGGCAGGGACTTGGAGACCCATGCTTGGCATGTAGGTAGCGGCTGTAAGGGGACCTCATGGGGTGATGACTATGGGCCCCGGCGGGCTTTCTTTTCATCTGTTAACACTCAGTGACTTTCCCAAGACCACCAAACAAGATATCTTCATGAGCGAACGATGATTTAAACTGTGGTCTCCCAGACACAAGTTCAGCACTTTATCCACTAGGCTACACTGGTTCTTGTCTGAATATGATTGAATAAGGATGAGGGTGGAATTTGGCCCATTAACTTTATTCCAATATATTTTTGTCTGTTACTACAAACTTTCCTTTCCTTGTTTATGAAACACAGACATGCATTCATCCACTTCAGTAACTTGTATTAGCCAACTGCATAGTATTTCTTTCTGCTTTTATTTATTACATTTTTTATAAGAAAGCAATAGTGGAATAAGCAAGAACAGTTCCCTAATAAATTTTTCAACTGCTGCATGGTGACTAGAACAGCTCCTTTCTGATATCTCATAAAATGCCGGTAAACGTTCCAATCAAACTCTCAACAACATTCACCTGGCAACAGCTGCATTGAAACAAAGTTACTGCAGCAACAAGTAACGTCATGGTGTTAATAATTGACATGAAAAGAATGAAAAGGAGAGCAAGTGATAAAGAGGACAAAGGAAAGATTTTAGTATAAACCTATCCTGGTTAAGTAATCAATCAAAATTAAGACAAAAATGGTTTGACTAAGTGTAATGCTAAAAGCTTAAGCAACTTTAATATCTTAGGCTATACTTGATCAATATATGAATGGCTGTCAGCACTCAATTTTTGCATTTCATTTTCAGAATTCAGTTTGCAGAATCTGAGAAACAAATTGCCTGTTGATGTGAATCTTCCTTCATTTGATTATATCAAGAAACTGAAGAGAGTGCCAGGACAGTAGTTTCAAATGTTTGTTGTTCCTAAGGAAGGTGTGCTTCAATTCCTGGTTCTACAGGTCAAATCAGGAACCAACAGTGTGCTTGGTAATGAATGAGTTTCTGGATTTACATGTGCCTCCTCAGAGGGAGGAACCAGATCCTGGAGACAATGTTTAGATGAAGCTGATTTACATGACTGTATTATCAACAGTCTTGGGGTAAGTTTACTGTATTAACATCCATGACTACTGCTGCTGGAGGCACTGCAGCAAAGAAGTCTTACAGAAAAAAGGTCAACAGTGAACAAAGAGATGGGGGAGGGGAAGAGTGGGGAGATCCTTCAACAGGCTACTTCTTCCTGCTTACAGCACTGTGGTTGACTCATAATTCATATTTTAAAATCTTAAGATGTCTGTTCTTGTGCTTCTAGTTACATTAGGGTGTCTCCTACATTCTTTTAAAATCAGATCAGTGCAAATAAATAAATGCATTATTAGTAGAAGTTACATTTACTATGTATGGGAAATAAATTCCCAATTTTCCTGCAAAAATAGCATTCTGGGTGCAATTCAAGGTGCTGGTTTGACCTAGAAAACCCTAAATACAGAGCTTGAGCCCTACATATCTCAAAGCCTGTCTCCTTCCCTTGGTTCCATAATGATTCCTAAGGCTAGCGAGGGGCACCCTCTTGCAAGTTCCAAAACTGCACCAAGCCCATATGACAAGGGCATTCAGACAAACATTCTTGGTGGCTGCTCAACAACTTCTTAACTCTCTTCCCCTACAGGTTTTCCAAAGCCCAAGCCATGACCCTGAGCCTTTAGGGAATGGCAGTTAAAAAAGCCAAACAAGCAAATAAATGCATTAGAAGTACAGCTAAAATGGGTACTGCATTTGCCCCTTGTGGGTAATACCTGCATTTTCGAGCAGTCTATCAAATGCCTGATGAGTACCTGAGTATCAAGTCGGGTATCCAGTTACCCCCACATAGTGGGTATTGTAGTTACCGAGTTACCAATTTCCCATTTCACCCATCAGTAAAATAGTAAATTGGTAAAGGAACGCTACAAGATCAGGACGGGAAGTTAGAAAAATGGCACCAGAGGTCAGAAAATCAGGGTGAAAAATGGCACACTGGTAATTTAGGCAGCCTGTTGGGCACTAATAGGGTAGTGACTGGTACCCAATGTTATCGGGTCTGGTCGAATACCATAATTCCGATAGAAGTACATGTTTTTACGGGTACTTGTTTCAGCTCTAATTAGAAGTAAAGTACAATACATGGATTAGAAAAAAGAACAAAAGGTTCACTGAAGTCAATTGTTTCAATGGGATTATCCAGAAGAGCCAGCTTTTTCAAATTCAGAACTCTTACCTCCTCACCCCTAAATAAATATGATTAATTGTAAATCTACTGAAACTATCTCTGTTCCATTCTGGAGTATCTGAATGTGCTCAAGTCTCCAAACATCTTGGAATCTGTACAGAAATCTGATTATCTTTTAGCAAAGATGTGTGTCCCGAAAACTTGCACAATCTCACCAGCTACAGTTGGTCCAGTAAAAGATATCACCTGAATTACTTTGTCTCCATCTCCAAAGATTTATTAGCAGAGACTGAACTGACTTGCCATGTTATGAACAGTCCATTCGTACCACCATATACCACAAAATATCCTCCAATATCTTACTAAGTGTTATAATTACTAATTAAAACTGAACAATAATTGTCAAAATAGATCAACCACATAAATTACTATTCATTGCATTTATTTACACCTGATCTTGCTCCTGTTGAAGTGAAAACGATTTTCTCCAATGAATTCAATGGGAGCAATCAGGCTCATACTCACCAATTCAGAGTATGTATCCAGTCCTTGCTTTGTGCTAGTATATATTTCCCACCAGACTTCATAAATAATTCATGCTAAAAGGAAACTACATGTCTGTACCCATAGTACCATCATCCTAATACTAAAAGGAAACTATACGTCTGTACCCATAGTACCATCATCCTAATAATCTGCTTACGGGGCCACTGTTCGACATTAATTTAAATTAAAATATATTCTTGGAGAAATCCATTAGCTTGTATCTTTAATTTGCCAAGGCGTGGTAACCCTTAAAATACTAGAGACATTGTAAGAAAAATGCCTGATGAATAATCCTTCAACAAAATGAATCCACACTATTAGAGTGACAGGATTCTGGGGAAACATGCATTTTTGTGGTGCACAACCCCTTGAAAATGACCATCTAGTAAAAAGAACTTATACTATTGCTTTAAAGAATAGCAGGCTCAAGGAATTCATAATAGTAAATTTTACCCCTAAATATCCACATGTATATAACTTTGCTTTTTTTTTTGTTGCTTTGTAAAAAAAAACCCAAAAACTGAATTTTAGCGTGTTCTTTGGGGTTTTCCCCTGAAATATTTTTTGATATTGCTAGTCTGGCATTAATGTTTGCTACCAATCATTACCTATATCTAAGATTTAGGATTAGAAACTTGTTGCTGCAAACACTGAAACTGTCAGTTAGCACCTAACTCCACAACTAAGAAAACTCCCCACAAAAAGTAAATATTGATCAGTCAATACAACGTTCACTACTATGACATAATGATCTTGTAATACTGTTGTTACAGCACTGGGTTAGGAGACTTCAAAATACACAGGATTGTTCCTATTTACATTGAGGTTTTCCAAAGCTGTTTAAAATTATTTCATCCAAACATTAATTTGAACTGATTCTGTCACTCCAGCCTACAAACACGCACTCTTTAGAAAGACTAAATGTTCTATAGAAAACTTAGAAATCTTGTCTACTTTTGCTAGAGAGACAGCCTCATTAAAAGAGGTATATTTAAAAAAAATATTGTTGGAGAATACTACTTATTTCTAGCAGGGAATTACATTTTTAAATTTTGCAAAGAATAAAATGTTGTCAAACTTAGTAATTTTTTTTGTACATGATATTCACAACCTCCTCCTTCCCCACATACCACCGAAAGAATACAATGTGAAAGACACCTGTTTCAAGGTTAATCCACTAAACGGATGCCTTATAGAAGTGGATATCATTATATTCTCCGTAATCAGTTGGTAAACAAAACACACTACTGGATTGCCAGGAAGCAAACTTCCCTATATTGTCTGTTTCATTTTAAATGATGACATTAAGAAATCAGACATCCTTGATTGTTTAAAACGCCTTGAATATTCACATGTAAACCCATTAAACATAACTCACCTCAAACTCTTGGATTCATTCAAGTGAACAGTTCTTGCTTATCAACAAGGATAATTTCATTATCAGTGTTATAACGATATCACACTATTATTGAGACAATCTGGGGGGCAGAAGCCATTTTGTCAGACACTAAGGAAGCAGATTAAGGTTCAGGCTGCATTGTATATCTTTGGTTCCAAGTACATTATTGGTTCCAAGGCCTAAAAGAAAATACACTTTACAGTAGTGTAACTGGGGAAACATTTTGCTAGTATAGAATTGTGTGAACTACCAAGATAGGCTAACTTTGTAAAACAAGGAAAACAGACTCCTACTTTCCCAAGACTATGGTTTTGAGTTCTCACAATGTATTTCACTGAAATGGAGAATGTGCGTTCCTCTGACCCTGTGCTGTTCAGCCTCATGCAGTTTCTGGGGTGCCTCCACTAAGGTTACCAGAAAGATTTTCTTATCCTGCCCTCAGACAGACAATCTCCAGCTGTCAGTGGGGACCAGAGTGATCTCTGCTCTGAAGAGGCACAAAGCACAGCAGTTTATCACCTGTACTGGTAAGCACAGGAAAAGGGTCTTCAAGACATTGCAAGCCCCAAGTGTCCTGGTATTTAGGCTGGATGTGGTGATAAGAATGGACCCCTAAAATTCCCCTACAGTGGGTACCAACCCCCCACCCCCCACTCTTGCTATGTAAACTGAGGCCAAGGGACCTGAGAAGAAGGGCATGCAAAAAGCCCCCAGGAACCAACTGAGGCCGGAGAACATGGGGACAGAGGCTTGACAGGGAAGCCTCCCCATACGAGGTGCACAAGCAGAAAGGGGGGGTGCAAATGAAAACGGGTAGAAAATAAGGATCGGGCCCAGCTACCCTAGCCATAGCAACAAGGAGACACTCATGGAAAGATACTAGCCAAAGGTGGAAAAATGGACTGGAAAGGAGGGCCCTGTGAGTAAAGAATGGGGTCATTAAGAAGGAGGGCTCACCCTGTTGTAACAAGGAACTGGTGGCCATGACTCAGTACAGGAACCCCCCCAATCCCTGCATTCCCCAAGAGAAACCAGACACAAACCCATTGTACCCTAAAGACCGTCGTTAGCCTTCCCTTCCCTCCCTGCGTCTTCTGTTTATAGTTTCCCCCTGTGACAAAGATATCTTGGGCATCTAGTATGGCCCTCTTTGTCATGGAAGTAACCTCCCCTCGTTAGCCCATTGAACACCCCAAATGACCCTGCGTAGCCTCCCAGAAACCTTTTTTTCAGTACCCAATAACTGCCCTACAGTTTCCCTTCCACCTCTAAGAAATCTTGGGACCCAGATACGTTCAGATCACTCTCTGTGCGTGTCTGAGTTAAGAGATCTTCCAGACTCTGGTCTGCCCCTTCTTTCTTCCTCCATCCCCTGAACTCCGCTGGATCCGTGGGCCGCCTGTCCCGTCTCAACAGGCAAGGAAAGGTAACCGCAGGTCCAGACTTTCCCAGCCAACTGTGGAAGCCCTCTTTCTCTTTCTCCCTCTCTCTTCCTCTCTCTCTATCGCGTTCTCTTGCTCCCCCTCGCTGAGCCAGAACCGGAATACACCCCCCCCCTCTTCTCCTACCATCCCCACAAGCCGCTTGTGTTTTAAACCCCACCAGCCAGACCGGGGCTGTGTTTCTCTGTGTTATAAACCAATAAACCTGTTGTTTTTGGATACCTATCTCCTTCTCCATTTTTCTATGTGGGGAGGATACATAAACTGCCTGTAGCGCGTACTGTCCTCAGCTTGATCCTTTGAACATGTGGAGACCCCAGTTTAAGTCTTTAAGCCAATTCCCCCCGAAGTTTAAGGAACGGTGATTATCGGGGTACATCGCCCCGAGAGGTCACGAGTGGGAGGGGGTCTCCTGTTAACAGATTGGTGGAGAACGTGGGCAAGCACGTGGTAATAATCCATGCAGGATTGTCCATGGAGGCATATGTAGCTACAACCAGCCGAAACCCCCATATTTCTATCTCTTTCCTGTGTCGTTTTTTGTCTCCTTTCTCTTCTCCTGGACCTGTGGATTTATGCATCAGGGTCTGGGTTGTTGTGAAGGAATTGTTGGAGTTGTGGGTTGTTGAGTATTGTAACAGATTTCCAAACTGTAAGAGGCAGTTTGGGGAGCCCTTGTATGATAACCAGAGACCAGTGGGTCCCATCTGCGGGGGGGCGGGTGGTCTTGAATTTGTAAATCTTGGGACTGTATGAGGCAATTCAGGGATTTGTGTTTGGTCCTAAACTTGTAGAGACAAGTTTGGGGCAGCTTGGAAATAGACTTGGGATTGCTAAAGGCAGTCCAGGATCTCGGATTAATAACTTGTAAACTTGTTGTGTGGTTTGTATGTGTTGTCTCACACCTGTGGGTAAGCGGGTGGTCTGGAATAAGAAGTTTAGAGACTTGTTGTGTATGTGTTGTCTCACACCTGTGGGTAAGCGGGTGGTCTGGAGTAGGAAGTTTAGAGACTTGTGAGAATAGGGACCGGTGTGTGTGTTTTGGATCTGTAAAAGGTAGTTCAGGGATCTCTGTGTGTGCTTTGGGACTGTGAATCTGTGTGTGCAATTGTACACATGTTGAATTTTTGGGCTCAAGGGGAGGCGCAGCCTCAGCCCAGGGATTTTGGCTTCTGGAATCAGCTGCACCAGGTATGGGAGTGTTTGAGAGTGTGGATTTCAGGGTTGCATGGGCAGCCTTGGGATTCTTTTGTCTGGGAATCCTTGTGTGGGTTCCAAATAGAGTAAAATGTTGCTGGCGGGGAACTGCTTCGGCAGTTAGGAAACTGTATCACTGGAATGTAGAAGTGATACAGGGCCCTACTGGGAGTTATACCCAGTGGGGTCGTGATTGACAGTCAGCAACTGGGAAATAGAAGGCATGCTCCGAAAGGAGCATGGGAAGGTAAAATTAGAAAGGTGGGCAGGAAGGGAGTTAGAGGGATTGAGGGAACAAATAGGACAAGCCCAGTCAGAAACTAACTTCCTTGCAGAGCAAACCCAGACCCAGGAGGTCTCGGTGAGCCATGAAGCTTGTGAAGCAGCGATCCAGAAGCTGCGGGGAGAACTTGACTTGCACAAAGGCTTGTTAGCCGCCGTGTGAGTCGAATATCTTCCTGGGGTGGGGTCCATGTTCCCTAGAGGAGAGACTAACCTGCCCATAGACGCCATCCCCCAAGCCCCGCCGCAACCCCGCTTGGCAAGCACCGGAGCCTATAGCTCCAGTTGTAAGCTGAGATGTGGAAGGTGTGGGGGCTGGAGGAAGGGCGATTCATGAAGAGCTGGATTTGTTTTGTTTTAGAGAAGGTTGGTTTGTGAATGATAAAGATGAGTTATTTGTGTGTATGCCTGAATATTGGGGTGCATGTATCCCCATGTGGGTAGGTGTGTGAGTGACTCTGAAATTAAGGAATTCATGAGATTGCAGTTCCCCACTCTGGCTTTAAGTTTGTGTTAGCAGAGAGGTAGTGCTCAGGTTCCTTTGTAGAGTAATTAAGCTTATCAGTTCACAGTGAAAAGAAAGAGAGCTGATCTTCCTCTTTCATGTGGTGATATATGCATGGATGTGGGTGAGCAGGATTTGTGTGTGCTCTTGACCATGGAATGGGTGAGGTATGTCAGCTTGAAATAGAGTACAGGGAAAATGTATACCTGCTTTACTCCTGGGTGTGTGATATTATAGGCTTTAAGGTTCCCCCATAGTACTGTGCCTTTTCCCTCACCTTTTGTCTTCCCGAGATCTATCCCAAACAGCACCGAGGTGAGTTAGAGCTACCTTGGGGCTGGGTTCTGGGTTGTTACAGTTGGCTTAGTATCCCATGCAATTACTGGAGTAGTGTGGGATCCCCTCTTATTTTCCCTGTCACCTTGGACTGCTTCCGAAGCTTAGTCAACCACACTGGGCCAGTTTTAGATTGGTGCTGGGGTGGAGCTTGTGGCAGCCATAGGATTTAGTGCCCCTCGACCTTGGGAAAAAAGCACGAGTGGCCCCCTTTTGGTACAGTACTCCCCTTCCCCCTTTTGTATGGTTTGTATGAGGCTTGGGTGTGTATATATGGGATAACAGCTTGAAGAACTTGGTTTGTTTTGTTGTAAAGAAGGATGGGACTGTGTGTGCATGATTAGGGTTTGTATAGGTTGGCAGCTTGATCCATGAAGAAGCTGCAGCTAGTTGGGACAGGATGGGAGGAGACAAACTCCCCTCATCCTTTCCTCTTTCAGTTTTGTTTCCCTTCCCTTGAATGGTCCCAGATTCCATACCCTGCCCTAGCTTCCAGGATCAGTGAAGCAAACACTGTACCTTGGGAGGAGGGGCCTCCTCAGCCCCCCTGTGGTTCTTTCAGGTTTCCCCTCTCCCCCCACCCCTGTGAAAAGGCTTGCTTACAGTCTCGGGAAAGGGATGGGGGGACCTAATACAGTGTACATAAGCCTCCGCCTCTCCCCTGTTCCTGGGGAGCCCCTGCCTCATCTGGTTAGCTCTTCCACCCCTGCTCAGAAGAACTCGCAGCCTCATCACAAGGCAGCCATGAATAGGAAGGTAAGACCCAGGAGACCAAGGGAAAAGATGTACCCCCACTTGACACACAACCGGAACAGTATCTCAGTCAATCCAGCTATCAGATTAGCAGCATGGGTAAGCAACCTGATCACTAGGCAAACCTTTCATTTCAGGTTTTGCTATAGCAAGGCTGGAGGGCCACACAGAACTCATTGAGGTGGTCACCGAGAAAGCCACGGGGGGAGTTGTGGAGAGTGGTTGTAAAGTTTTACCACAATGGCTCCGCTAGATGGGAGCTGGTTATGAGAGAAGATCCCCACGTGATACAGTTCATCATGGGCCGAGCTGTAATTAAGGGAAGGCCGGGGAACAGGTATCCAGTCCTGGAAGGAAACCAACCTCCATCCGTTCCCCTCCGCCGAGAAATGTGGGAATTTGAACCCCCTTATTGGATATGTCAGCGATGAGTCATAAAATTGTCCATCTCTTTGGTTTCACCCCCCCTTCTTTCCTTTTTCTTGGAAGGAGGGACTCCTAGGTCCTCAACCTTTCCCCTTGTCCCTGGTTAACCCCCGCCTCTGGGTGAGGAAGCTCCCCAGATGTTTTATCTCAGCAGGCATATCAAGATGCAAGTAGTGGCGGTGAGAAGTAAAACCAGTCCCAGGAGCAAAGCCGGGAAGGAGATCTGTAAACCCAGTGATGAAACGGGAGGGAGCCAATCCAGAGTTCAATGCCAGGAACAGAGCCTGTGGACCTGGATGTTCACCGGAGCCCGTCCCGAGCTCCCACGTGTTACATGCAGCTTCCCAGCCAGGACAGCCAGTGTCATGTAGCACGAGCGGCCCCCCCTTTTGTAGCTCCAAAACGTGAAGCAAGCCCTCCAGCAGGACCACCAGACTTTGAGAACTCGGGTTTTCTTTGGGAAGGTTTCTCGCCGCCCGGAACATCTCTCCCTCAGAACATTGGCCCACGAGCAGAAAAACTTTACCTTTTGCTTCAGCACTCCCGGCCACAACAGTTGTTTCAGCTTCTATTAAAAGCTATGTTTGAGTTGCCTCAGCACTTTCCAGCAGCTGAAGCTTATGAACCATTATGCCTTACAGGATACACCTGGGTGGAATTGTTCCATTGAACGGGGCTCCTTGTTAAAGGTACAAACTGGTAATTTGGCTCAGCCCTTCTGGCCAAGGGGTATCAACGGAGGGTGGTGAATTATAATTTGGAAATTGGGACCTAAATTTAAGAAGAGATCCATTCCTCTAAAGCATGCACGATCTCTCAAGGAAATTAGTAAACCATGGCCAAGGCTCGCATGTGAGTAAAACGAGAGTAACCTGTGGTAATAAAAAGCCCAGGTGACCCTAGCCAGATGGTAAATAGAACAGGTAGCTCCCAGGTGTACCTATGTATAGAATGTTTATTGTTTTTCTTGTATGTATTGATTTTACCCCTCGTATTTCATTGACTCCCTTAGATATTGTATTGTTTTTCTTGAATGGTTATTTCATTGACTCCCTTAGGTATTTTCCCCTCGTATTTCATTGATTTTTATAGTTTGACTACCTCGGTCTGTACTGTATTATGTTTTTCTTCTTCTTCCGGTTTCCTTCTACTTTCCCCCCCATTGATTGTCCCCTCCGTCACCCAGAACGCTCCACCCCCACCATCTCGTTGTGTTCTGCCCATGCCATCGCACAATAATCAAAGGGAAGAGGGTCTTGCTGAACTGGGGTTCTAGGCACCAGTGTCTTATAGACTCCAACAGACTACTTTGGTCATAGATCTTCCAGCGGCTGGTGTTTTTGCATGTTGTGGGCCAACGTATTGAAGGCTGTGGTTCAGGGGTGGCCCATCCTTAATTGTGGGAACCGTTTTAACAAGTTAAAAAGTTCCCAACGGGGGGACTGATAAGAATGGACCCCTAAAATTCCCCTACAATGGGTACCACCACCACCCCACTCTTTCTATGTAAACTGAGGCCAAGGGACTTGAAAAGAAGGGCATGCATAAAGCCCCCAGGAACCAACTGAGGCCGGAGAACATGGGGATAGATGCTTGACAGGGAAGCCTCCCCATCCGAGGTGCTCAAGCAGAAAGTGGGGGTGCAGATGAAAACGGATAGGAAATAAGGATCGGGCCCAGCTACCCTAGCCATAGCAACAAGGAGACACTCATGGAAAGATACTAGCCAAAGGTGGAAAAACAGACTGGAAGGGAGGGCCCTCTGAGTAAAGAATGGGGTCATTAAGAAGGAGGGCCCACCCTGTTGTAACAAGGAACTGGTGGCCAGGACTCAGTACAGAAACCCCCCCAATCCCTGCATTCCCCAAGAGAAACCAGACACACACCCATTGTACCCTAAAGACCGTCGTTAGCCTTACCTCCCCTCCCTGCGTCTTCTGTTTATAGTTTCCCCCTGTGACAAAGATATCTTGGGCATCTAGTATAGCCCTCTTTGTCATGGAAGTACCCTCCCCTCGTCAGCCTATTGTACACCCCAAGCAATCCTGTGTAGCCTCCCAGAAACCCTTTCTCAGTACCCAATAACTGCCCCACAGTTTCCCTTCCACCTCTGAGAAGTTTTTGGACCCAGATATGTGCAGGTCGCTCTGTGCATGTCTGTGTTAGGATTTTCTCCCAGACTCTGGTCTGCCCTTTTTGCTTTTTCCTCCATCCCCTGAACTCCGCTGGATCCGTGGGCTGCCTGTCCCGTCTCAACAGGCCAGGAAAGGTAACTGCAGGTCCAGACTTTCCCAAGCCAATTGGGGAAGCCCTTTTTCCCTCCCTGTCTCTTTCTCTCTCCCTATCACGTTCTCTTGCTCCCCCTCGCTGAGCCAGAACCGGAATACTCCCCCCTCTCTCTCTTCTCCTACCATCCCCGCAAGCCACTTGTGTTTTAAACCCCACCAGCCAGACCGGGGCTGTGTTTCTGTGTGTTATAAACCAATAAACCTGTTGTTTTTGGATACCTGTCTTCTTCTCTCTTTTTCTATGTGGGGAGGATACATAAACTGCCTGTAGCGTGTACTGTCCTCAGCTTGATCCTTTGAACATGTGGAGACCCCAGTTTAAGTCTTTAAGCCAATTCCCCCTGAAGTTTAAGGAACGGTGATTATCGGGGTACATCGCCCCGAGAGGTCACGAGTGGGAGGGGGTCTCCTGTTAACAGTGGCTCTATAGGTGTTATAACAATAACAACAACCATGGAGAATGAGTGAAGAGGAGACCCGAACAGTTCAGAAGAGGCTATTTGGAAAGATGGGAGAAGAGCAACAAGGAGGGACACATTTTGAGGAAAAGTGGAAAGACGGAGGAAGGAATAAAAAGACCAGGTTAATAGTCAAGAAATTGAGAGAGAAAAATAAGGGAGAAATGAAGGTATAATTTTGTATTACATTTAAAATGATACAAAATCATATACTTCTAGATTATATTTTATGTGGTGTTTCTCACTTTATTCATAGAGTTATAAAGAGTTTTCTTTAAAAATCAAAATCTAATGTAAAGAAACCCACTGCGTTTTAGTAGAATGTGACTTTTTAAAAAGCCCCTGTCATGTAGAAGCATTTACAAGCATATAAAATATATTCAGAAGTTTTCACCACTAGAAGCCTTAACCAAGATGTCTGAAAATGCCAGGTCCTTTTGGGTGCCATGACTTTTGGCTGCTCAGTTTGAGACATTTGAAAAGAGACCTGATTTTCACAAAAATCTGGGAACCCATCTTTCAAAAATAAGGTCTGTCATATTGAACTCCCAAATTATTAGTCTTATTTATTTATTTGATTTGATTTATCTAGCCATCCCCACCTGCTGTAGCAGCTCGGGGTGGCTCATAACAGCAGTTAAAATACATATAAAAATATATAAAAATAAATATAAATATAAATACAAATACAATAATCACATTAAAAACAACAAATCCCCAAAGTGGAGCTAAAACCCTCCCAACCATCACCCGTCTCCCTCACCAAAAGCCTGGTGGAACAGCCAGGCCTTACACTGTCTTCGGAAAGAGGGAAGGTCCGGGGCCAAGCATTTAGAAGTTTAAGTCAATGGGCTCTAAATTCAATGTATGAATGAATGAAACCTAACTTCCAGGGCAGGGGGCTCAAGGGTCACAGAGGCGAAAACGGGTCTCTGTAGGCTTAAGTCCCCAAGCAGACTGTGGGGAAGCCAGCACATCTAGAGAGGCAAGGTTTCCAAGCGGGATGGCCTAGCAGGTTAGGAGGTTGAATGTGGAAAGAAGACTGGGGCATGGAGGACATCCCAGCTCTGTTAGAGCAGTGTGACGTATGTGTAGAGCTGTGATTCATCCCTCTGGAAGGGAGACCATGGATTGAGAGATCACCATGGACAGAGGCCAGGTTGAAACTAACCGTTGCTGGGAGCTAACTCCCCAAACAAAACATCTGCAGTAGCAATGGGGACATCCTGAGAGTGGAAAACAATTATGAGTGAGTGCCATAGAAGAGAACAGCAGCCCCATTCCCCACCCGAGTGAAATACATAACAGCCAGAGGGATTTAACAGAGTCAAAGCAACAGTCAGAAATTTGTGAGTGGCATTAGTCCTGCAGGGGCCCGTGGTTGGGCTGGGCCCAGCATTTATTACACTGGCTATAGCAGACACCTGCATTTAGTGGCTCTATTTCAGGCACCATTTCTTGCTATGTAAAACTGTCCTAAAATAATGAACATCCTGGCAGAACTGCCTGGCTAAAACAATTACAGACAGTGATTTAGCTGCCAGGCATTTCACTGTTCTCCTCGCCTGCTTTGTTGCTCCACTGTTCCTTGCCAAGCAGCTGACTGGAGCACTGTGTCCACCAGCATTTCAATATAATGAATCTTCTAATATAAAGAACACTTTTTCTGGTCCCATAGAACTTGCTGTACTGTAGCTATACTGTAGCATTACACTATGGCTGAGTAGCTATGTTTTTGGCCCACTATGTATTCCATTCCTCACTGTGGCCTTGTGCCACTGGCCCACCTCCTTACTATTAGTTTATTTGAAAAATGAGATAATAGCTCATATTTTCAATAGCTCATGTTGAATGAAAAGTAAAGTGGCAAAGTGTATAGGAAGCACAATCCATAGAAGAGAGATTCAAATTCATGACTTGTACACTTGCTTGGGAAACACTCCCCAAGACTACAGGAGGGATGTCCCTGGAAAACTCACTTAAACTATGTGGCAGCTAGCAGCAGTACGTGGGCTCACCAGTGTGTGTGCATTTCTGCAACCGCAGTCAAGCTTTTCATTATGTCTGTTAGGTCTGTGTGGGAACAATAAGTAAGGGTGCTTGCACACACTACTTCGGGGCAGGGTACTGTGGGTAAGTCAGGACATCTAGAGAGGCAAGGATTCCAAGGGGGATGGCCTAGCAGGTTAGGAGGCTGAATGTGCGAAGAGACCACATTGGGTCTATTTGGGAACCAAATAGGTCTATTTGGGAACAATAAGGGCGCAGTCAGACGTGCGTTTAAATCGCATAGCCGCTGCAGCGGCAGCGTGCGATTTAAAGCACCGCGCACTTTCGGGTTGATCCGAATGCAACATTTTCACCTAACCCGACCTGTTGGAGTGCAGTTTGAAAAGCTGCTCCGAGCAGCTTTTCAAACCGCTGTCCAACAGTTCGGGTTAGGCTGAAATGTGCGCGCTCACCACATTCAGACCAACCCGGAAGTGCGCGGTGCTTTAAATCGCACGATGCCGCCGGCGCGGCTGTGTGATTTAAAGGCACGTCTGAATCCAGCCTAAGAAAGAGCGTTTGCACACATTACCTTGAGGTGGGTGGGTGGAAAACTTCCATGAGGGCAATCACGTCTCTATTGTCATGGAAATTAGCATATGTAGAAATGCGCTATTCTTTTTTTCTCCTGTGATAACACTCGTGCATGACTGGGTTCCCAGATGTAGCTCTTACACTCACGGATGTTCTCACTTGTTCTCATGTAGCTCATTTCTACATGTGTTAATTCCTGTGACAATAGAGAAGTGATTGCACTTATGGAAGTTTCCTCCTCTCCCAGGTAATGTGTGCAAGTGCCCAAAGTTACAGCATTAATTCGAATCTTAGAGAGAAAGGTGAGTGGTGGAGAGAGGTCAGACTAGTGAGTAGAAATGACTATCAGTAAAAGTTAGAGAGCTTGCCGATATTGATGTTGAAGAAGAGAATTGAACAGACCTATGCAGGCTTAATCTGCTAGCATCCACAAACATAAGGAAGTTGGATAGAGCATCAGATAATGTGTTTCTATATAAAGAAAGCTAGCTTTTTTTTTTTACAGTGTTGACTTCATTAGTCAACTGCATGATTTGTATTTAGTGACTGTGTTAAGCAATTAATTTATCGGCCTCAAGATACTGAATTGTCTAGCATAGGGGTTGTAACTTGGTACTTGGTTTTCCTTGGTTTTTACCAAGGATCCCAGTACTTGACTCAGTTTATTGAGTAAACCGAGAAATCAGTGCAGTACTCAGTAACTTGAGAAATTGAACATGGCGTGCAGGAAGGAGGGCAGGTACGAGTCCCTTAATGTGGCATGCCAGAAGGAGGGGTAGGTGCGGGGGACAGGTGTTGGGGGCAGGAATGGAGGCAGGGGTAGCAAACTCACCAAGAGAACTGGACACTAGTCCTCTTGGTGGAAGTGAAGTGAAGTGGAGTCAAAGTGAAGCCAGCTCGCTGCCTGCTGCGGGACTACATTTCGTAGCATGTTCCAAGAGAAGATCCCTGGTCTGAGGCTTGGGAGACATGCAGTGCTAGTGCACCTCACTGGCATTGCAGCACTGGGGGGATCTCACAGGCGGTGATGAGCCAGCTTCACTTCGACTCCACCAGCTCTTCCAGTTCTCTCAGTGAGTTTGCTGCTCCTGCCTCTCTTCGCGCCTCTTTGGGAATCTGGTAAAATACTCGGCAAAATATTTGGTATTTTACCAAATATTTTACTGAGTACCGACTGAGTGGTGCAGAGTATTTGACAGTATCACTAGGTAGCTCCTGGAAACTCGGGACCAGTTCTTGGGTACTTGGAAATACCTACAAATAATTTTTCTTGTACTCAGTTCAGCTCTAGTCTAGACTAATAAAAATAATTATTCTATGGTAAAATGCAAACACTATAAAATTAAGTTCCAAGAAAGAAAACATTTGAGCTTATCCAGGTATAATGTACAGAAATTGTAAGGCACAATACAGGGATTGGCTCTCTTACATGTGAGACTATTTTGAGATTTAGCTGCAATGTTAGTTTAAGTTCCTGGTCTGGGCACTCCAGCATCTCTTTAACCACTACACACTATCTCTGTCTCTATAACTAAGCTAACTCCTACATCCATCTATCTATCAATCTATCGTAACTATCTAATGTCTATATCTATGGGTGATTTCAGACGTTACGGCCAGGCGCTTTCACCACGGGTCGTGGGGTGGTTCGGACCACGGCCGGGGGTGAAGGGGAGAGCCAACAGACGTTCCCCCCTTTGCCCCCGAAGGTGGTCCGAACCACCCCACGGCCCATGGTGAAAGCGCCTGGCTGTAGCGTCTAAAGGGGTACCCCTCCGGAGGGGGCGGGGCCATGCGGCACAGCGTGCCCCCGCACGGCCCCGTCCCCAGCAGTCCCCAGCGGCCCTCTCCTCTCCCGACGGATGGCAGCAGCAGCCAATCCGGCCGCTGCCGCAACCACGAGCAGGGGGAATCCTATTGACCGCGGTGAACTGTAAGTAACCAGATGTTACTTTCCGTTCACAATGGCCGTAGTGGCCATTCACCACACTTCTCGACCTCCTCGCGTCCGGGGGTCCAGAAGAGTGGTGAATGCAAATGCGGCCTGCATTTGACTGTGGTGCACATCTGGCAGAGAGCCAACAGACGTGCACCACAGTCAAACGCGGGCCGCATTTGACTGTGGTTCAGCCGGGGTGAATACCGCCAACGTAACATCTGAAATCACCCTATATGTATATATATACACAGGGATGGGGGGGAATACAGACAGTTCACAACAAACAACACAGGGAGGGGTACAAAACTGAAATGAAAGCTAAAACAATCTAATGCTACTCTAAATAAATCCAAAACCGGGAAGGGAATCAGGGATGGAATATATACAGGGAGGAGGGAAGGATTCAATGGAGGGAGAAAGAACACAGGGATGGGTAAAAAATAAAAATAACACCTAAATCTATCTAATCTAATCTAAATAAATGATACTAGGGATGTAAACGTATGGGATGGGTGAAATAGGAGGAGGATGGCAATGGATTGGGAGGAACACAAACTGCTGGGAGAGGGAGACTTCTGAAAATGCCTGCTGACAGGATCAGTGGCTAGCTCAGAAGGTGTTGGAAGGGGGGAGGACAATGACTTTTGTTACTTGCTGTGCCCGCCTTACCACAAGCCCCATTGGCTCTGTGCAGCCAAGCCCCCACTTCCCCCATGTCCAATCACAGACTGTGAAGCCAGTGGTCTGAGGAGAAAAGGGAATTGGGCAGGCTGGCTGCTACTCCAAGCCTTTCCACCCCTGGTGCCAGGAAGTCTTCTCCGCAGCTACCTCCCCCTCCCTGGGCCTTCCAGTCACGTTTTTCCTGCCTGAACTCATCCGAACTCACCCAACAGTACCGAACTGTTCGGTCATTTTTGAGTTCGGATTGAGTTCGGTTCGGTCAGTTCGGGTTCGGTTTGGAAGTTCGATTTTCTGAACAGACTGAGTTCGGTCTGAACTCTGAACCACGTTTGCATATCCCTAAGCCCCAAGCACCTCCCCTGCAGTTGTGGGTGATATCAATTGAAACTGATGCAAATAAACAGGACAAGACTGGGCTTCTGTAACCCCAAACTCTGATTCTGCAGATAAAATGGCAGCACCTAAGTCATGGTGAATATGAGCGATTTTGTCTGCAAAGCAGTTAACAAAAATGTCACAGCGGACATTAGATGACTCCAGTTCCGGGCACAGGCAGACAGGATTAACCAGGATTTTTATGCCCTTTTTGGCACCATGTAAAACAGATGAACAAGTTAAGAAACTTGGAAGTCTTGTGTTCTCATTAAGAAAATTTCCTTTCCTTTCATTCATTTAGGAGAGGAGATGCATCCTAGTCTCACTGGAAAAAGGAATCAAGGAAATACAACCTACTGATTATGATCAAAATCAGTAGAGGGCTTGTTGACTAATAACAGTATGATATACAGCATCACGGAAAACAGACAATTGCCATTAGGAACACAATATTAAAGTTAGAGGACTGCAAAGAGCCTAATACACCAGATTTAGCCTTTAGATTGGGAACAGCTATTTAAGAAGAGGAATCATTTGAATTAAATTCCCAGTGGGCTGTTTGACAAATATTATTGATCAGTAACATACCAATGAGTATTATTTATTTCCCTAGTCAACGCCAGAGTGGAAAACTTAGAACCACACCTCTTGACCCCTCAACTCAGAAATGAGGCACAATGGTAATCAAAATGTGGTACAACTGGGTATATAATCTGTACAAAATTTGTATATGCTAATGTATATACATTTATGGAGATTTACAATCTCTGATTGACATTTTGCTGGATTATTTTTTATAAAAAACAATCTCAAAAAATGAAAGGAATCACACATGTTAACATTTCCTATAAGCCAGACTTGAACCATCGAATGAAAACAAATGAGACAGTAGCCTGCAGTAGGTCACAGTAGCCTGTGAATCACCGGCTCGTCAGTTCAGTGGCCGCCAGATGTTTGCCCACTTGTGCCTTAGGGTGGGTAGGCAGTGATACCAGACATGTCATGTGGAGAAGGTTGGTGACATAGCGTGGGCTACAGGGCTGGCCTTACCACGGGGCACTTTGGGGCAGCCGCCCTGGGCCCTGCTCTTAGGGGGGCCCCGTCCTCGGGGCCCCCATCTCCTGGCCACAGTCTATCTGGCAGGGAGTGAGTGAGGGGCAGAGGCCCCACCTCTCCCTCACTCCCTGGCTCCCTCCACTGTCTGTCTTGGCCAAGGAGTGAGGGAGAGGCAGAGGCCCCGCCTCCCTCTCACTCCCTGGCTCCCTCCACTGTCTGTCTTGGCCAGGGAGTGAGGGAGAGGCCAGGGCCCCACCTCTCCTTCACTCCCTGGCCCGTAGCAACTTCTGGTGGCGGTGGGCACAGCAGCAAATTCAATATGCTGCTGCGGTGCCTGAAATAACCTGGGAGTTGGCCCAGCACGGGGCCCAGGCCAGCGGCGGTGGAGTCATGGTCGGTGTGGTGGTGGTGGCAGCAGTGGATGAGGTAAGTGCCCTGAAAAATGGCTGGGCTTGGGGATGGGTGGAGGGGAGTGCCCCCTCCACCTGTCCCCAAGCCCAGGTCCGGGTAGTGCCCCCAGACTGATCTGGGGAGCACCCGATGAGCTGGGGAGTGTTCCTAGGCCCACCGGTGGCAGAAGGGGACCCCACATTTCTCCCCTGCCCTGGGTCCTGCAATCCCTAAGGTTAGCCCTGGTGGGCTAAGCTTGCCCGACCAATCTAATCTGGGGTAACTTGCACCCTCCTGTCTGTTAGGCTCTGCCCAGTCCAGCCACGAGGCAAGATCTGAGTACTTGGCCTGGAGGAACATGCTCACCCTGGTTGCCAAACAGTTGATAGGGGGCCCAGAGGAGTGTGCTCCTCTGGGCCGCCAAACAGCTGATCAGGGGGCCTGGAGTAGCATGTTTCTCCAGGCCCCCTGATCAGTTGTTTGGCGGCAGCTCCTCCCAGCGCCCCGATCCTACTGGGCAGCAGGGGTCCGGGAGTTCTGCCCCATGTGACAGCTCCTTTGCTGACCTATGGCATGGAGGGACTTGTGACAGCAGCCCCCCACCCCTTGATTCCCAAAGGGTGTGGGCGCTGCTCATTTGAAGTGCTCTCCCTGCAGGCCCAAAGCGTGGTCCTGTCATGGCCCTTCCTGGGGTGGCCAGGGGATCCAGCTCACCCCTGTCTTGTTTGTTTTCAGCCATTGTCCTTTCCATCTTTTTTTTAGACCTCCCTGTCAGATCTACCCCCAACTACTTTCCCACAGGAAAATTATTCCATACTTCTGTGGATTCTTTGAAAGATGAAACTCAACTGGATTCTCTCCATGGTCCAGTAATAGGCAATTGTTCATTGTCTAACACTGGACTGAATTTTTTTTATTATTAAAAAGAACTTAAAAATGAGAGAAATCACATTAGCTAATTACAAAGATCAGGTTCGAACCCTTGACTTGTCAAACACTGTTACCCAGTTTGATTGCCAGAGATAAAGGAAAAGGGGCTGCTTTATATTCAGTTACTTGGAAAAGAACTCTGCATGTTGTCTTATTATTAAATAAATAAATAAATAAATACATAAAATAATAATAATAATAACAATAATAATAATAATAATAATACTTAATGCTAACACAGCAGCAGTAACATTGTGGCTGGCTGGGTAGCTAGGCTTTGTAGTTGTCATGCCAAGAGCCTTCAAGTTCTAGTCTGCCCTCCACTGCTGTGGCACCTTTCTGCTACCTCCCCCTCCTTTTTTCAAAAAACAAAACAAAACAAAAAAACACATAGAAGGAATGCCTGTAGAACAAAACTACTGAAAGTCTTGTAAAACTGTATCTATCCCCCTGTCCCACTCCCCTCCTGTCTCGACATATTTTAGGATTGAGGCCAGTGGGGCCCCTGATCTGAAGCTGTTGTTGCTTAATGTGAGGTCAGTGGTGAAAAAAACACCAACCGTCTTTGACCTTATTCCGGATGATGTCGCTTGTAGCGAAACGCCAGCAGGGGGCGCTATACAGCTGAGCAACCCACCTCACTGTGTTTCTCCAAATCTCTGACCAGGGGTTCCCACAGCTGGCAAACCCCTGAAAACCCTTAGTATTTGGCTGCCACCACCTGAGTGTAATTCAGAGGGCGTTCACACCACTCAAGACATGTGAACCCCACAAGGTATAAACCCCACAGCTTCCCAAGAGCACTCCTTGTTCCTGGCACTCTTTACCAAGGGTTTCCTCCCTGCGTTGGAGGCCAAACCCCAGAGTCACCCTAGGAAGGCTTCTCTTGGTTCCAAAGCTGCTGGCTTCTAGCCAATTAGGGAGTTTCCCCCTCTCTCCTTGCCTTAGTAGCGAGGCTTGGCTACCCGGCCCAAAGGAGGTGCTTAATGCTCAGCCAGTAATGCACACACACACCCAGTAGGGTAAAAGAAATCTAGACTTTACTAGCACATATAAAAAAGGAATAAAGGCACAGATCCAGGGGTTGATAACCCTTTGAGCAAAGCAAGTCCGGTTTGGGGAATGGTACCCCGTTTGGAACGTGCCTATCTAGTACAGTATCTCTGAGTAGCAGGCAGGCAAGCAAGCAATTACTCACACAGAGTTAGTTAGTCCTGGTCTGATTCTCCATAGGTAATGGTTTCTCTATGGGGTCCAAAGTGTTGATCTGGCTAAGGCCAGCGTTGCAGAGTTTAGTCACATCACATACTCCCTCAGAGTCCCAGAGAAGAGAGAGACAAAATGGAGAGGGTCTGAGGTTTTTAAAGCCCCCTTCTCCTCCCTCTGATTTGTTCGGCAAGGTCACCTGGCACAGGTGAAACTTCCAGCTGACCAGTCCAGGCCAATCAGATTCCTGTTTCCTGCTGGGTGAAGAAGATCCCAGAAGAATTCCTGGAATGTGGGTCCTTATCATCTTGGACGTGTGCTTTTCAGGCAGGGTGTCTCTGTCAAGGTGAGGGGTTGTCCTGGCCAATGCCTGTCCAGCAAGTGGCATTTTGCCACATTGCTCATCTCATATGCATTACAGAGACCTCATCTGGGCCTATCCTATTCCATATGGTGCCAGTTGGGTACTTGGTGCAGCATCAGCCTAGGACTGGGGACCAGGAAGGGGGTGGAGTGGAGGTGATCTGTAAAGACAACCTGACCTTTCGTAGATATCTGGTGCCTTACTCGTCCAATATAGAGTAAGATTTGGTTGGGGATAGTTGGGGGGGTTCTTGTGATGTACTGACCACCCTGCTGCACAGTTGATTCCTTGACTGCTCTAGTTGAGCTTGGTCTCAGAGGTGGTGTTGAGGTCACCTAAACTTATTGTTTTGGGTGATTTCAGCATACATGCTGAGGCTGTCCTTGAGCAGGAGTTTATGGCCGCCATGACAACCATGAGCCTATCCCACATAATATCTGGTCCTACACATGAGGCGGGACACACATTGGATTCGATGTTTTGTACCAGCCTGGAAACAGGGGTTCCGATTATCGGGGGTGTTGCAGCAGCATCATTGTCATGGCCGGACCATTACCTACTAAAGGCCCAGATCCCTGCCCTCCTATGCCCTTGTCAGGGTGGTGGACAGATTAGGTTGGTCCGCCCCTGGAGACTAATAGATCCAATTGTTTTCCAGAATTCTCTCGGGGATTTACCCATTGACCTTGATGGCTGCTCTGTCAATGACCTGGTTGCTTTGTGTAGTGATATCTTGACCATGGCTATTGGTGGTTGCTGCCACTGCTTTATCAGCACAGGTCCCCCATGGTTTACCGAGGATATGAGGCAGCTGAAGTGGGAGGGTAGGCGGTTAGAGTGCAGGTGGCGCTTGACTCCCGCTGAAGTCAACTGATTGTGACATAGATCATTTTTGAAGGAGTATGCTGTGGCTGTGATGGTGGTGAAGAAAGCTTTCTTCTCCACTATCATAGCATCTGCAAAGTCTTGCTGTTCCGGGTTGTGAGAGATTTGGTTAATCTAGCCTGTCTCCACCAGGAAATGGAGTCATCTGTTGCCTGCTGTGACATTTTTATTAATGACTTTGCAGACAAAGTTGCTCGTATTCACCACAACTTGGGTGCTACCATTTTAACTGCAGAGCCAAAGTTGGGGTTATGGAAGTGCAGTCTAGTCCTGTTTATTTGGATCAGTTTTAATCAGTATCACTCATCAATGCGAGGGAGGTGCTTGGGGCAATGCGGGCACCAGCTGTGAATTAGATCCTTGTCCATCCTGGCTGGTGAAAGTCAGCCAGGAGATGTTGGGGCCATTGCTGGCTGGGGTTGTCAGTGCCTCTCTTCAGGAGGGGAGGGTGTCAGACACCCTTAAAATTGTGGTGGTCCGCCCCTTGCTTAAGAAACCATCTTTGGATGCTGACTCCCCAGTCAGCTAGCGGCCTGTCTCTAATGTTGGGAAAAAAAATATGCTGGATTATAATGAGATGATATTGGGTTGGCTTAATGCAGGGGTGGAAAATCTTAGGCCCGAGGCCAAATGCACCTCTGGCAAGGTTTTATGTGGTCCTTTTCCAGTTTTTGGATCTGGCCCATGGATCCAGTTCCTACATCTAAAAAGGGAAGGTTATTGAATGGGTGGTTGGCCCAACAGCTCTAGGAGCATCTTGATGCTGTCAGATTCTTAGACCCATGTCAGACAGGTTTTCATTCTGGGTATGGAACGGAGACTGTGCTTGTGGCTTTGGTTGATGACGTGCCCCTGGAGATGGACAAGGGGAATTCTACCTTGTTGATCTTAGATCTTTCTGCAGCCTCTGATACAGTTGATCACAAGGTGTTGTTGGCACGACTGGGGGACCTGGCGGGGATGCGTTGGACTGCTCTTGAGTGGTTCTGCTCTTTCCTGTCAGGGAGATTCCAGCGGGTGGTGATGGACGATTGCTCGTCATCTCCTTGGGAGCTTCTCTATGGTGTCTCTCAGGGTTCTATTCTGTCCCCCCTCTTGTTCAATGTGTATCTGAGGCCATTGGGTGAGGTCATTTGGAGGTTTGAGGTGATTGCGAAACCCCAATATGTAAATAAATAAATAAAATCCAGGATGTCCCACAGAATCCAGGGCACTTGGGAGATATGTTTAGTACAGTTTCCATCACTTTATATTGGAAAAAAAATATGCTGGGTTATTTTATTTATTTATTTAAAAAAATTATTAGCCTGCTCCGCCTGCCACAGGCAGCTCGGGGCGGCTCACATCATACAAAATATAAAAGCACTTAAAACAACTTTAAACAACGTTTAAAGGAGGCAATAGATTCCCACCCACACCCACCCACCCCACCCAAACCCAGACCCCCCACCCATCTCCCTCGCCAAATGCCTGGCAGAACAGCCAGGTCTTACAACTTCGTTGAAATGAGGGGAGGTCAGGGGCCAGCTGGGCCCCCACCGGCAGGGAGCTCCACAGCTGTGGTGCGATCACTGAGAATGTCCTCTCCTGTGTGGCCCCCCGGACGTTTCGGGGGCCCTCGAGCAAGGCGCCCCCGGACGACTGCAGGGGCTGATCCAAAGTCTGGGGAGTGAGGCGGCCCCGCAGATATGCAGGGTCTAGGCTATTTAGGGCTTTATAGGCAGGGCTGGCCCGAGGCATGTGCCACCGGTGCCCAGGCACATGGCTCCGCAGCAGCCTCCGAGGGAGGAGCCCCGCACCTGGAGTCAGACCCCGCAGTTTAAAACACCCCCCCCATAGGTAGCAAGGCCCCGGCGGCCACCTGTCTTGGCTTGGTTTCCCACCCCACACCCTGGGTTCCCCCCTGACGGGTGACGCATGCCCCCTCCTCCCCCTCCAGGGATCGGACTGGGAGATAAAGCTGTTTGTTTACAAACAGCTCCTCCTCATGTGCCGATCAGAAGGTTGTTGCCTTGTAAAGAAGGTTCTTCGAGATGGCACCTAACATTCTCACAACTGGGTTGTGCGCGCTCACCCTATCCAAATAATAGCCACATGATGGTCTCAAGCTCCTGTAGTATAAAAAGTGCTTTCCTCCTCAGAATGACAGTTCCTTCCAACCCTTTCTAGAAATAGAAGGAAAACATTCTATGCGAGGCTGGAAGGGTGGGTATTGGTGAGAATGTTTGGAGCCATCTCAAAGAACCTTATTTACAAGGTAGCAACCTTCTGTTCTTCTTCAAGTGGCTCCTCACATGCTATTTTTACTCAATATGAACGTGCTTGTGTGATCAAGTATTGTTAATAGCATGCAGCTATTTTGATGTGGCCCAGAGGTTTTGTATGTTTAAATATGTGAACAGGATTTTTTTATCCTGCTATGGCACTACCACTGATGAAGAGAGAGAGAGTTGTCCTACTGGAGTCCCATCCACTTACTGGATGAGATGTTAGTAGGAGGGTTTTCTCAGTCTCCAAGTGGCAGGGTTTTACTCAGCAGCAAGGAGTTCCCAGTGTAAACGAATGTTCTGTCCATCACATCTTAACGCTGAAAACTCTTCGTTGCTGGATTTTTGGAGGCTCCGCCTACAATGGACAAGCCCCTCCCTAGAGCTCTGCCAGCCATAAGGTTCTGCCAACCTGCCGGTGGCAAAGCCGCCAGCAGACCGGCAAGCCATTGGGGCCTCGCAGCAAGGCTTGGCACATGGCCCCTCAAACCCTTGGGCCGGCCCTGTTTATAGGCCAATACCAACACCTTGAATCAGGCCCAGAAAACCACTGGCAGCCAGTGCAGCGAACGGAGCACCAGTGTAAGGTGCTCCTGGCAGCCCAGGCCCAAAAGCTGGGTCGCTGCATTCTGCACCAGCTGCAACTTCCGAACCATCACCATGGGTAGCTCCATGTAGAGCGTGTTACAATAGTTCAACCTGGAGGCGATGAAAACATGGATGACGATGGCCAGGTCTGAGACATATGACTCAAGCTGTCACACCAGGTGTAGTTGGCAAAATTCCTTGTCACAGCCTCCACCTGGATATCCAGGTGGAGCTGCGTATCGAGGAGCACCCCCAGACTTTGAACGAGGGAAACCAATGGAGGGCAGACCCCGTCAATGACGGGGGCCGCCATCTCCATCAGCTTACCCACCAACATCACCGCCGTCTTATCAGGATTCAGCCTCAGATGGTTTGCCCTCATCCAGTCCCCCACAGCTGTCAGACACCGGGTAAGCACCGAGACTGCCGAGCCTGGGTCTGGGAGTCATTAGCATATTGATGACACCGCACGCTGAACCTCCTGATCACCTTACAGAATGACTGCATGTACACATTGAACAGGAGAGGGGACAAAACAGAACCCTGCGGGACTCCACATGAGAGGTCCCGGTATGATAAAAAATATTCCCTGAGCACCACTCGCTGAGTTCTTCAAGAATGAGTTCTTCAGGAATGAGTGGAACCATTCTAGAACAGTACTGTCCACCCCTGCACAGTCCCCGCAGGCGCGTCACCAACATCTCATCGAATGACCTTGTTCCCAGCGCAGATCATCCACTAAAGTCACAAGCGCAGTATCGGTGCCATGACCCGGTCGAAATCCTGACTGAGAGGGATCAAGAAAACCGATGCGATTAAGATACCCCTGCAGCTGCTGGGCCACAGCCCGTTCAATAACCTTCCCTAAAAAGGGAAGGTTGGAGACAGGCCAATAGCTGGCGGGGGAGTCAGCATCAAGTGATGGTTTCTTGAGCAGAGGACGCACCACCGCCTCCTTGAGACAGCCCGGCACTCTGCCCTCCTGAAGAAAGGCGCTGACCACACCAGTCAGCAACGGCCCCATTGTCTCTCAGCAAGATTTAATTAGCCATGATGGGCATGGATCTAACTCACAAGAGGTGGCCCTTACCACCCCAAGAACACCGACCGCATCGGTGGGTGTCACCGTCTGAAATTGTTCTCATACAATTGGACAAGACGGACCTTTCATAACCTCCAGTTCCTCATGTATATCAATTGCAGCATTGAAGTCCTGGTGAATACAAGCAATTTTCTCCACAAAATAATCTACAAACATGTCATAACGGGCCTTAGATGACTCCACTCCCAGGTGAAGGAAGGCCGGACTTACCAGTCCCCGCACCACCCAGAAAAGCTCTGCTGGATGGGATTTTGCGGATGCTATGAGGGCAGCAAAGAACTCTTTCTTTGCTGCCCGCATAGCCACAACATAGGCCCGTAAACTGGCTCTATGACGCAATCTGTCGGCTTCAGCACGAGAACGACGCCACTGTTACTTTAACCGCTGCCCTTCTTGCTTCAGCAACCGCAGCTCCTCGGAAAACCAAGGAGGCCTGTGGTGCTGCTGCGCGGGTAGCGGACGCCTAGGAGCCGTCCGATCGATGGCCCCAGTCATCAGAGTATTCTATAGTACAACAAGGTAATCAATGAGACAGTTGTCGAAATCAGAAGGTCTCTCACCCAGAGCCCTCTGGAATCGCTCCGGTTCCATCAACCTCTGGAGCAAACCATTCAAATTGGTTCCGCACCTTTCCAGGGGCAGACATGCACCAGGAGCGAGACCTGCAGGAGGTAATGGTCCATCCATGACAAAGGCATAATTGATATCTCCCCCACTAATGGATCACCTGCCTCAAGGCCAGTGCAAAACACAAGATCCTAGGTATGCCCCCCACGATGTGTCGGGCCAATCACTTTCTGAGACAGGTCCATGGTGGGAAATGATATTGGGTTGGCTTAATGCAGAGGTGTGAAATCTTAGGCCCAAGGCCAAATGCAACCTCTGGCAAGATTTTATGTGGCCCTTTTCCAGTTCTTGGATCTAGACCACGGATGCAGTTCCTACATCAAAGTGGCCCTGGGGAGGGAAAAAAATTCCCAACTCCTGGCTTAAGAGATCTCTCCTTACCTTACAACTGAGCCTCTTTCAGTCACTGTGAAATGAAAAGTATGTGGAAGAGCTTCTGAGATTTTAACAGTCATCTTAGTCAGAACTCAGACAAATTTACCAAAACACAAAACCTCATGGTTTAAAAAACCATTACAGGCAAAACCATTTCTAAAACAAAAAACTTTCCTCTTCAAAAACATTTTAAAAATGATTTTTACTCTAGCTTTACTCTAGCTTATGTCCCTCTGTGAGAGGGAGCGGTATGGGAGGTTTGGGGGTGGGGGTCACCCTTGCCTACCTGGCAGGACAGTCTCCGGGGTGTTTGTGTCGGACTGGGGGGGGCGCAGCCATTGGGGTCGTGTTGGGCCGGGGGAATTATAGTCTTGCCTGGAGGGAGGCTGGTTAGATCTGTGAGATGAGACAGGTGTTTGGTACCTGTCCCTCTTACAGACCCTTGGGCAGGCAGTGAGGTGGTTGATGATCGGAGGGCCCCTGGCCTGGGTCTGATGCTGTTTAAGACAAGGTCAGTTGCATGGTCCGGGAATTAATTCTGGACCAGGCAGTCGACCTCATGTGCATTACAGAGACCTGCCTGGATACTGTCGGGGCCTATTTTGGCCAATGTTATTCCAGCTGGGTACTCCGTATAGCATCAGCCCTGGCCGGGGGGGGGGGGGGGGGGGGGNATTGTTTTTAAAGATACGTGGACTGTGAGGAGGTATCCTGTGAGAACTATCCCAGGAACTGAGGGCCTCCATTTGGTGACTGATTTGGCCGGAGACAGATTGGGGTATAGATAGATAGATAGATAGATAGATAGATAGATAGATAGATAGCTATACGTGTACGGTGGTGTGTGTGTGTGTGTCCATGCCAACAGTGCCTGAGGTGGGTGGGGGGTGCACTCCCGCTCTCCACCCATCACCTACACACGGAACAAAGGACGCCAATGCTGCTTGCTCTGTGCGTGGACATGGGTGGAGGTGGGTGGAGATGGATCCATATATAATATGTATAAAATAAAATTCATTAAAAACAACATTTCCAGAATTAACCCCCCCCAAACAATAAAACCTTACCCTAACTCAACCCACCCATCCCATCTCCCTCGGCAAAAGTCTGGCGGAACAGCCAGGTCTTACGCTTTTTATGGAAAGAGGGAAGGTCATCAATCAGGCAGACTTCCAACAGGAGCGAGTTCCTCAGCCACGGTGCAGCCACCAAGAATGCCCTCATCATGGTCAACACCCAGGAAACCTGAGGGACCTCAAGAAGGGCGCGCCTGGCCAACCGCAGAGGTTGATCCAGAATCTGGAGGGTGAGGTGGTCCTGCAGGTAGGTGGGTCCCAGGCTGTTTAGGGCTTTAAAGGTCAAAACCAACACCTTGAATTGGGCCCAGAAGACTATTGGCAGCCAGTGCAGAGAACGGAGCACTGGAGTAATGTGCTCACATCGGCCTGTTCCCTTTAGGAGATGAGCCGCTGCATTCTGCACCAGCTGAAGTCTCCAGACTGTCACCAAGGGTAGCCCCACGTAGAGCGTGTTACAGTAGTCTAATCTTGAGGTAATAAAAGCATGGATGATTGTGGCCAGGTCAGAGTCCAAGACGTATGGCCTAAGCCGACGTACTAGGTGTAATTGGTGAAATGCACCCTTCGCCACAGCTGCCACCTGGACATCCAGGTGGAGCTGTGGATCAAGGAGCACCCCCCGATCATGGGTCTGGGATACCAGAGGAGGACGGACCCCATCAATGATGGGGGCCATCACTCCCCCGGCTTTTCCCACAACCATCACCTCTGTCTTGTCAGGATTTAACTTTAAACGGTTCACTATCATCCAGTCCTCCACAGCTGACCAACACCGGGTAAGTACCGAGACTGTCGGACCTGGGTCTGATGAAAACGAGAGATATAGTTGGGTGTCATCAGCATATTGATGACACCTTACGCCAAACTCTCTTAACAACTTCCCCCAAAGGCTGCATATACACACTGAACAAGAGAGGGCACAAGATGGAACCCTGCGGGATTCCACACGTAAGGCCCCGGGGAGATGAAAAATCACCCAGCACCACAAGGTGGGTTCTTCCAGCCAGGAAAGACCGGAACCATCCAAGAACAGCCCTGCTCATCCCTGCCTGGTGCCGCAGCCAAGTCACCAACAAATCGTGATCACCGGTATCAACTGCAGTCAAGAGATCTAAAAAAATCAACAGAGTCGAATGACCCTGGTCCAATTCTTGGGAGAGGTCGTTGACCAAGGCCACAAGAGCTGTCTCCGTGCCATAACCTGGACGGAAGCCAGACTGCGAGTGATCAAGGAAGTTGACCCAGTCCAAATGCTCCTGACGCTGTCGAGTCACCACTTGTTCAATAACCTTCCCTAAAAAGGGAAGGTTAGAGACTGGCTGATAGCTGGCCAGGGCATCAAGTCCAACGATGGCTTCTTAAGCAGGGGCTGCACCACTGCCTCCTTGAGGCAATCCGGCACCCTGCCCTCCCTAAGGGAGGAGTTGACTATCCCGGCCAGCAACCGCCCTAATGTCTCCCGGCTGGCCTTAACCAGCCAGGACGGGCATGGATCTAATTCACAATAGGTGGTTTGAACAGTCCCAAGAGCATCACCCACATCTGACGGTGACATGTCTTGAACTTTATCCCATAAAACAGGACAAGATGGGGCTTTGACTGCCTCGGGCTCACCCACTGTTAGAAGTGCTGCGTCAAAGCCGTGGTGGATTTAAGCGATTTTATCCACAAAAAAGTCCACAAACAAGTCACAGCAAGCATTCGATAACTCTGAATCCAGGCGGAGGGTGGCTGGACTGATCTGCCCCCTCACCACTCAGAAGAGCTCAGCCAGACGGGACTTAGCGGATGCAATGAGGGCAGCAAAGAAAACCTTCTTTGCTGCCTGCACCGCCACAGCATAGATACGTAACCGACTCTATGTCAAAATCTGTAAACTTCAGTATGAGAGTGACACCACTGTCGCTCTAACCATTGCCCTTCTCACTTCATCTGCTACAGGTCCTCCATATACCCTGGGGACCCACATCATCTGCGATTGGGGAGCAGTTGCCTGGGAGCCACATGGTCGATGGCCTCCGTCAGCATAGAATTCCACAAGACCACAAGGTCATCAAGTGAATGGCCATCAAAGACAGAGGAATACATCTGTTCTCACAGAACAGACATTTCTTTGTTTAAAGTGGCATTTTTAATTGCTTTCTTTGGGGCATCGAGAATAGGGGAGTTGGTACAGAGGGGGTCTATAGGTCATGCTTTAACAGCACAAGATGTGAGTTGGGAGGGGCAAGTGCTGGTTCTGCATTTGCGGAATTCAAAGACTGACCACCAACAGAGGAGGTCTTTTTAAGGCTCCCAGTATTTGCAGATCCGGACCTGTGTCCTGCAACTGAATTATCAGATTATATGGCTATTCAGCTGGTGTGGCCCATCCCCCTTTTTGTGCATGTTGATGGCACACCTTTTTCACAAAATCAATTTATCACTGTTTTCAGGAAGGTTTTGGTGGGTTTGGGTCTTCCACTGGAGGAATCCGGGTCCCATTCCTTTAGAATTCGAGTATCTACTTTGCCTTCTGCTGTGGAATTGTCTGTAACTCAGATCCAGGTGATTGGCAGATGGAAGTCTAGGGCATATAGGAGATACATATGGCCTTAAGGAAGGGAGGTACTGGTTGGGAGGTTTGTTTTCCTTGTTGATGTTAATATTTGGTTTTCTTTCTTTTTTTCCAAGCAGTTCATCATACTCAGGTTTGGATTTTTGGCCACAGTCTGGTGTTCTGGGCCCACATTCAGGCGTCTCAACAACAATTTTCCTATGACCTGGGTTTGTGAGACGGAGTTAGTGTCACTTGGTTTGGCAACAGAGGAATGAGACACCAACAGCTGATTCCTTGGTTGCAACCAAAGGTTTCTGGGAATATACCTGACATCATCATCATCTTACATTTGGGGGAAAATTACTTGCCATCAGTTTCAGGAGTGGAGTTAATATCCAAGACAGTGGCAGAATTGTGGGCACTCAGGTGCCTGAATGGAGCAATTCAGTTAGGGTGGATTAATATGTTACCCAGGAGGTTGTGGTTGGGAGTGGTTTATCCAGTTAAGTTTGATAAGGCGAAAGTAAACAGAGTAGTGGGAAAGTGGATTAGGGTGATGGGAGGCTTTGTAATTGACATGCCGCTCATCAGGTTTGAGGAGGAAAATTTATTTAGGAGGGATGGTGTCCACCTTTCCTAGAAGGGAAATGACATTGATCTTAAGAGATTTGCATGATGGATTGGCGGCTTGCCTTGCTATCCTGTCATTGGTGGGTAATGGTTATTCAGCTGAGCCGTTGCCCATTGTGGCAGACTGTACAGTGCAAAAAGCTAGTTAAATGGGCAGCTCAGGATTATAATGATAGCAATTACCCTGTTTGGTAATCCATGTTTGGGTGGGGGTGGCCTCCGGAATATTTCGTGTGGTTCTCCTCCTGGAGGGGGCTAAGGGTTGCACTCTTTATTGGGTTGGATGGCCTGACGGGGGTGCCACACATTGCTTTTCTCCCCTCCTTCAGATTGTTATTTAGTCAGGAGGTTGTTGGTGCAGGGTCCCCTCCCTGTTGTCCCATTATCCTGGGTTGCACGGAGTTATAGGGTGAAAACAGACATGACGCTAACCACCCTTTAACCACCCTTGGTGGTCATTTATGCATGTTTCAGGGCTGCATAGGGCACCAATACAGCCCTGCAACGTGCATAAATAACCACCAAGGGTGGCTAAAGGGTGGTTAGCGTCA